>VSWD01000009.1:47171264-47631264 GCA_033119305.1 Pinctada imbricata | reverse complement strand
AGTTATGGACAAAGTTAAAGTTTTTCTGACTGATGGACAGACAGATGGACAGACAGACAGATGGAATGTCCCCGCGCTTTCTCGAAAGCGGGGGACAAAAAGACTTTGTAGTTTCCTTTAGATGAATTGATACTTTATATTTAACCAGCCAGCGGAAATGGAACAGGAAGGATACGTGAAAAAAGTCTTGTTGGCAACAAATTATAGCGTGCGGCAGTGTCTGAGAAACAAAGAATTAATTTTATTTGGCCTCCTTTTTAATTTCAAATAGCATTCTTACAATGGATACAGAAAAAGTCTAGAGCGATTCTCAAATTCAAATAATGAGTTGTCAGATGTGCACGGAAATAAAGGGAAACCGAAGTTTGAATTCTTTTGCCCTTTTTTGAAACTTCGAAATTTTTTGCAGTTTTTTTAACTAATACATTGAAAATCTCATTGATATTGAAAAAAATCTTGTTGATTTTTAGCAAATGAGATATTTCTCTCATTACTCTGCAGGGCTGGGGTGATCCCTGCTTTCCTATATATTTAATGAAGCACAGAATTAACAACAACATGGGGGAAGAAATCATGTATTTTCTTTTTCAAATTTCACATTTTAAATTTCATTCAACAGTTACACTGCTTACAACAATTTTTGTAGACTCTTACCTCTTACAATTCTCTGCGTCTCACTGTGTATAGCCATCAGACTTTCTTGTGCAGCCCTGCGTTGAGAGGTTGGCTTCTTAGATGCACCCTACGATAAACACAAAATAATATACTTAGTCACTTTTCTCATTATTCCTATAATACATTGTAAATGGACATCTTACACCTATCATCGTATCAGAAATTTGTACACGATGCATTAATATTTTATCGGAATGGCACTCTCTGTTACGCAAATGTTGCAGATTAAAGATATGATATTACAAAGTATGCAAACGTTGTAGATTAAAGATATGATGGTACATAGCGGATCTAAAATGAAGAACGTAAAAACATATATACATGAACAGGATGTCAAGGAATATTTGGGATATTTGTCACCTGTCAGTGGCTCATCAGTTCAAACGTTTCTCTAACTCAATATCGTATTGCATTTTTACTGAACCTATCATCAAAGGTAATGAATGTACACCTGTGTGTACTATTTTAAATCTAGAGAAAATCTGCAATGCACTCACTAGTGTTTCGTCTTGTGCATGATAAAATCTTGAAAGGAAATAATTATCTAGATAATGAGATTGCAATGCACATACAAATGTACTTTACCATTGAATACGCAAGATCGCAACTACAGCACGTGCAGCATGTCCGTTCTGATTTTTGCATTTAGTTGCCTACCTAAACCACTGACCAAAATTTGGGCAATTTTTCTGCCCATGTGGCAACTTTTCTGCTCAAGTAAATTGATGTTGTCAAAACAATGGAGAACAATCGAACATTAATTTAATCTTAGTTCAAAGTATTTTGCCATCTTCCGTACTGATTAAGATGGGATATTTTAAGTTATCTTGGCAACCTGAAAACTAGTGTTTGTTAGTCCATTTACTGCATCTGCAGCCTTGACCTTTTGACCCTTATTGTGAGATGGCAATATCCATTTTAGCCTACCTTTTTGAGTTTCTTGAGGAGTTTAGGGTCTATGTCATTCTCATTAAATCCTTCGTCGGAATCATTGTTGCTTTTATCACTGTCAGATGCAGACTCATCTCCTGGAAACAATAAAATTCTTTGCCTTTACAGTTATTTTCCATGAATTGAAACAAAAATGCACTGCCTTAATATAACATAAATGATCCTTAAGCAGAGTTCTTGAAAAGTATTGGGTTTGTCGGATTTGCCAATAAAATGGTTTTGTGAAACTGACTTTGTATCCTCAAATGTCTGCCATTCCATGGAATTTTCAAGGATTCTGCTTTAGTGAAAAAGTTTTATGAAATCTTTCCTTTGCTTTCAAATCTTCTCCAGTTTCATCAGGTTAAACTCCCTTTGTTTTATATGGATGAATGTTAAAACCAATAAATCATAAATGTACCTACATGTCGTAGAATTTCATCAGTGACCTAGACCGTAAAAAATACCTAAGTGTTTTGATCATATCGCAAGAGAAATCGAGAAAATTGTGAAGTACTATCCACTAGTCACTTCTCTTTGAAAGAGTGGTTGTGGATGACAGAGATATTTCCCATACGAGACAGTATCTAACGTAAAACCTTTATGTTGTCATGAAAATGGTATGTAACATCGATTTTGTAAGGTCATTTCCCAGAGTGTAAGGACTGTTTCCATAGAATTTGATGCCGCCACAATTAGTCTACGTAAGATACCGTCCCAAACAGGAAGGAACTCTGTTTTTCGAAATACCGAATACATGTTAAAGAAACTAAGTGTACCACTATCTCTTTGAGTTGATTTATCTTCATTTTCACTGTCATCACTATCTCTATGTTCTGTTTTATCCTTATTTTCACTGCCTCTGTCATCTTTTGGAGTCATGTTGTCATCATCGTCACTGTCCTCTTCCGCATCAAATATGTCTGAGTTGAATACCTGAAATGTGTTGAGTAAAATTATATTAATTTTTTAATACGCAAGATTGCAAATACAGCGCATGCAGCGTTTCCGTTCTGATTTTTCACTTAGTCACCTACCTAAACCATTGTTCAAAACTTGGGCGCCTTTTCTGCCAAAGTAAATTGATGACGTCATAACAATGGAGAACAATCGAAGAGTGCACGAGAATGGTTAGAAGTATTTGCAATCTTCCGTATTAAGGGGGGATGTTTTTCTGGGACTTCATACCAACAAATCTAGAACCAGCTAGCAATATCATAATCACGATGATGGTCAATTACATGTATACTTACATTCTTAATTTTTGGAGGTCTCCTTACCACAACATCATCATCATCATCCTCTGAATCATTAGATGTCCCTGACAATATAAAGAGAATGTTCTATGTGAGATCAAATATTACCAGGTAATAGTAGAGGGTGGAACATTATTTTGGAACATTACTACATGGCCCCTAGAAATTTCCAAAAATTTACAACCCTGACAATATCAGTGTTCAGTCACCATACTACACAAACCCTACACAATAACTGGTTTGATGGAAGTACAGATGCCTGATTACCATGGTTACGGTAAGTAATCTCAACACTGCTGAACCACTAAATTTACCTAATCTTGAAAAACAAAGAATCATCAATAACATGCACATGTATAAAAACCTTTTTTCAGGGACTCAAAATTAACGTATGTCCGTTAGTCCGTGACTAATAGATTTTGCTACGGACTAATGAAAAATTCCATTCATTAGTCCGCCGGACTAATACAAAATTATACTACTAAATTCCTTACTTGGGGATATGTGTCTTAAATGTATGTTTCACACTCGTAATGTTTGATCATGGCCGTCAAGTACACAGGTATGCTATCCAGACTTACCGCCACGCTATTGGGATTTTTGAAGGCTGCCACGTTAATTTTTTGTCTCAAAATTTCGAATGTTTACTATTTTGTTAACTGCGCTTCGTTAATCGATTTAATTGCCATATACCTGGTTAGTTAGTACCGGCTGTATACAACCCGAGGTGTCAAAGGTCTTGTAGCCCCCAGCAAGTTTGTATTAACAGGAGATTGTACATGTACTATTTTATCAATTAATGGCTTCTACAGCGCACGTCAATCTCATTATTTGCCGTACTTTTAACCTGCAGTACCCAAGTTTCATCTAAAATTATGAACTGATTACACGTTTTGTATTGTCACCATATACTAGTATGCTGAGTGACTGTCAAAAGATGACTATTTCATAAACGCAAGACATGAATATGTTTACATGTATTCGCGTTGACCGACAAGTGTCTTAAGTTTACAGTGTAACGGGGAATTTATCCGAAATAAATATAAACTGTGACAGGATCAGATTTATTTTAATTTATTTAATCTGTCTTTATTATTAGACATACTCCCCATCCTCGCCATCTTTGTCAGACAAAACAGTTTTCGTTTTTATTAAACTAAAATCTTGATCGCGCATAGTTCTACGTGCAATGATTCGAACGTTATGCAACGCAAGGTGCACAGTGATTCACTGAAGACTAATATCCCCCTGGTATCTAAATTTTCTTGAGTAAATACTGGCCAAAACACTACCTGTTGATTGGATAACAATATTGATTCACTTATTAAAATTCAAAAGAGTTGGTGGAGAGTGTGAGAACCTAAATAAATATTTGAAAGAGTCTGGGTGACAAACGCAAGTTTTTTTTTCTGCGGACTAGTAGATTTTCTTGCGGACTAATGTTATTTTAATCCAGTTAGTCCGCCTGACTATGCTAAAAAAAGTATGTTTCGAGCCCTGTTTTTACAGTGTAATTGAATGACTTACAAAGTAATACCTGTATAAACTTGCCAACTTACCTACTGACTGTTGTGTGTTACTCTCATTACTGTGTTGACTGTCATCATCCATTCCCGAGTCTGCCTTCTCACTATGGGTTTGTTCGTCACCCATAACGGAGGCTACCTTCCCACTGTTGATATCTCCGTCAGTCATTTCTGAGTCTGCTTTCTCGGTAACGACCCCTCCATCAGTCTTACTACTATCAGGAAGGGCATCTTGAGTAGTCTCTTGTACAATCTTCATTGAAAAAAGAAGAAAAATAGAAATTGAGCAATATTATCAAGGCTTGAAATTCAGCGAAATTTAGAATGTTCTTAAGGAGACATGCAGGCTCCTTGATCTGAAATTCAAGGAGCCCGTAAACTAAATCAAGGAGTTTTTTCCTAATGACTACGTAAGATAATATCACTATAATATCACTGACAAGCAATCATTTATTGTGATAGAGAATATGCAAGGCTCTCACAACCATTTTTGGGACTTTGAAATTGGGAAAAATAGCAGCATATTCTCTTAGATTGGGAAAAATATTAATAGATTTGGATGCCTTTTCACTTAAAATCAAACATTTTTAACTCGTTTATAAAACATTTTCCATGAAGTGTCAAATTGGGAAAAATTTGGAAATGGTTGGGAAAATAAGATGCTATTTTGCATTGGGAATGGGAGTCTCCCGTATTTGAATCTTATCTCCCGCGTTCGCATTTCTCCCACGGGTAGACCGAAATCTCCCGCATTTTGATCCTATCACCTGATTTCTCCCTCTTTCAAATTTTGAGCTTCACATAATAACTAGATAACTCTAGTAAGTAGCGACTTTCGGAGCGTTTCGTACTTCATAGAAAAGTAGAGTTTGTTTACAATACAATGTCGGTTGTTTGTATTACAATTAGGACATGGTGTGTGTTTATCGATTCCTATATTCAACAGCCAACTAATATGGAAGGTCACACTAGGAAACGATCTTTATCTGGGTCAACTGAAACCGTTTCAAAGAAAAAGAAATGTAGGTGCAGGTATCAGAAAGACTGGATTGATTTGCACAAATGGGTTAGGGCAAGTTCAGTTTCTCCCGAACATAGCTACTGTGTCATCAGCAAAACCAAATTTAGTATGAAATCTGGCGGACTTTATGATGTAAGAAGACATTCACTAACAGATTATCATAAGAAAGCTGCATTGGCTGTAGAGGGACAAAAGATTGGAGATTTTTATGAGTTCTCAGCAAATCAGTTGCTACAGCGTCATGTAATTAGGTTGGAGACATTATTCAGTAACTTTGTTGTGGAGCATAACCTCTCATTCTCAGTTGCAGATCACTTTACTGATTTGTGCAAACAATGTTTCCTGATAGCAAGATAGCTGATAAATTTGCTTGTAAGAGGACAAAATGCACTTAAATTGTAAAACAAGCAACTGCCCCTTGTCTCCACGAAAAACTGATGAAACTCTGTCAAAAAGACCCATTCTCTATTACAGGTATATGCAATGAAAGCAATGACAGGGATGCATCAAAGTGCTTTGTTATATTGGTACGCATACATGATGATATGCTGTCTGTAGTGACCAGATTCGTAGTCATGCCTGTTGTTAATATTGGCACAGCCTGTAATTTTTTGATGCATTAGACAAGTGCTTCAGGTGAGAATATCTGAGAAAAAACATTTATAATATTTAAATACATTTGAAAATAAAACACCGCTAAAGACGGTATGGCCGGATTGCAAAGTAAGTTTTTGTCACCAACTGGGTCTAGGTCACTAAGTCAAATATTACAGCAATTACATTGAGAGGTCTTGTCAGAGGCAACCTACATGTATAATATAAAGTTTCTACTGTATACAGTTCCTTAGATTTTGCTTAAACCAGGAACTTTAACCAAAGTCTTTAACTAGGTCAAAGTCCAAGGTCAAGGTCACTAGGTCCAATGTTACGGCATAAATTGAAAGGTCTCATCATGGGCAACCTAAATGTATAATATAAGGTTTCTACTGCATACAGTTCCTTAGATTTTGCTTAAACCAAGAACTTTAATCAAAATCTTTAACTAGGTCAAAGTTCAAGGTCAAGGTCACTGGGTCAAATGTTACGGCATAAATTGAAAGGTCTCATCATGGGCAACCTACATGTATGATATAAAGTTTCTATTGCATACAGTTCCTTAGATTTTGCTTAAACCAGAAACTTTAACCAAAATCTTCCACTAGGTCAAAGTCCAAGGTCAAAGTCACTAGGTCCAATGTTACGGCATAAATTGAAAAGTCTCATCATGGGCAACCTAAATGTATAATATAAGGTTTCTACTGCATACAGTTCCTTAGATTTTGCTTAAACCAGAAACTTTAACCAAAATATTTAACTAGGTCAAAGTCCAAGGTCAAGGTCTCTAGGTCCAATGTTACGGCATAAATCGAAAGGTCTCGTCATTGGCAATCTAAATGTATAATATAAGGTTTCTACTGCATACAGTTCCTTAGATTTTGCTTAAACCAAGAACTTTAACCAAAATCTTTAACTAGGTCAAAGTTCAAGGTCAAGGTCACTGGGTCAAATGTTACGGCATAAATTGAAAGGTCTCATCATGGGCAACCTACATGTATAATATAAAGTTTCTTCTGCATACAGTTCCTTAGATTTTGCTTAAACCAGAAACTTTAACCAAAATCTTTAACTAGGTCAAAGTCCAAGGTCAAAGTCACTAGGTCCAATGTTACGGCATAAATTGAAAGGTCTCATCATGGGCAACCTAAATGTATAATATAAGGTTTCTACTGCATACAGTTCCTTAGATTTTGCTTAAACCAGAAACTTTAACCAAAATCTTTAACTAGGTCAAAGTCCAAGGTCAAGGTCACTAGGTCCAATGTTATGGCATAAATTGAAAGGTCTTGTCATGGGCAACCTATATGTATAATATAAGGTTTCTACTGCGTACAGTTCCTTAGATTTTGCTTAAACCAGGAACTTTAACCAAAATCTTTAACTAGGTCAAAGTCCAAGGTCAAGGTCACTAGGTCAAATGTTACGGCATAAATTGAAAGGTCTTGTCATGGGCAACCTTCATGTATAATATAAAGTTTCTACTGCATATAGTTCCTTAGATTTTGCCTCAACCAGAAACTTTAACCAAAATGTTGACGGCAGACAGACAGACGGACGGACGGACGGACGGACAGACAGACGGATGGACGGACATCGTTAATCTATAGACCGGAATTGCTTTGCAATCCGGCCAATTAATGTAAATTCCAAGTATTATTTATTTTTAATCAGAATGTACATGCATCTTATGATTTATCATATGCATCTAATATCTTTTAATTCCCATTTAATACCCAATAATGGCAGAATGTGATGGGTTTCATGTCAGACAACTGCAGCGTTATGAAGGGACGCAACAATTCTGTTGTCAGCAGGATAAGAGCCATACAGCCTCATCTGATGGACATTGGTTGCATTTGCCATTTAGCAAATTTGGGTTGTGTTGCTGGAGTGAAGGAGCTACCTGTCCCCACAGATAAAATTGTCATTGATATATTTTATCATTTCCAGATCAGGTATATTTCTTATATAAAACACCGCTAAAGACGGTATGGCCGGATTGCAAAGTAAGTTTTTGTCACCAACTGGGTCAAGGTCACTAGGTCAAATATTACAGCACACATTGAGAGGTCTTGTCAGAGGCAACCTACATGTATAATATAAAGTTTCTAATGTATACAGTTCCTTAGATTTTGCTTAAACCAGGAACTTTAACCAAAGTCTTTAACTAGGTCAAAGTCCAAGGTCAAGGTCACTAGGTCCAATGTAACGGCATAAATTGAAAGGTCTCATCATGGGCAACCTAAATGTATAATATAAGGTTTCTACTGCATACAGTTCCTTAGATTTTGCTTAAACCAAGAACTTTAACCAAAATCTTTAACTAGGTCAAAGTTCAAGGTCAAGGTCACTGGGTCAAATGTTACGGCATAAATTGAAAGGTCTCATCATGGGCAACCTACATGTATAATATAAAGTTTCTACTGCATACAGTTCCTTAGATTTTGCTTAAACCAGGAACTTTAACCAAAATCTTTAACTAGGTCAAAGTCCAAGGTCAAGGTCACTAGGTCAAATGTTATGGCATAAATTGAAAGGTCTTGTCATGGGTAACCTATATGTATAATATAAGGTTTCTACTGCATACAGTTCCTTAGATTTTGCTTAAACCAGGAACTTTAACCAAAGTCTTTAACTAGGTCAAAGTCCAAGGTCAAGGTCACTAGGTCAAATGTTACGGCATAAATTGAAAGGTCTTGTCATGGGCAACCTATATGTATAATATAAGGTTTCTACTGCATACAGTTCCTTAGATTTTGCTTAAACCAAGAACTTTAACCAAAATCTTTAACTAGGTCAAAGTCCAAGGTCAAGGTCACTAGGTCAAATGTTATGGCATAAATTGAAAGGTCTTGTCATGGGCAACCTTCATGTATAATATAAGGTTTCTACTGCATACAGTTCCTTAGATTTTGCTTAAACCAGGAACTTTAACCAAAATCTTTAACTAGGTCAAAGTCCAAGGTCAAGGTCACTAGGTCAAATGTTACGGCATAAATTGAAAGGTCTTGTCATGGGCAACCTTCATGTATAATATAAGGTTTCTACTGCATACAGTTCCTTAGATTTTGCTTAAACCAGGAACTTTAACCAAAATCTTTAACTAGGTCAAAGTCCAAGGTCAAGGTCACTAGGTCAAATGTTACGGCATAAATTGAAAGGTCATGTCATGGGCAACCTTCATGTATAATATAAAGTTTCTACTGCATATAGTTCCTTAGATTTTGCCTCAACCAGAAACTTTAACCAAAATGTTGACGGCAGACGGACAGACGGACGGACGGACAGACGGACGGACGGACAGACGGACGGACGGACAGACGGACGGACGGACATCGTCAATCTATAGACCGGAATTGCTTTGCAATCCGGCCAAAAATTATACATGTACTTTGTTGTTAAGTTAGTTGAATTATCATGAAATATATGAATATGTACATGTTTTACATGAATGATGAAATATGATATGTATACATTTTTATTACAGTGCAAAGAGAAAGGAGGATTATAATGAGAGTGAATAAAACCCCACATTTGTAGACTTTGTGGATATTGATTATACATGTATAAAGATATTGAAGCATGTATCCACAAGATGACTTTCTCTGGAGAAAGTTGTTGGTAGGACCTAACATCAGTATCAGTGGAATGCATTAAAAAAGCTATTTTCTAAGTCATAAAGATGTAGAGAGGGAGGGTAAAGTTTTGGCAAAATGTTCATGTAACAAGTTGTCTTTTTTGGTAACAAGTTGTCTTGGTTACGAAATGTCCTGATACCATTTCAGTTAAACATTTCTGTCCGATAATTCAATACATTTAGTAAGTCTAAGGAAGATAAATTTGGAGCAAAACATCTTGGGGCGAATGCTAATCAGGCAGGTGGGGCACCACCCCCGATTTGCGAGATTGTCTCTATAATGCGGTATAATCCCTGAATTGGGTCATGAAAATATCTCGAAAATGCGAGATGATTGTGATCATAATGAGAATAAATCTGAATTTTGCGGAAAGAACGCAAAAGCGCATGACGTTTCCTGTTTGGTCCGAATTTCCTCTGCCTGATAAACATAAAAATGTTTACCGTCAGCATATCGGATGCTGCAATGAAGCAGGAACTTGAAAATTAGAGATGTTTCAGGCTGAGAATCTTACCAACCCCCGACTTCAATGTTTATTTTCACCTCGAAATAAAATTTCTTTGATGGAAAAAGCCAACTGAGATGGTTGTGACATCTTTGAAAAACATTTCTATACACTGACCCGGATATGACATTTGCATAATAAGCCAATGAGCATCAATCTAGTTCACTGCCCTACTTTCGTTATCAGTGTTCCTGTCATCATGTATGGAGAGCAATACGTAACATAGACTTGTGCATGTTGAATGTTCAGCAACATTGGATTTTTCTTTAATGCTCTATCATATTGTCAAATTAGTATCATTTCAGACTACTGTTCATTGAATTTTATTCATCAAGTTTATTTTATCAGGGACTAAAATTAACGGTCGCCCGAGGCGACCACTTTTGCTCCCGGGCCCATGACCTTCCTACTCGCTCGCCCGTGTGGTGATTAAAAATTCTCGGGGTTTGTATGGATATTTCAAGCCTATTAACAAAGCACCTGTTGTTCGCGCGATGTTTACATCGACGTCAATCGTAATCTTGAAAGAGTTGCATCGTCTAAGTCGCGCGAGTGTTTGAAAGTACGGACCTGATGATGTGCGGAGCCTTAGATCCGTTTTGCTTCTGAATATTATACTTCACTTTCGTTTTAAACCCCAACGATGTGGAGATATCTCGAGGGGGTCAAGCAGCCCCCGGGGCCTGGAAGTAAGAAAAGAAATGCGGTCTACGACCGGGAATATGAAAAAATGAAGAGGCAAAGAACATTTAGGACCGAGTGGGCCAGTTCAGGGAGAACTTGGCTTGTAAACACGGACGAAGCCGGGATGTAATGGAGAGAATATTTGAAATTGAAAGGGAAATAGAGAAATTTTGAAGTTTTGAATTAAACATAGTTAAAAAATTGCAAAATTTCATTTTTTTTCACGGGCTACCAAAATTTACTCCGGGCTAATAAATCTGAAAATGTAGGGGCCCGGGTGGCTACCATGTCAAAAACTTTAATTTTAGTCCCTGTTTTATATCTTTTTTTTTTTCATAGAATATACGTATTTGTCAAAAAAATAAAACGAATTATCAGGAATGAAATATTCAACTATTTCAATTATTTTCTTCTTCTTGAATGTAGAAATGGCATGTTATGACATAATTATTCAGGTTTTTTATTATTCTATGTCAACATCACTTATTCATTACTAAACATAATGAAATCTGGATAAACGATCGTTCTTGTGACAAATGTTGACGGTTTGGAAAGACAACTCTTACACGATGCATCTCTGATGAACAACAACATTGAATATCATAACCCTAATGGGCCGCCATAGATTATTGACCATGCACTCTCTTGTGACGATGATTTTGCCTCGATGTGCAATCTAATATGCGCAATAGATTGCTGAAATGAAAGTAGAGAACCTCAGCTCATCACATGTAAGTAAGTTTGTGGGACTGGGAAAATAACGAAGTTTGCTGGAGAAATTATCAAATTTGTTATGTGAATATGACACGGAAATGCAGAGGAGCTGATTTCAATTTAGCATATTTCAAAGTCGCATCATTATATTGCATAAAACTTGATTTGTCAAGAAGGAATGTGATCTAAATATTCGTGCCATTGGCCGACAATGCTGTTGAAGTAAAATAAGCCTCGACTTACCAACGTTGTAGTCTACAGCCCGCAGTTGGTACAGTTGAGGGTCCTTAATTAACTAACTTCTAAGCTAACTCTAATCTTAACTACAGTTGAACAGGTAAATACGTCTGTACTGCTTGGAATCACTTTTCAATCTGCCGGCGAAGCACGATAAAGGTAGAGACTTTCTGCGGGAAATGCTCAGGACGATTCGGCTTCGTCTAGTTCATTCCATAATCACTACACTCCTCCCCTTTCCATTTGAAAGCTGATGTCCCACACTGTTTCAGATTGGAAACAGGAACAATATATTTACATTAAAAGCAAAAAAATGAACTTAGTTACAATCAAGTGGATTCAGAGCATACCTTGTCCTGGTTCCAAGTATTTACAGTATGTACAAATCATTCTGACAATTCTGGAGTGGAGGTTTCAAAACTGATAGAATGAGACCATAAGGTAAGTATAAGTTTCATTCCAGACAAATGCACACCTCCATACTCTCCCCTCATAAATGACAACCTATGGCCCCACAAACCATGTGGGGCCCCTCCGTTGACCCGAAGTCTTCACATCAACTCTGGAGGGTAGCGACCGAGGTGCACTGCAATTGTTGTGGCGACCTCTATCAGGATTGCCAAGAAATATACGACCAGACATACGACCGCGATCAAAAGAGCGTCTACGAAGACTTTTCTCTTTGGTCCGGGAGTGTTTGCAGATTCTCTGTACTCGAATAGAATAATCATCCTCGCTAGATTCAGAGGAGGGCTCGGGACTTCTATCCTCGCTACTTTCCGTCTCTATCTGGTCATAAATGCTCATGTGGTTGAATTGGTAACATTTAATTTGATCTACTACCAAATCAACACTTGTCAGATTTTGGTTAATGACATACTCTCCTGCCGCCCTATCCAAGCATCCATGACAAATTCTCTTTATGGCCTGCTTGTACATGTATTCTTCAGGCAGGTCGGAAAATGCTCGTGGCCAGTTGTAGCACACGGTCTGCCCATTCCTCAAGCGTTTCGTCATATTTCTGCTTGGAGTTGTTTAATTGCTCCTCGGCAGTTTCCGGCAAAGGCATCCCACCAAACCTTCTCTCCATTTTATTCATTAGTTCCAAGAATCCAAAGTCTGGGTTTCTTGAAACTAGGGTTGCGTAGAACTCGCTAGCCTTGCCATCTAGACACCAACATAGGTAGTCTCTTGACTCTGCATACGACAGATTTCTAACTGTCAGGAATCGCATAAATTTTGTCTTAAAGCCCATCCACTGATTCTCTTTTCCATCATACCGGAGGCTTTTAGGAATGGATTCCAGATCAACTGGAAAAGACTGTTGTCCTTGCTGACTTTGTTGTTGACCTACAAATTGCAATGAATGGCTCATTACTGGAGTTTGAGTCAATGCCGGTGGTGGAACTTGATTGACAGGCAGACATTGATGTTGTAATGGAGCTTGTACTTGGAATGGTACTTGACCTTGCAAAGGTACTTGTCCTTGAACTATATTTTGATGTTGGCCAAAATTCTGTGGTTGACCTACATTCATTTGGCCTTGAAATAAAGGTTGAACTGAAACTTGTTGTTGACCTAGAGGATGACCTTGAGTATGAGGTATTCCTTGATTGGGTATATGTTGGGCAACAATAGATTGATTCTGGACATTATTACCTTGGTTTGGTCTACCTTGATTAATTGTAGGTTGACCTTGAATTAGTCCAGGCTGATTATGTGTGGGTTGACCTTGAGTGGGTCTTGGTTGATTCGGTGTTGATCTTGCCTGCAAGCTTTGTGTAGGCTGACTTTGGTTAGGTCTTCCTTGATTTTGAACTGTTAGCTGATGAACATGTTGACTTACAGCTGGGTTTTGTAAAGGTTGGCCTTGAATTGGAGGCCTACCTTGATTGATGTCCTTTTGACTATAACCTTGTTGATAGATTTGACCTTGACCCAGGGATGGGCCAGACTGACCTACATTTTGACCTGGATTTTGCTGGCCATAACTATGTTGATACCCATATCCTTGTTGTTGACTTGCCTGTATTCCATACATAACCTGAGGGGGTGTGCCATGATATGGCATACCGTAGTAACTGGTTGGGGTTGATTGTACTACATGATGTTGTGTAGTATCTAGGTAACCTGGAGGTGGTGGCATATAATTCTGGTGGGTACTATAACTTAGAGGTAGTGGCAAGTTTTGAGTACTCATGTAACTACCGGTATGAGGTGGCAATATTTGTTGAACACCTGGTTGCCATTGGTTTCCTGGCTGCCATTGGTTACCTGTTATGTACTGGCCACTTGCCATTGCACCTGCAGAATTCACATGAATTGGGACACTGTTCTGTATGTTTTGTTGCATTTGAACAGTTTGATAAAACTGACTTTGATTTGTTGCATTTATAGTGTTTTGGTAAATCTGACCTGTAGTATTTATACCAATTCCTTGCATTTGGAGTTGAGTACCTTGATAGGTTTGGTTTTGACCTGTAGTCATATTGTACGAAACCTGAGGTTGATTTAGTGGCAGGTTTTGATAAGGAAAGCCAAAATATTGTGGCTGACCTTGGGATGAACTAATTGTTTGACTAGTTGTGTTCTGTACATGTACTTGTGGTTGACCCTGTGTTGATACATACGTTGAGGGACTACCATGATTATTTTGACTTTGAGAACTCACATTTACAGGACTGCCTATATTTGTAGGCTGACCTAATGAAGATGCAACAGGATAGTTTTGTTGGCTTGTAGGTTGACCATGAGATGGTACACCTTGACTAGTGGATGTGAAACTTTGTGCTAGGAAATGCATGTTTGATCCATTATCTGTGGATGTAGTTGGTGTATGAACAAAATTAGGTGAGCCATAACTGAACACTGGCTGACCTTGAACTTGACTTTGTGCAAGTGAGGATGGTGGGCCATGACTTACACGTGTTCTATAAGTAGTTACCCGATAAACTTGATCTGACATAATGGGTCTACCAAAATTTAAAGTTGACAGAAGTTGGCCATTATCACTTGGCCTACTTGAGAACAACAAGTTTTGGTCTGGATATTGTATTTGTGGACCAAACGTTTGTGTAACTTGAGCATGTTGAGAAGAGGATGTTAAGTCTATCGATTGACTTTGTTCCTGTGTTTGGGTATTATTAGAGGAATCCTGTAAAACTTCCTGATCTCCATCAACCCATTTCTCCTCCCAATTTTCATTGAGAAAGTCATCACTATAATCCAGGGATCACCCTAGGCCGCGATTTTGCGATATTCTCGCATTTTTTACTCAAATATCGCATTTTTGCTGCTCTGTCGCGCTAAAAAATCGCGTACCTCCTTTGCATAAATCGCACTTAGATTGATACAATGCGACAGAACAAGTGTTCCGCCTTTAATTTTCAAAATTGTAAGCCGCTTATTCGAATTCCGCATGGGACATCACGTACGTATTTATGAAAACTCGGCAGGTATTGCCGACTCTGTATATATATATACCCAATCTTTTCCCTGAAATTCCTGTTTCTCGTACTGACGTTTGTATGTGGGCATTTTTTCTGTAGATGTGAGCATTTAGTTTTACATTTTTCTAGGGGTTGTCAGCGGCACGTGCTCTATAGAGTATGAAATATTTCAATGCAGTCTCAGTATTGACTTTTGTTTGCATAGAAAATGACCGGAAAAGAAAATTACTATATATAGTATACATACAAACACAGTTGAAACACTTTCATAGTATGGCGCACGCGAGTAGACCGGCTATGTACTGGAAACGTGTCGGCTTGTGGCCAGTACTCAGCAATAACTACGGGTTAGTATCTTCAATGACTTGTAAGCAGTTTATAAGTCCTTGAAATCGTCAATGTGAACAATAGTTATACAAATTCCTTAAAAATATTTACAATGCGTGAATTTTAAGTCTTGACGTACACCCCAATAACCCCATACTCGCAGATTAGACGTTTCCGTCTGAAATCCGTTGGAACATTCACAAGACAATGTAATTTCCTTTGAATGAATAGATACTTCATATTTAACCAGCGATTGTTAATGAGGCAAGTGAAAAAAGTCTCGTCGGCGACAAATTATAGCGGTGTATAAGAAACAAAGAATTAATTAATCTTATTTGGCCTCATTTGTCATTTAAAATGGCATTCAAACAATGGAAAAAATTCAAATGATGTGTTGCTAGATGTGGACTCCACGGAAATAAAGGGAAACAGAAGTTTGATTTCTATTTCATGTTTTTTTCATTCAAAATCTCATTGAAATCGAAAAAATCTCATTGCTTTTTAGCAAATGAGATTTTTATCTCATTACTCTGCAGGGCTAGGGTGATCCCTGATAATCTGAACTTTGACTTGATGTATCGTCCATTTTCAGCTGATTTGCAGCTTGACAATATGAGGTAACTTGTTTGCAAGTTTGAATTATTTCAAGTGGATGACTTATAGTTGACAAAAATTGAACTCACGAAACGTGAAAGTGCCAACTATTTCTGCGTGTTCGATTTTAACACACCTTGCAAGCTAGAGAAAATTCAAACAGAAATGAATAATAACAAAGCTTGCAATTAATGTGTTTAAAGACAAATATTATAAATACAAAACAATGAAAAAGATTCCGGTATGCTGCACGAAATCTTCGAACTCAACTGGCCGGCGCACGTAGAACCCAACTCACAAAGTTCGCTTAAAAATTGCAGAAACCCGTGAAAAGGCTCGAAAACGGCGACGCCAGTAAAGTAAAATAAACCTAACTTACCGACTTTGTAGTCTACAGCCCGCAGTTGGTACAGTTGAGGGTCCTTAATTAACTAACTTCTAAGCGGGTCCCTTTAAAGTACGAAACGAAAACGAAACGAAATGAAACGAAACGAAACGAAAACGAAACGAAATGAAACGAAATGGAAAAAAATTTGCATGTTCAGAAACACTTTATAAAATGATAGCACGTGAAATAATTAATATCGACAATATTTAATCTTCCTCTTCTTCTATGTATGACCCTATGCTTACTCGGAGCACTCCCAAATGGACATATGTGCATACAGAACACGAAAACCCCATTCTTTATCTCCCCCTCGGTTTTTTTTTTTTTTTTTTGTTTGTTGTTGTTGTTGTTTGTTTGTTTTTTTGTAAGAAATTTTGGGATGTTGTGCTCCTCCCAAATGGACATATGTGCATACAGAACATGAAAACCCCATTCTTTATCTCCCCCCCCCCCCTCGGTTTTTTTGTTTGTTTGTTTGGTTTTTTTTTTGTAAGAAATTTTGGGATGTTGTGCCCCCCCCCCCCCCCACTTTTTCAGACAGAGCTACGCCGTTGCTGGTAATACTTTCTACAAAAAGTTAAGTAAGAATACGATGCCTATGGGCGGATCCAGATAGTCTGTCCTTTTTATTCCAACTCTGACAAATTTTCGAGGACTATTTCACATTTAATTATTAATCAAGAACAACTCGGTGGAAATTCAAGATTTCAATCTTTTTGCCTTTTTCTTTTTTTTTTTTTTTTTTTTTTTTTTTTTTGCTTTTCAAAAAATTTAGGACCAATGAATTTTAGGGCCCCTCCTGGAACTGAAAAAAAACCTGGATCCGCCCAAGGGCATCGTATTCCTACTTAACTTTTTGTAGAAAGTATTACCAGCAACGGCGTAGCTCTGTCTGAAAAAGTGGGGGGGGGGGGGGCACAACATCCCAAAATTTCTTACAAAAAAACAAAAACAAACAAACAAACCGAGGGGGGGGGGGGAGATAAAGAATGGGGTTTTCATGTTCTGTATGCACATATGTCCATTTGGAAGTGCTCCGAGTAAGCCGTAGGGTCATACATAGAAGAAGAGGAAGATTAAATATTGTCGATATTAATTATTTCACGTGCTATCACTTTATAAAATGTTTCTGAACATGCAAATTTTTTTCCATTTCGTTTCGTTTCATTTCGTTTTGTTTTCGTTTCGTTTCATTTCGTTTCGTTTTCGTTTCGTACTTTAAAGGGACCCCTTCTAAGCTAACTCTAATCTTAACTACAGTTGAACAGGTAAATACGTCTGTACTGCTTGGAATCACTTTTCAATCTGCCGGCGAAGCACGATAAAGGTAGAGACTTTCCGCGGGAAATGCTCAGGACGATTCGGCTTCGTCTAGTTCATTCCATAATCACTACACTGCGCTTTTTTATTTTTTTCAGACAAAATTCACAAAAGTAATAAAACTGAACCAAAAATCTCGAATAAGAGGGATATTTTCGTCTCGATAATGCGACACCATCCCTCATTATAGAGACGATCTCACAAATCAGGGGGTGTGCCCCACATGTTAGGAGCGAAACATCCCGGGACGAAACACGCAATAGGAGTGAAATAGACAACGCTGAAAATGAAAGTAGAGAACCTCAGCTCATCACATGAAAACGGACGAATTCTCGACTCGCATTTCGTGCATTAGTGGGATTTGGGAGAGTAGAAAGGGACTAGTTTTTCACTTAAGTTAACAAGTGCCCGTCAGAGTAAGTTCTCAGTTTAGACGGATCGACCAGACTGGAAAGTTTCATTTGCAAACTTTCCGAAATTCGCACCTGTACACATCGGCGTTCAAAAGATGCTATATGCATCCTATCACTGCTAACACTATGTACACAAAACAGCTAAAAAATTAAATCATACCATTTCTAAAGCATTTTCTTGTCGACTTTCTATATATCTGTGATGTTTTCTCTTCTGTCTTCTCCCGCTATTTCTAACTTCCGGCTACAATAAGGTAAAGAACCGCTGAATGAAATTAGGTTTCCGGTCAGACAGTTGAGAACTCTTGCGGAATACCACTAATGAGAAAAAATACTAGTACATCTTAAAAAAAATATTCATCAGAAAAAATGCCATTCGTGTAATATTTCTAATGGACAAGTAGATTTTTAAATTTAAAGAAAAATAAATAAAAAAAAACCCCAATAATTTGTTGACTCAATGACTTTATATACCTATCCACGTATTAAAAAAAAAACTTTGCCCATCCAATTAGCGGCTTTCCTTCATTTTCAGTTACTGCCAAGGCAATCTAACAAATTTCAACTTAGCCAAAACTTTCATCTATGGGTAAACGTTCTTAGATATGCAGGCCTTTTTAAAATCATTCTGAGACCGAAATATGGCCCTATTCTCAAGATTACCAATCATATTATGTACATTTCTATTAAATGTTGATGAAGCGTGTGACAGAATCAGAGCCACGTGGAATTCATTGGACTTTTATTTGCAACTTGTCTTGAGGACATAAATTTTGCAGACGACATTAGTCTCCTTAGCCATACACAACAACACGCATATTATACAGGAGAAGACCATCAAGTTGAAAGAAGGGGAAGGAAAAATCGGTTTGAAAAGTCACAGATTATGAGAATTAACAACAGTAAGTCAAACACCAACAATATCAGTATAGATGGGGAAGATCTAGATGAAGTAGAGACATTTTGTTACTTAGGGATTACTGTAGTCAACAACAACGGTGTTCAAAGTAAAAGAGGAGAGGAAAAGCATCAACATCATTTCGAAAACTGGGGCAACATATGGAAATCACGGAAGATATCAAGAAAGACAAAGATCAAATTGTACAAGAGCAATGTAAGATCAGTACTAGTGCTACTGTACGCAGTAGAAACGTGGAAGACCAACAAAGAGATAGAGAGCAGACTGAGAGGTTTTGAGGGAAGAACCGTTTGAGAAGGATACTTGGAGTAAGATGGCAAGATCGGGTTAGTAACAGGGACAGGAATATGCCGAAGATGGAGATATCTGGGGCATGTAATGAGGAAGAAAGAGGATAGTATTGCACGAAGATCAGTGAAGTGGGCACCACCAGGAAAGATAAGACCTGGAAGACCAAGAGGGACATGGAGGAGAACAGTAGAGGCAGAGATGAAAAAGACGGGTACGTTACACCTGGAATACCAATAGGGCTTGTAGCACAAAACAGGAGCCAGTGGAGAAATCTTGTAACCGTCTTATGTGAAGACATAGACGAAGAGGATTAAGTAAGTAAGTAAGTAAGTACATTTTCTATAAACAGAGAATTCGAAAAGTGTCAGTCCGAAAGAAATGTCTGACAAAAATTCTTTCGGGCTTACAAAAGTTCGCAGTACTTGTCATTGTTCGTACTGACAAAACTACTACAATGTATGACATTTCGACATCTCTGTTTATATAACTATCTTTTTTCTTAACTAACTTCCTTGTCAGAAATCAACAGTTATGAATATGAAACTGTTTTAGTGAAATATGTTGTTATTGATAAAATTAATATAATATAATTATTAATTTCCGTCTATAACATGCAGGATGTCTTACCAAATGCTGTACAGTTTATCCAAACTTGTTTCCAGATCCTGTTTTTGATTTACGAACACTACTATTTTATGTTGACACTGTAAATATCATTGCTATGTGTGTTTCTTGAAATTTTATCATAAAATAAAGTTTAGAATAAATGCTGCTCAGTAATGCTATGGAAAAAAATTCTGGACGGAAATGCCACCCAAGCTACACGGACCACAGTGGACCAAACCCGCACGATTGTAACTAAAAATTAACATCAGACAAAATAACTTCAACAAACAACAGGGGACAACAACACACACACCAAATGGGCAAACAGACAATCGAAGCAGACACAACGAACTGAAGGAGACCTGCAGCGCCGATCTTGAACGACTATCCGCCGCTCTAAAAAAAATGGTGTTATATTAGCCGGATTACGTGCGCATAACCCTCCCGATACAAAGGTATTCCGAGAAGTTACATTTTCCAAAAGGTATATCGATATTCTTTCGTTTTTAAAATAGGTGATATGATATATATGATTTCCTGCTCTTACTTTGATTTAATTTCTTTAAAATTCTAATACCATTTTTAATTTCATTTATAGTTGGCGATGGTAAGAATATTTCAAAGATATGAAGTCACATAATAAGCATTTTTTCTTCCTAAGGTATGGTCTTAACATTTACAATATTCAGCAAATATGATATAACAGAAAAAAAATATATTTAGACCTGCAGCAGACGGCCCCTTTAATTAGCCCAATTATGGTGTACATAAAACAACCGTTTCAGAGTCGTAAATATGGAGTTTAATAACACCATATCTGCTAAATCAACCTGACATTTCTGCGGCACACTGGCGTCAAAATTACTGAATCAACATTCGCAAAATTTTACAGTCTAAGAACCATATCTGCAAGACTAAGGGAAAATGTCCCGCCATATGGGTATGATATCATCTCTATTGACTCATTTTAATGAATCATTGTTGACAACAACTTCTACAATTTTCTATAATTATAGCGACGGTATTCAAAATTCCATTTCCTAGAAAATATTTGCACATTTTCCATTTTGGTTCCACAATAGCGCTATTTGAGCCGGCGGGCTCTGCATAGGCGAAGCTCATCCCTCCACGCCATTTATTAATAAGTAGGGTCGTTGGATAATTTCATAATACAAGATCAAAGGCCTTCAAGTGACAAATCGTTCAGGCTTTGGCATTATAGGGTAACGTAACGGCATTAGTCGTGACAGATGCCGGCAACTTCTACCACTTTGATTAAGATTTAAAATGCAAGATGAAACAATGGACGATGTGCGGGAATCTTAGATTATATTCCAATTGTTTAGTTGCTGTTGGCAACGCTCATTCTTTGCTAAAACGCACATGGAAGCTTCAAGTAATTTTAGATAATTAACTGAAAAAGTATAATCTATTGCCCGTAAAGATTCGCAGATCAAGGAATACAGCCTTAATAGCTATAGATAATAAGGGTTGTGCTGTAATTCGGAATATAACTCAATAAGAAGATATATAGACAATATTTTAAAAACAAATAAATTTTCCTCTGATTGCATCAATGGACGTATAAATTATCAATTTGCACCTTCCATTCTAGTGCAAGAAATCAGTGACGATCGGAGTTGCAATAGAATAATGAACACTTGTAAGCCCACTTAAGGGAATGTACAAATCAAGGTCACTTAAGACACGTGGTACCCTTAATTAATACAGGTTCATTTTCATGAAAATTGTTTACTTGGAAATTGCAAACTTTGGTCTCTTAAAACAGTGGATCGCTAAGGCAGGTTTAACTGTACATGTACATGTAGTCTGCCATCTCAGTGAAAGAATACTAATCATGTAACTACATGTACCTTGCTCGTTCAGCCATCTTATATAATGCTTTTTATGCATGACGGCGCATTATATGTAATTACAACAACATGTATTAAAATCAAAGAGACAGCATTGCCTCCAAGCTGAACGTACACATGTATCATTGGTCTACCTCAACCTGTAGGAAAGGAGGGGATCTCCAGCAAGATTCAGCTGTAGTACCCACAGCAAAGCACTGAAACACCCCACGCGAAAACACCGAGCAGACACACATATTGATAGACGCAAAAGGGACAAGGAACACCAAACACAAAAAACCACACAAAAGCCAACGTTAACGAATTGGCAATCGGAGATGACCTAGGACGACCATCAGCCACATCAGTAGCAAATGATGTTGTTATCCGGATTACGTGCTCACAACCCTCTTAACTGCGCTGTAATCATGTTTCATATTTTTCGCAGTGTCTTCTTGCTTGCTTGCTGGTCTTTTCGGTGTTGGTGTTTTTGTGTGTCTCTTTGTATCCTGTGATTCCTATCTTTTGCTGAAACTGACTTGCCTGATGTCCATTGTTTGTTTAGTAAAGTCTGCGGGTGTATTCCACTGTGCGTGATCATTGCAAAATGATCTATCTGGAGATCTTCTCAATATCCAAGCGGTATCTAGATTCCCATCTCTAAGGTCTCGGGATCGAATCCTTGATCCGACAAAATGGTTTTATGTGGGAGGGTATGGTGGTCGCCCATGGCAGTTTTCTCCGGGTACTCCGGTTTCCTTCTGCTCTAAGGACCCTTCACGCCAACATCTGAGCCAGCGTGAGACATGAAGATATGTTTGTAACTTGTTTGTTATACGTTGTACTATGAATAAAATTTTAATTAAATTTAGCTCTAACATTTCAGTTTAAAGCTAAGCTAGTACAAAGCGTGTCGACAGAAGTAGCAATACTGGATTATTGTGGAAACATGGAATCATATGATCAATTGGAAATTGGAAACTTGAAATAAACATACTTTATCAATGAAAACAAATATTGAATGCATGTTCCTGTATTTTGATATTACTGTGTATATGTATATGATTCATAGAAAAAATATCATAAATAAAAACTTTCTGCAACGTGCATGGCAGATTGACAAGAGCTCTACGAGATCTTTAACAAGACGCTGCAGTGACCAAGGTGATATGGTGTCATGTAGGCACAAGACACGTACGCCAATTTGGAACATGAAACAAATAAGTCACCAAATAAATAAAGTATACACTTGAGTCTTGAAGTCACATGAGGGTAGTCAGTATTGCGACATAATATTGAGATATCAAAAAGGAGTATGCCAGGTAGTTGCAATTAGAAATAGAGAGTTTTGTTACTTTCATTAGAAGTTAAGATTATAAATGTTCTACAAGTAAAAGTAAATTAGTTTTTGTATATCGACCTGTCTAATTAAGTTTTTTTCCTTGTTGCGATTACTACTTGGTAATTAGGCTTATACATGTATTAAAAACGCAGGATTGATCATTTCTCATGTAGCGCTTTAATTAAACGCTTTAATTAAAGTGCAGCTTCAGTTTTTCATTTCTAGTCATTACTAATGATGAATCAAAATTTCTTCAAAAAATGCAGCAGAATCACCAAAAAGAACTCTTAATATAACCAGAAGGAAATGTTTCTCTCCCCAGACACCTGTTCGCATATTTTGGTTGTTTCCTTTGGCTTTGAGTTATTCATGGATTTGTATGCCAAATGATTAGGTCTTTTGAATTCTGAATTTGAGGTTTGTGTTTGTGTTTGCAATGCATGTTTTTTATATATTGTTTTTATTTTCGTGCATGAACATCGACGGCGGGTGCGGCTATAGCCAACAGGGGATGCTTACTCCTCCCGGGTACCTGGTCCCACCTCTGGCTTGCTAGGGGTCCATCGATGCTCAATTTGGTGCTCTACTATGAGTGCTGTTGAGATTATCGTCAGGATCTTCTTTAACTCATTTCATTCACTCATCTTCATCATGGTTATGATCTTCCGTGAATAAAGGAAATGATCTCAACAAGACTACGGAATTGCCACAGAGAAACACAAGGACTAACCAACACTCGAAATTACAGTGGATTAAATTTATCACTGAGTGCATGATAGTTAAACACAGCTACCAATGAGTTAAAGAAGATCCTGGCGATAATCTCAATAGCACTCGCAATTAGAGCACCAAATTGAGCATCGATGGACCCCAAGCAAGCTAGAGGTGGGACCAGGTGCCCGGGAGGAGTAAGCATCCCCCTGTTGGCTAGCCGCACCTGCCGCCGATGTTCATGCACGAAAATAAAAACAATATATCAAATACATGAATTGCACCGTCTGAGGTTATATCTATATAGAAAGTGCTATGGCAACCATGTCAGGGAAAATATTCAAAACACTTACTGTCACAATTCAAAACTCACAATCAGTTGGCATACAAAACCAGTCAAAATGCAAAACAAAATAAACAAACAAACAAACAAAAATTAAAAATTGAAATCCTTTGTCAACCTTCTTGAACACATTTTAAAACAATCTTAAAGAGGTACCAGACATGTGTTTCGGATAGTATATACTCCTCGGTGGTACTTCAAACCAAAGTGATTTTCGCCTCTACATGTAGTTTGATTTCTGAATTTTGTTTATATATTTTGTAAAGATCGAGTGCTCGGCTCCAAAATTTCGATTCAGTAGCATTATTGAACAAAATCTATGACGAGAGAGCATTGGAGGAATGGTTCTAGAATGTTAACGTCATTTACTTTCGACGATACTTTAGGACGAAATGACAAGTTTCCAAAATAGCAAAGTAATATATTATGTCATATTGATAAAGCACTTGTAAACAACTAATTGATTTAAGTATGAATAAGTAACAGAAACAATAAAGACTATAAGATAATTAGAATATTTAAAAAAAAAAGGGAACAAGACAATAGTGTACTCGTAGACAGGTTCCTTTCATTTACAATAACCGAATGAATGCGGTTGGCTTTACTAAATTCTCTTGCATGCGTCTTGAACAAGTTTACTATATAAGTACATGTAGATTCAATAATGTCGCGCCTTAGCATGATTGGGTGAGAACGGTGCAGGGTTTTGAAAAAATGTTGGAAGGAAAAGAATACGTACGACGAAAGTTTATCTGTTTCACTATATAAGTACATGTAGATTCAATAATGTCGCGCCTTAGCATGATTGGGTGAGAACGGTGCAGGGTTTTGAAAAAATGTTGGAAGGAAAAGAAGGCGTACGACGAAAGTTTTACAAAAATTTTCATGGTTGGTGAAATGTTGAACATGGTATGCAGAATATGATGCAAGGAATTTGCAGAAATAATTTTGCGTTAATGACAAGGTATGTAGGATTGCCTCAGCATTTCATGTCGATTCATCCGTGTGATCAATGCAATAAAACAAAGTCCAGACGTTATTGATATACCTTCAGAAGTATCCAGTATGAGCACAAATCATCACAAACAACAGGAGTTACACAAATCGGAATCCATAAAACATTAGAAAATAACAGGACGCATTTGTCTTTACACCGGCTGCCCGGGCTGTTAACAAGATTATTAGTTATTGAAAATGTCATAATATTGATAAAGTTGACAAATGACTTCACTCAGATTCACATACGTGGGGAGAACATTGGCAAACATACCCTATTTTTAAGTGTGGGTTCAATATGGTGAAGGACTAGTTAAAGTTATGGGAAGCGAAAAGCAAGCCGTGCACAAGATTGCCATAAACGAAGCTTTGAGTTTTTTCTTTTAAAGGATAAAGAAGAAAGTAATTTTGTCTATATTTGTTTAGACTTTCAAGCATTCAGAGTACTGTGCTGTGATGTTTATAAGTCGACACATGAAACTATACCTTAACCTTCTTTAATTCCGATAATTACCAAATGTATTTGTTTAGAAAAAATATCTTATTCAAAGCATTTTGATTGGTCGATCGCATATATTGTGACTTCCATTATGATATGATAAAATGTCAAAATTGTCCGGAGCTACACTAACGCAAGAGAAATCAAGAATTGTCTATCGCATAAAATAAACAATACAAATGGTCTCAAATAATCCATTTAATTAACATCCGAGCACCATCCCTCCAATGCTACTTTTGTGACAATCGCCATCGATTTTATTTAACTCTGCTACTGAATTGACCCTACGTGAAATTTAGAGCCGCGCACTCTCTGCAAAATATTTTCAAAAAAATCAGAGGGCACTTAACTGAAATTAATTTTGGCTGTGTCTGAAAATCACTTTGGCTGTAAGCATCACTGATAAGGATTAACTATCCGAAACACGTGTCTGGTGCATTAAAATTGGTTTGAAATTTTATTCAAGAAGGTTAAGAGTAGGAACACTTCCGTATTATTATTCTCTGGTCTTGCATAGCTTAGAGAAGAAAACGTTATGGTCAAGAATTCATAATGATGAATTTTTAAAGGAATTACTCTGCACTCCTTTCAAAATGAAGGACGATTCCATGAAAGAGTATGCATCAATTTGAATTTCATTTTTCCTTTTTTAACCTAAATAAAACGGTGACTTGCATCGATCGTTCAAAAGGGGATCGGATGATGCAATGAAATATAAAACAGAATAAAATACCCGCTTGTCCTCAATGGTGGAAGAATCAGGGTATGACCATCCAAAACAAAGGAAGGGATCTGCAACAACACCAGGCTGATCTCCAACAACACCTAAACACAGAATATGATACACCCACCGATTTTGGCCTTTCTTGCACAGTTTAAGTGACAGGTGTTGGGCTAAGCAGGAGATGCTTACTATAATGGCATATCCACTGGAAATTCACTTTGCTTGTTTTGATAGTTTTGTTTGGTTTAGATTTTTTTTCTGGTTTCGTTGGTCCATATATAACGAGTTTTAATAAATTCTGGTCATGGTTTTGAGTATGACGTTTTACGATCTTGTTTGTGTGAGGTCATCTTACAGTGAGGAGGTTGTTTTACACCACAATTGTACGTTCTTCGAGACCTCTGGGTAACTGGAGAAGTGAGAGGGTTGTGCGCACGTAATCCAGGATAACCACACCATTTGCTACTTGCGTGACAAATGGCCGTCCAAAGTCGGCACCGGTTGCCCATTGGTCTCGTCGGTTTATGTGTAGTCTTTTGTGTTTGATGTTTACATGTCGTGTGTCTCGTTTCCGTCTCGTGCTGTACTCGTCTTTTGTGTTTTGCATCGGGTGTTTTGGTGTTTTGCTGTTGATGCTGCAACGGGGTCTTGTTGGAGATCTCCTCCCTTCTTCCATTGGTCTCGTTGGTTTATGTGTGGTTTATGTGTGGTATTTTGTGTTTCATGTTTCTTTTTTTCCCTTTTGCGTCTCTTTCTGTGGATGCATGTCTTCTCTGTGTCTTTACATTTGGTGTTGTTGGATTTTGCTGTGGGTGCTGCAACTGAGTGTTGTTGGATATCCCCCTCCTTTCTTTCACCCACTCCAAATGTTCCTTTGAATATATTTTCCATTTAATTACTATTCTGAATAGAACTTACACACAAAACTTGAAACTGCACACTTTTGATGAAAAAGGTACTGAATACGTGATTATTTTCGCTGGGGGAAATTTCAAGAAGTTTCGCGTAGGGAAAATATTTGCGATAAAAATGTCTTTGTATTTGTAACAATGTAGCGGGCATATTTTCGCGTGGGGGAATTTTCGTTTAGTCCCTTTATTCGCTAAAATCGCGAAAATTACCCACACGCGAAAAACTTTGAAATATAAGAAAGGGCACCAGGAAGTTTCTTTGGCTTCTCAGAGACATTTTGGCTCGAAGTAGCACGGATGATTTATGACCGAAACATGAACATCGAATTTTATTTCTGTCATTTGACCTCAGGGTTAGAAAACTTTTTTTTAAAGTTTTCTTAAACAAAAAGATTAATGGAATAAAGATTGACCAATCATAGGGACTATTTAGTTGGCTTCTTTACGGAGGACATGATCCTGAAAAGACACAAAATATGCATGGTACTACACCTATCTACAGGTTTGTACCGTCACCTTTATCATGACAATCATACCAGTTGATATAAATTTAGCAGATACGACTCCGAGTGAATACCAGCCCCTTATGTGTTATTTTAATGTATCATCTGTGAAATGTTTCAACGTATTTAATGGTGTGTCGTCTCGGGTGTGTTCTCTCAATGTTTTGTTTAATTGGTGACAAATTTCTGATGTTAGGTTGTACTTTGGTATTTATTAAATTCATTGTTGGAATGAATTTCGCCAATATTTTACAGGGTGTCTGTTACTGTAATCTTAATGTAATCTTGTTTTTGTATTTTGTGCGTTTTCACTGCATCGTTGTCACGTTGGAGATCGTTTCCTTCTTCAGATTTCAATACTTTGTAAAGGCATGTCTCTGACTACTGAACGACTATTATTAATTGAATTGTAAACATGTTCTTGTAGGTCCTTTTTACTGAAATTCTAGTATTGTTGTTGGTCGACAATGATGAGAATGAAGTTTGACTAGTTTTCAGTATCTAATTCTTGGCTTGCAATGTCTCATAGCTAAAGTGATGTATTTCTCGTTGCTTCATTGTTTGTTAACAAAAAATGTCCTTTTTACCTCTTAGATGTTTAATAGTTTTAATTTATATACGTTTGAAACACATTTTTCTTTTTGGCTTCAATGCAAGCAATTGCCATGAACTGAAATGCATATTGAACTTTAAAAAAATCTATTCACGTTCAATATGTGCATATATGTTATGACCTTGTTTAAAAAAGTTAAAAAAAAAAGTAGTCATTGGTTCACTTTCGTTAAATTTTTGATTGACAAAAAGAATTACAGACAAAAAATTAAAGGAATTCATGGTCATGTACATTAAACTTTCATAACGTAATCACTTGAGAAATTGTTCCTTCTTAATTTCAACACAGACCCTTTAGCAAGACAATACCACTACAGACAGATGACTGATCAATTCGTTCCATGAGGCGTCATTCTTTTCTCCGTGACTTCGCTCTGTTTTGCTTCTTAATTACAATCATTGCTTTATTTTATAAGATTTCTGGTAATTTCCAGGGCGTACGTCGCACGAAGCCAGAGAGTTGTCGGATAAGATTAAATGCCGCAAAGAAACGTCGCTATTTTTCTGCAAAATATTAGATTCCGTTGTCAATTCATAATGTTAATCCTTATCCAAATGATTTAATGACAACAATAAACGGTCCATGAGTAATCGAATGATAAAACCATTTTTCATTCCAGACAAAGTAAAGTTTTGAAAGGAGCGCAATCATAATGGCCCGCTAATACGCACGTGCGACATTGATTCATATTCCTGCAGACGCTTGGAGGATGTTGACAACTTATGGTGTATCGGTTTTTCTGCCTTTGGCGGTATGATGCCGCAATCCGAAGGAAATTAAAAGCTTTATATGGTAAAATGAATTGTTTATTATGTCGTAAAGACCGGTCTGTAGCCGTTATTGTCATAGAGATGTATGCTTAGATATTCCATTAATTGCACATAATTGACGCCTCATCGATAAACTAATTTTGATGCCACTTTTGTTTTCCGGGCATAACTGAATAAAACACTCCGGGATTCCAAACGATACCTATAAAGTCCCCAATCTTGAGGCCAATTGTTTTCAATTTTTTACATTCGCAGACAGTGTGTCTGACTGACACATAACTCTGTTTCGTAACGGAGGAATTTCTGTTCGGATGCTTTTAAAATTTCATCTTTTTGACATACCACTGAAATAAGGACATTCAAAAATCTAACATTTACCTCATATCTGGTTAAACACCTGTATATGATAATAGAAAGTATACTTAATGTTGATCTTTATTTTTTCCAGGGAAAAAAGTTTAATAATTTGCAAACGTTGATATTCATGTATTTTTATAAAGCACTAATGCTGATCCAACTCAATTCAATTTCTTGGTTTTGAACACGGTAGTTATGTATCATAGGCTATATTATAAAGCCACATCGCTTAAAATTGCTTCCAAAACGAAAAAATTAAACTAATTTCTACCTAAAACTCGCATTTCAGTGCTTAAAGAGACACAAAACAAGAATCGGCCGTAATTACTTTAGTGCAGCAGTTACTATAGTGGAACAGAACATTGTAACAATTGTCAACGATATTTCCGAAAAATTCCTATAGCAAATGTTAATGTTACTCCAAAATAACTACACATCAATATAACCATCCTTTAGACCAAGTATATTCGTTTATTCCTTTGAAGTCATTATGTGTAGCTTTTGTCTTTAGTGTATATGTATGTGTCATGCGTTTTAGTGTTTTGATTTCATATATGTCATATATAATTATGGCATGCGTCATGCTGTCTGTTTGTATGGTCATCTTACAGAGAGGAAATTATTTTAAAACACAAGTGTTCGAGACCTCTGAGCAATCGGAAAAGTGGGAGGGTTGTTCACGCGTAATCCGGATAATCACACCGTCTGCTACTTGCAAGACAGATGTCCGTCCTAAGTCGGCACCGATTGTCCTTTGGTCTCGTTGGTTTATGTATAGTCATTTGTGTGTTGATGTTTCTATGATGTGATTTGGTGTTCCTTGCACCCTTTCCGTCTCTTTCTTTTACACCAGAATTGTGCTTTCTTCGATACCTCTGGGAAATTATTTTACAACACAACTGTTCGAGACCTCTGAGTAATCTGAAAAAGTGGGATGGTTGTGCTTACGTAATCCAGGAAAAGTACACCGTCTGCACTAACGTGGCAGATAGCCGTCCAAAGCCGGCACCGATTGCTCATTGGTCTCGTTGGTTAATGTATAGTCATTTGTGTTTGATGTTATGTGTGATTTGGCGTTTCTTGTACCATTTGCGTCTCTTTCTGTGCGTGTGTGCTTTGTGTTTTTACATGGGGTCTTTTGGGGGTTTTCTGTTGGTGCTTCAACTAGGTGTTGTTTGAGATCCCCTCCTTTCTTTTTGTGCGTGTCTGCTCTGTGTTTTCGTTTTTGCATTGGGTGTTTGGGTGTTTGCTATGGGTGCTGCAACTGAGCGTTGCTGGAGATCCCCTCCTTTCATTTGTTGTTCGGTACTCCTTGTCCCTTTAACAGTTTCTTTCCTTGTTCGTGTCCTCTCTGCGTTTTCACACATGGGTGTTTCGATGTGGATGTAGCAACCGAGTTCTGTTAGAGATCCACTGACAGCTTTTGTGCTGTATTCATCAAATCACCATTGAAACAATGCAGCCAAATATGTGCACGCTGTTGTACATGCACAATTAAATGAAAGGATGAGAGTGTTGTATCTTTTCTTTGTGTAATTATGAAAGTTGATTGGATTCTCGGGTGACTACGTAAACATGAGCTCCAACAAATCGGCGGAGCGCGGACTGTTTGTCTAACAATATATTTCTTGATATACTTTAAGGGTTTTTTTTTCTTACATAGGGCACATATACGTCTTTTTATTTTGAAATGTTAAACGTCTTTTTTTCTCATTTTCTTAGCGTCTTGTGACAATAAGAAAACAATCTGTTTGTTTGTACGGAAACTGCGTCTAGGAATAATTCTAGTGTCATATTAAGTCATTTATGAAAAATCATGACAAAAGCCAGAAAGTGTTGAATAGTGAGAACTGGTGACAAGCAATTCTCTACGTGTCGAAGGCATAATAAGGGAAAGATAACAAACCAGAAAAGATTGTGGTAAATACAGCGGAAAACACAACCGCGACCACAACAATCAATGGATATCTAAGGAACTATTTTCTGGTGTTAAGATGCGGAGTTCAAGTATCTTTAATCCATGCTGCATTACTTAAGAGACGAGTGTTGATAGCATACAGGAGATATCTACTCGTATCAGGCACCTCGTCTCATCTCCATTGTGTTTTGATTGTTTTATTTTGTTTTGCACTTTATTCTGGATTTTGTATGCTCACTGATAATGATTTTTGAAGTTTAATTTTAGTTAATGTCGGGATTTCACTTGCTTATGCATCCGCTAGATTTGTGTTATACTGAGAGAAAATTTTTCATGCAATCTGCAACCATAATCGAAAGGTGTTCATTTACAGTAATCTTGATATCTCTAAGTTTTCAACTTATTTTGTTGCTCGTAGTTAATTCTTATCGGCGGTACCATCCACGATTTGTTCCGCTTGTGAGGCTGTCTCATTGTGGTCAATTGGTGTTCTCCATAATTTATGTTAAGTTGGAAATTCTCCACCAAAACTACACTGTGCCAACCGTGCTTTTCCTTTTTTTCACACCAACATCGACCATTTTCTTTTATACATGTAGTCCATCTCAATAGTTTATTCTGCATGTTTACTAACGTACCGATAAGTATTACAAAACTCTTAAAAAGATTTCGAGAATACGTACACTTATAAAAGAACATCATGCAGGTTTTGATTTATTGTGTACCTAAATACTCTACCAAAGAACCTACTAAGGACCTTTGCCACCAGGGAAATACACTATAGTTTTAGAAACTTTTCATGAAATTCTTTGACGGAGAATTTACAAATTTGTATGTCAAGTCAAGTGCCACCGTGCAACCAGGCAAACGATATCCTCGGGGGGGGGGGGGGGGGGGGGGGGGGGGGCAATCCACACAATGAGATACCAACCTAGAGGTTGAAACTTTTGTCGCAAAAGAAAAGTAGTTATCTCCGGTATTGAAAAGTATGAAATTAAAAATCAAAGTTTTAGGTCATGGTAAGACTTTTAAAATGCATAATTTCAAATTATTTGGATTTCCTCTTTTTCGGCCTTTAGTATCACTGATGAGACAAAACATGTTGAAATGCGCATATGGTTCACTGATTTACAATTTACAATAGAACATTTTTTTACAATATTGACAATGACTTATTTAAGGAATTGTATAATGTCAGAATGGTTTCGTCCATCAAAATTCAAGAAAACTCCAAATAACGGAAATACCGCTGGGAACTTTACTTGGAAACATCCAGAGCCATGGTACTAATTTCCGATGTTCAGCACCGCACCTGCCAGTAAAAATTAACATACTACTGTCATTATCATTTGCCAGTTTGTTGTGCTTTAAGGATATCTGAAATTAAATCGATATTCATTAGTGTTAGTTATTGACCTTGCATAGGAATTAAGGTGACCTTGACTTTCATTAAATTCGGGTCTTATCATGACTGACTCAGTACCTAAACTAGTAAAACAAAGGAGGGGATCTCCAACAACACCAGGCTGCAGCACCCACAGCAAAACCCCAAAACACCCAATGCAAAAACACAAAGCAGACAAGCACAGAAAGAGACGCATAAGGGACTAGGAACGTCAACGCACAACACAGAAACATCAAACACATATACAGTAAGTTTCATTGAAGTGTATGCAGATGAAAGGAAACTATAAGTCCCCTCCGACGAGCCGGTATAGGACTAATAATCTACAGTAACACTAGTGAAAGTGTTACATATGAAATAAATAATCCTTTTCTATCCTCTTATATGAAAAATCAATTTCAATAGTCCATTTTCCAGATAAAAGATGTGACCGTTATTTTATACACACAGACAGCCGACATCATATCATTTAGCAAAATTTTCCTTTGTGACGTCACATCTGATCACACCTTCTTGAAGCACCTTGATGTGTTGTCATGCCTTCTATTTTGACGTCACAATGAAAACATCGCGAAAATTTGTGATGTCTGGTGGTTGACTGTCTCACGAGTTTATTGGGAAATCATCTATTAGATGGCCATAGAAATGTATGCCTTCTTTTTATCATTTATCTATCTGTTGAACAAGTTGTAAATGTAAAATAATTACAATGATTTATGGATGAAGATGCAAATTCTTTTGTGTGTGTGTTTTGTTTCTTATTATAAACGACCTTTGCCGTGACAGAATTCCAATGAGTCAAACATGGTGAGTGTTGTATAGTTGTATTCAGTAACTGCTTGAAGCTAAGACTGAGTATAACGCATATATTTTCCAAATTAACAATTATAAGATATCTTTGTTACGCTCGGTCTTCCTTTCATCATCAACATAAATTCTAATTTGGAACGAAACATTAATTGTTTATCAATATGCCTGTCCCATTACATTGGTTTATTTAAGTGACCGAAGCTATCTCTGTAAATCAAACACCGCAACTGTCGTTCGCTTTGAAAGATCTTTTCAGAGATACCCATTTAAAAGGCTACAAAAGGTACCGTCCTTTCATTACAAAAACGATGAACCGTCTTTTTCAGGAAAAATTATGCCATCTTTTGTTTGCCTATCAAAGCAATCAGCGATACCTGCGTGATAGTGCGGTATAATTAAGTTTGCTTAGACCTTATCTAGCAAATAATTTCCATACTTCAGGTAACCGCGTTGCTTTAGAATTTGAGAAGCAATATCAAAAATTGAAGCGCTGGCCTGAAGGCACTTCATTAATCCAATGTAGTCAATAGAGAATACCTTAGTGAAGCCATAGGAATTCAGGGGAGATCTCAGAATAATTTCAACATTTAAAAAAGAACTTAGCTTGATTTATGTTCATGTTTACAAAATGTTATGCTTAAGGTTCCAGAAAATCAATTCTTATTTTCTGTTGCAGTAGTTTGTTGGTTAGATGAAATTCTTTCAGCTGTTTACGACACTTGCTTGTCATATATTGAAATATGCAAATGACGAGTTTTAGATTAAGGATGGCTGACGAGGGTTGAGTACCCGAAACGTGCATTTGAGATTATCGTCAGGATCTTCTTTAACTCATTTGTGTCACACTTATGCCCTTTGCCGTGTGGAGCTCGTAAAAAAGTTGCCCTGACATGGTCGCCATAGCACTTTCTATATAGACATAACGTCAGACAGGGCATGCATTTTATATACTGTGATTTTTATCGTGCATTAACATCGACGGCGGGTGCGGCTAGCCAACAGGGGATGCTTACTCCTCCCGGGCACCTGATCCCACCTCTAGCTTGCTAGGGGTCCGTCGATTCTCAACATAGTGTTCTATTGTGAGTGCTGTTGAGATTATCGTCAGGATCTTCTTTAACTCATTTTTGGTCCATGCTCCAAATTTATCTCTTCTTAAATGTTGCTATTAAATTTGAAGACGTTTAACATTTGTACCACTAGCAAAGTTCGATCGACTTTGGTTGATCGTTTCCTCAGCACATTAGAAAGTTTCAAAATGTCTTAAAATTCTAAAACGTGGGTCCTGTAGCATCATATCCCACCCATCCTGCTACGTTATTCTGTACATTTTTGGACATAATAACTTAGATTGAGGATCACTGGCGAGGGTTGAGTACCCGAAACGTGCATGTTTGATCCATGCTCCAAATTTATCTGTTCTTAAATGATGCCATTGAATTTGAAGACGTTAAACATTCTGTATGAGTACATCATTATCGGTATGCGTAAATGACGAGTTTCTGTTGGCATGTCGATATTGGTATCTGTAAATGACAAATTTATAAGGACATGTCTATATTTGTATGTCAAAATGACGAGTGTCTAAACCTCACTACGACAAATCTTGACATTTCCCCCTCTTTTTAGAAATAATTACACAAAATGCAATTATACAGTAGCGTCATAAATACCTTTGCCTGACAAACTCGCACGAATTGTTACTGTGTATTTATGCGAAAATTGCGTGACGATGAAACCATACAAACACTTTCATTTGTACAAAGAAGACAAAAATATATGAAAAAATGCGGAATCTGACGTATAATGCTTCAATTTATTAGAAAACAAAACCAATCTGAAATTCCAAATACGGAGGTTCCCTCGTCATCTAGAATCAACAATAGGACTTCAATGAAATCAAATTTTCACAAATTGTTCTACGAATCCCCCGCTACCGATGCCACGTTGCATTGTTTGAATCCATCAATTACGTAATAAAAATTTTCTGTATGTTTCAATTGTAGGAGCATTTTGCCGCAGGTACGACTTTAGCACAGCGTACAATGACAAATGTAAAATGCAGAGAAACATGGTTTACGATCTTAGTGATATACTCAGTGGCGGATCCAGTACCCCTTTGTCCGGGTCGAGGGATGAATTTTGCCGATCTGGACCACAAAGTATCAAAGATACTTATAAAGGGTTTTGATGAAAAGTTGGTCACTGCCCGGATATTGGGATGTTGATTGAACACTCCCTCGGATCCGCCTCTGATATTTCATTTAGTAAAACCTTTTATTAATCATATGACCATATGAATTTATGTGGCATACCAATTTATCACATTCAATGATGCTAAAGCTCCAACACAGAAACAAACATTCCCAAAACCAGGAAGAGGATCGAATAGCCCAAACAAGACATGAACGCATGCGTGGAAGAAACAGAATTTGGACTACACTTTTTTTAAATCCAGAAAACAGCTTATTGTATCAGTAATTTGATATTCATTTTTTTACCATTTGATGGGTGTCACTGCTGGTGGACTAGGAGTCCCCGAGGGCAAATGTAGCCAAGTCCGATCAACTTCGTTTGAACGTTTCTTTAAACGCATTCGAAAATTTCTGTTCACAAAATTTTCACGAAAGGGGTAGGGCCACGAAGCCCGATATTGGCCCTAATTATGATAAATTTTGAACATTGTACTTCATAGAATTTCTAACTGTTATTTGCCATTTTGAAACGTTCTCTACTGAATCACGAATCTACTTTTTGTAAACATTGCTTTTATCAACACCTTTAAGCCCTTTGAAAACACCAAAATAGGTCAAATTCGTCGAAATTGATGCAAAAACTCAATATTTCTACTAAATTAGCAATGGCCGCATGCATTAACTATGATGGAAAATTTATATGTGAAAGATTATCATTATATCCTTTTGTCATAAACGTTTTATCTCAGTTAACGCATGCGGCCACATTGAATTCTACGACAAAAGACAAAATTCCCAGCAATTTTCGCCATATTTTGTCAATAACGTCAAAATGACGTCACTTCATGACGTCATTACAGTTAAATGGCACATTGTTTGGTGATATTATTTTTTCATGAAAAGCGGTAAACATTCGTGTATTTTCATGAGAGATATCAAGTATTCCTCATGAAATTTATTTTAAGAGAAAAATCAAGGGCCGATTAAGGGGTCTCGTGGCCCTACCCCTTTCTGAAATGTGGGTCCTGTAGCATCATATCCTACCCTACTAACTAGTAACGTTATTCGGTATATATTTTTGGACATAACTTTCACAGTATTTGGCTATATTTCATTGTTTGGATTGAGGATCACTGACGAGGGTTAAGTGCCCGAAACGTGCATGTCTGGTCAATGCTGCAAATGTATCTGTTCTTAAATGATGCTATGAATTTGAAGACGTAATATTAAGTAGCATGTTAAAAGTCTTCAAATAGCATCATTTAATAACAGATAAATCTGCAGCATGGACCAGCAGCCTGTTTCACAAAAATACTTACGAACAATTGCGGGAATTTTCGTGACTTTTAATTGCTCAGTTCGACTAACTTACTTGAATTTGAGAAGTTTTGACTTTGAATTTATATTAAGTATGTAGAAATGGTATTAGAAAATATGATACAATCTAACTAAACAGTTTGAACCTTTTATTAAAGGACGAAAGTTACGAAAATGCCTTAAAATTCTCGTAAGAATTTTTGTGAAACTGGGCACAGACATGTACGTTATTGGGAATTTGCGGAAAACAGAATTATTTCCCATTTGAGATGGTACCTGATGTAAAACCATTATGACGTCATGAGAATGGTATGGCAACGTCGATTTTAGACCGTCATTTCCCAGAGTTTATGAACTGTTTCCATAGAATTTTATGACGTCACAATTAGTCTACGTCAGATACAGTCCCAAAGGGGAAGCAACTCTTGCTTTCGAAAATAGCGAATATCACACATGAAGAAAAATCGGAGTGTCCAACTAGGCGGCCTGATAACAGCTTTCTAGACAGCCAATTGTGCCTCATATAAAATTCATGTAAATTTAACATGTACTTTACATAAAAGTTCAAATGAATTTTATGTGAAACGAGCACGAACATGAAATTAATCTACATGACATTCTTGAAATTCATGTGAAGTTTCTAACATTAAGTTTATGCTAGTTCCATTTCGAATGAAGGTCACAAAGAAAAAATCATGTAAAATTCATTTAAAATATTTATCACATAAATCTTATGTGAAATTTCATCTGAAATTAACATGATGCTCATTTCATATGAGTTTCATGTGAGGCACAATTGACTGTGTAGACAAAAATTATAAATGCAGTGCTCCAGACATGCATGATAAAAAATTACCAAAATTATTCATATAGAGGAAAGAAAAATAGTTAAGTGAAGCGCCCCTAGTTTTAATTCAAATAATCGTATGACAGGGTCGAAATTTTGTGAGGGTTTATTGCGACGGGTGTTGTATGCATTCAGGAGACGCTGACTCTCCCCGGGCACCTGGTCTCACTTCGGAATGTTGTTCATTCCGGGATTCGCAACCATTCCGATGGGAATTCTCACGATTTGGCCTTGCCTGAATAAGTGTTAGGTCTTCTTTGATGTTCAGAGGCGCAATTAAATGAAAAATGTGACCAAAATCACCGGAGGGATGATGCAAGGTTGATAACCTCCTAAATTTTTATGATAATTTGGAATGAAATAGTTTATTTAAATCCATGAATACTTTCACAATATTATTTCTATGGTTTTCTCTCTGGCACCAACATTGGAAGGAATTGAAAGAACAGTAAAATAAATTATTGTTGATTTTAGGCAGAATAATTATTACAATGCAAACCGTTTGAAAAGTAGGAGTGGGTCGTAAGCAAAGACAACTCCAATGACAGCTTCGGGGATTATTTTTGCAAAGAATAGTAAGGATGGCGATTTACATTTGCTTGCAGTGTAATCAATGAAGTATAAGACATATACCATGTATCTTAGTAGGGCTTTATACCAATACCACATTACATCGGTGAAATATGTTAAGTTAGGAACGGCTCTCTATCCATCTTGCTTGGACAGATGTTTGCATTGGCCAATAAGCTTATAAAGGATTAAAGGCATGTCTGGTAACATCATTATAAATCTATAATGACTTATTTCATTCCCCGGGATTTGAACAAGCTGACTTTGCGTAAAGTTGGAAAGATCTTTATTTATAGGGTGGTTCTTGTAATGATTTATATTTACAGTGCCATATGACGTCTCATTTCTTTTTCTTTGTCGTTATTTATTTGTAAATTCATCTGATCTAATTATTCTTTGCTTCACGGTTGAAAAGTACAAGAGAGGCAGAGAAATATAGAAATGTAATTAATATCATTTCTCAATATGTCATATTATTTTTCACTGATGACAAAACATTCAAGAATTCAGAATGTGGCAATTTGAAGACCCGAATTCCAAGATGGTATAATATCTTTAAGTTAGCTAATGAATCATGTCAAGGGCAGATTGGCAGGAGTTTAAAGTACATGTAATTGTTTGGTACATAAAATTGGAAACAAATTGTACACATAATTTTGAAACAAAATTAATCCCACATTGTATACTTTATCAATATAGTATCTTAAATTCTTTGTTGCAGTATAGAGAGATGGTATTAGCCTAGTACCCGAGGCCTTCCGAAGTGCTAGGCTAATTGGAATATGTGTCATATCGTAATAATTTAGTGCACCGTATGCTCATTTCATGAAATAATGTATCATCAGTGATGCTCGAGGCCGAAAGAGAGGGAATCCAAATAGTGAAAATATGAATAGCGAAATTCTAAACATGAGCTAAAATGTATGTCAAAGAGCCAGCTATAAGGACAGAGCTATACCATGAGATAGATACTCATTGGTTTCAGAATAATTCATTTACTTTTGTATCAGAAAATTTACAAATATATTTCAGTAATACGGAAGTGTTCCAACTCTACACCTTCTTTTTTCAAACCAATTTTCATGCACCAGACACGTGTATCGGATATTTAATCCTCATCAGTGATGCTTCCATCCAAAGGTGCTTTTCATAAGCCGCCAAAATTTCTTTCACTAGCGCCCTCTGGATTTATTTTCAGAATTCAAAGTGCTTTTACTTTAAAGCGATAGTGCGGCTCCAAATTTCCTGTCGATTCAGTAAAATCTATGTTCAAAATAGCAATGGAGGGAAGGTGTCAAGATGTTAACCTCCTTTAATATCAATGATATTATTCGATGAAATGGCAAGTTTCCGAAACAGCAAAAAAATATATATCTGATGTCAAATTCATAAAGGGCAAAAACAAAGCTTCTTTCATGCTTCAGGGCTGGAAAGAAGTAATTGATAATTTACAAACATGAAGTCACGGGGAACGATTTTAACTGCTCAACATTGCAACAAAAAATAAGTGTTTATCTTAATTATACGGAAGTGTTTCAACTCTTTACCTCCTTGAAGAAAATTTCAAACCAATTTTCATGCAACAGGTACGTGTTTCGGATATTTATTTTTAGAATTCAAATTTGTGCTTTATATTACAGAGAGGTACATCCCTGCCCACCCCCCTCCTCATGGACATGCGTATGCAGTCTACCAGCAGAAATATCAATCTAGTGGTTGATATTATCATATCAAAATATATGTTCTATCATAATATAATTTAGTGCACAGTATGCGCATTTCAATATACAATCTATAATGAGATATTTAAAGTGAGTGTATGAAAAGCGAAATTCTTAAGGTCACTGATCGACGAGTTAACGTCAATTTGCACAAGGTTAAAAGGTTAGTTCGATAAAGTATAATTAACCAAAATCTTAATCGTAATTGTTTCGGACCATCTTTCAGCTAAATATTCCGATATATCTATTCAATATAGGAATGTTCGATTTTATAGTTGAATACAAAATGTTATCTGAATATCAAAAGTATTATCATAATAAAAGAAAATGTTCATTGTGGCACGTGACTCGTCATTATTTACGATATTATACTAAAGATAAATTTCGTCCATATTGTAGATAGAGGTTTTATGTGTATTCCGATTGTTTCATTAGCCATAGATCCATGCAACAACTGTAAACAATGATGGAATGAAGACGGCGACCGTGGTAAAAGAAGTAAAAGAAAAGAACAAATGTTTTTGACCTTCATCTTCCTATTGTTCTCCCGTTTTGAGCCTATAGCATCGCCACGACATTAGGCCGTGAATATACAAATCTTTGCATTCGCCGATATCGCAAATTGTATATGCAACACTCAGGATTCTAAGTTCGTTCAAAAATGAAAGTACATTTCTTAAACATTGCAATTTAGTTATTTCGACTATTTAACCATTTTATTTATTTTTCTGAATTGCATTGCAAAAGCATAATATACAAATTAAACAGCACTTAGTTTACATATAACTACCTAATCAGGCGGGAATTACTGAATGTTTCGAACGACAAAATTGCCAACCAGTTTTCATTAGCCTAATTCAGGAAAAATATTCTTTTGTAGATATGTTGAAAAGTTCAAATTCAAACAAACACAGATGGCTAGCAAAAGGAGAGCAAATTAACGAAATGTTTAATCAAAATAAAGGTATAATTAAGGCTGTCTGTATTTATGAATTTCCATAATATTAGATACTTTTAACCATTAATGACTCATTTTTCCTAGAAATATATTGTTTTCCAATAATGTAGTCTTTCATACTTTAGCATACTTCAAATACGTGCACAAATATTTTCTTCGCGATTCGTCTTATCTTTATGGAATATTCAGCACTTAAGGTAACGATGGGGACGTCGGGCACACAGCGGAAGTGTCGTTTAATGGCATGCGATGTTTTTAATTTATCATCAACATCGTATTGGCATTCTCAACTTAAAATGTCGCGTCAATAGGCTTTGTTGGGTCTATTTCATTGATTTTTATACGATTTTATAGAGTTAATTACCCTTGATGAAGTTTGATATCTCGCAAAAAGCGCGTACCGGAAGTCTGGCGTGGAGCGATATAGAAAATTTGTGAACCATTATTTTGCGGGTATTTGTTTTACGGCAGTCATTATAGCTGTGTAACGATTCAGCGTTTTTGCAAACAATAGATGAATCGTTGCTTTCATCCGTTATTTACAATTATTCTATCTGACATTCCAATAGATCTTTCCGCAGAATGTTTACTGTCATTCATCTTGAGTTTAGAATGACTTTTCCAGAAATTAAAAGCTAGCTGGGCTTTAATTATTCTATTTTCGAGCTAGCTTATCTGAAGACCAGAGTGCATGACAAATAAGTATTATAATGCTGCTGGTAGATAGATCGTTGTTCCAGAAAATCAATGAAATGAAAGTTGTTCAATGTAAGTACTCAGGAGGGTGCAGGTGACCTTTCAGTGTGGAAAAGGACCGTGAGGGTACCTATAGAGAAAATTAGGATTGACGAGATTAAAATGGTGATATTGAATTGTACTACTTTTTTAAAGAATTAAGAACACAATATCGGATATATCGGAATTTTTTTTAAAGGATGGTGCTGAAAAGCTCGGAATCAACAATGATGCGATGTCAAATCTTTACATACTTTTATTTCGGCATTCATTTTAATTCAAACTCACTGCACCTACTACACCTACAATTATTTTAATTCCATGATCGTTTCTTGTTTCTCTCTGTAGGTTTTTTATTTGTTTATTGTGTTATTTCTTTAAAATAACAATATCACGGTGGGTAATCTCACCACGCAGTTCATTCGGTTTATCGAAAATTTCGTGCGTGTAAGATTATGTATTTCATAACGGGGAATGTGATGCAGTTTAAGGATGCTTTAGCTATGAGTTTTATCAAAATAAGAGAAGTAATATCTTTTTATAAAGCTGAAAAACGATCGGCGTGATTCGTGTAGATTAAAGTGAAAGTAGAACGCCGATCGTGTTTGTGCGTTATGAAAAACTAATATCCATCTTTTTTTTGGATGCAACTCATATTTGAGGCATTATTACAATGCATCACATCCCCTTATTTGTAATAAATTATCTATTTTGCGCAAAAAATATAGAAAAATCAATTGTTCTGCGTTGGGAGATTGCCCACCGTGTTTATGCCAGTTATTAAAAATCAACACAAAACCTACAGGAGCAAAGATAGCGTGCGTATTCGTACACAGCCTCATATGAAATTTTCGTGAAATTTACATAAAAGTTCACACGATGCGAAACAAGCATGAGCATGAAATTTACATATTTTTTTTTTCATGAAATTCATGTAAAGTTTCTGAAATGAATTTTATGTGAATTCAATTTTTGTGAGGAAAATTTATGTAAATTCATGTGAAATATTTTTTGCATAAATCTTATGTGAAATTTATATGAAATTCACATGAACTTCCATGTGAAGGTTATATGATGCTCATTTCATATGAATTTCATGTAAGGCACAATTGGCTGTGTATGCACTACAAAAAAATCGAGGCTAATAGAGCTATACCAATAAAAGACGGTTGTTGGCCGACGAAGTACGAAACTCGCCAAACATAAGGGGTCGGGTATAAAAAACACGATATATCTTCTAATTTAAACAAAACTCTAGTAGTACTACAAAGAGTTCTAGAAAAAAAAAACATGAATAGATACAAAATAGTTTTATGTATTCGTCTCAATAGAGTTTTACTTAAGTTTTTGAAAGATATATCATGTTTTTTATGCACGACCCCTTATGTATGGCGAGTTTCGTCGCGTTTCGTTCGGATGTACTTCGTCGGCCAACAACCGTCCGTTATTGGTAAAGCTCTGATAATCAAGACAAAAATTACACCCCTGTCGTAATAAATCGTTCCCCGTGACTTGATTCTTAGAAGTGTATTAATAACTTCTTTCAAGCTCTGTCGCCTGAAAGAAGCTTCGTTTTGGCCCTTTGTCGATTTGACATCATATATATTATTTTGCTATTTCGGAAACTTGTCATTCCATTAAAAAATGTCATCGAAATAAAAGGAGGTTAACATCTTTCATGTATCACCATCCCTCCAAAGCTATTTTGAACATAGATTTAATTTGGATATGCTACAGGAAATTCGGAGCCGCGCACTCTCTATATCTGTAAATTTAAATTAAAAAAATGAAACAAGAGGGCGCAACTAAAATGAATTACGGTGGCTCCGATGGAAGCATCACTGATGAGAATTTTTAAAATATTCGAAACACGTGTCTGGTGCAGAAAAAATGGTTTGAAGTTTTATTCAAGAAGGTATAGAGATGGAACACACTTCCGTATTATTAGAAGAAATAAATTCTCATACTCCATTTTATTTATCTCCATTCAGCTAATGTCGAGTACAAATTAGTCGTTTATTCCGTCTTTTCGATTTTACAGGCCTGCGTTCGATTTGTGCAGGTATCTGACGCAAAAGCATTGTGACGTCATTAAATTCCTTTGAAAACGTCATATATGTAATCCTGTTTCCCAGAATTTCATGCTGGTTTCCATAGAATTTGATGACGTCATAATGCCTTGACGTCAGATACCTACACAAATGGGAAGTAACTCTGTATTTCGAAAAGACCGAATTCCCGTTTTAATCATTGAATGAAAATCAAACACTAAACATGCTAAAGCCGAAATCAAATTCCAAAATGATAATCGGAAGCCTTACAATTTCTTGAGAAAATATAAAACAAACCTTAAAAATAGGACAAACAGACGGAGACAATGACATAGATCCATAGAAACACGAAGGCCAACTCTATCTAATAAACAATCTTTAAAGTCCAGTGCGAGTGCGGAATACACAGTAGCTGGCGCCGTTTAAACATATTCAGATATCATATGAATCATATTACATACTAGTACTAGCAACTGTAAAAAAAAAGGGAGCTCTTATCTTATTAATTTTTTTTCTCTTCGTATTATTTAAATAGCAAAGGGGGGGGGGGGGGGTGTTCTAAGTGGCAACAGTATGGGAACCTTGAACAATAAAATTACAAGAAGGTCTAGGTCAACCAAACTTCGGTCAGTATCAAGTTTGACCTCTTGTTTAAGACAGGAACAATGATGGAAATCAGTTATGCTTCCAGCTATAGTGATTTCCAAGCACGGCCAAAGTTCATTTCAGTATCGCCCTCTAATTTGATTACTTAATTTCAATTCATGCATTTTGTAAAGAGTGTGCGGCTCCAAATTTCCTGTAGGGAATAGCATACTTGAATAAAATCTATGTTCAAAATAGCGTTGGATGGATGGTACTATGATGTCAACCTTCTTTAATTATCGATGATATACATGCATGATGCTTACTCCTCCAGGGCACCTGATCCCACCTCTAGCTTGCTAGGGGTCCGTCGATGCACCATTTGGTGCTCTATTGTGAGTGCTGTTGAGATTGTCGTCAGGATTTTCTTTATCTCATGTATTTGCATAAAATGACAAGTTTCCAAAATAGCAAAACATTATATGGTGTCAAATTAAAAGAGGGACAAACCAAAGCTTCTTTCAGGCGACCGACCTGGAAAGAAGTAATTATTACACCTAAAACATCCAGCCACGGGACACAAGTTTAACTGCTCCATACTGCAACAAGACTTCCATTTTTGAGACGCAAAAGTATCTACTTCTCATAAAGATAGTGTCGTCCTTTGAATTAATCTATGGCGCTGTGTATTTTCTCCATCTGTTTGTTTGTGGTTTTTTTTCTTCCTGTTTGTTTTCACTCTTTAGATCTCCTCGCTGTCTGTGTTTTGTATTACATTTTCTAGGATTTGTAAGCCTTCTGCTTGTGAGTTTTGGGTTTTGATTTTATGTCTGACTTTTGTTTACTGATTCTGTTTACGAGTCACTGTCAAAGCCAAATTATACCGAATTGAAGTGACGGGTGTTTCATGTTTCATGCAAGCAGGAGTTGCTGACTCTTCCTGGGCACCTGGTCTCACTCCCATATTGGGAGTTCGCTTCTTTTCATATGGTGGAGGTTTTCCTTTGTTTGTTTCGGTTCTAGTTTTATTCTGGTTTTGTATGCCTTCGGTTTATGATTTTCTGAATCATCGATTTTGTACTATGTATTGGGATATGGTCATTATCCATATTTGTCATTGTATACGTTTTGCTACTAGCTCCTGTTGGACCTAGTGTCCATCCTTGTGCGATCTCATTGTAACTGAGTGTTTGAAAGCAAGTATCTGTTGTCTGGGGCTTTTTATTCTTATTTATTTTCACTGTATATCCATATGCACCTTATGTACATGTAATTGAAATAAATCAACTTTAAATGTAAGTCAAAATATTATGACGAATGCAGTCAGCCGTGTAAATATGTTAACAAAAGGAGAACTGTTGATAGCTATCAAAATTACAGCCTTTGTAGAGTAATATGATGCTAATGGTCCGAGAACATTCAATTCTAAATTTGGGTTTGATCAAGTTTACGAGCTGAAAACCTCAACAATCTGTATTATTCATTTGAAAGCTAGCGATGGCCGGGACTTCCATCATTAAGTATTTGAGCGGCAAGAATATGGTATCACCTGGCGCTATTAGTTCAAGTGGCTAAGCAAATAGAAACCTATGGCCACGTGCCGTACCTGTGACGATTAGCGCCAGGTTGATTCCGTTAGAATTAACGGCTTGTAAAGTGAATCTAACCGCTAGATCAACATTGATACCTTATTGTGTACGGTCGCCCCTTCGCTTTGAACAACTGGCGGCGTCTTTGCGAACACCTTGTACATTTTCCCTCCAGAATTGAAAATTATTTTTTAAGACTCGGCGCCAACTTTGATGAAAGCAATGTTTCTTGCGTCAGATTTTTATTAGACGTTATCTTATTTTTCATTCCGATGCTTGGATACATGAATATGTAAGATCAATGACAATATCGAAAATTTTATTTCTTTTCCACAAAAATACAATTATTATTCAGTTTACAATTTTTTGCATCATACTACAACGTTTCTGCTACATTATGTTTTTCAAATTACATTCAGTACATTTTCATTATAGTTCATTACATTACAGTTCATAACAAATTGCAGTTTAAAAACAATGAACAACTGACAAACTTCATTGTTTTCCACAATATAAGAAGTAATTGATGATATGTTGTAATCCTGTCCATACAATAATTACTAAAAGGCACTATGAAGCATTTACACATCAAACAAGGCCTAATTAAGTGAAAGGCACAATGTATTGTATACAAATAAGCATAAAGGATACATGTATTTATTTACTAGTTAACTAAATAACAAAATTAACTTAAATGGTTAAATAATTCATACAAATATGTACATGAAATTAAATAAATTAAATGAATAGATAAATAATATATGAATTACAGTAGACTATCAAGTAATTATGAAATTTACAGAATTTCTAATATGCACCTTAATATAACTATAATGAAATATTTCTCAATGACTTTTTGTTGATATTATTTTATTATCATTTTTATACTTCGAAGAATTGAAGATTTGATTTGATTTGATTTTATTATACATTACTGTAATTACCAGGTTGACCTAGTCTAACCTTAAGAATATTTTGTAAACAAAAGGCATGGTAGTTCAACAATTTTGAAACTTAAAAAAAATCAGATTTTCAGATCTATGAGAGGCAAAATTTCAAAACATCAAGAACAAAATCAAAAATATTGAATATGAAGTCAATATTTCTCAGATAACTGTACTCAAGTTCCTTCAACAAATATGGCTTTAAGCAAACACAGTAACTACAAGGTTGCGAAGTTACCCCCATCCAAACAGGGGGATTACTCCGGATTATCAAGGTGACAGAAATAAATGTAATGGCTGGTTATTACGATCGATTACAGAACGCGTTGGAGGAAACAACTCCTAATCTCATTTGTGTAATTTAACGTTACCAAATAGTTAATATTGATCAAGGTATGGCGATGTACAAAGAAATCAATTTAAGTACAAGAGGATTCCGATAAACTGATTTTCCATTTGTTTTCCAGTTGAATATGCCAAAATACGAAACTGACATTGTTTGTTAACAGAGTGATTATGGCATCACTTAATTAAATCAGGCTAAGTAAGTCGGTGTAATTAAGGAAAAAGTGTATATTCGATAAAGGAGCTCGTGAAGGTATCTGAGAGAACATTCCAAATGATGAAATGGATAATGATTACAAATAAAGAGACACATTCGAAAATTTCCATATATAAAACAACAAGGTCGTTTAATCATACCTTAATAATATGTTGCATAAAAATGGTATTTATATAATGCACCTGCGAGTAACTAAACTATAAAGAGAATTTGAAATGCTCAAAACTCGAAAAAGATACGGATTTGTAAAGAATTCAACCGTAAAATAGGGCTTCACACTTCCGCATGAGTGCCGAAACGTAAAAGGCATAAAAGAAATGAGTGAAATGAACAATTTATCTCGCTAAAAATTTGGAAAGTTACAGTAAATGAATTATTTGAATATTACGTTAATGTCAAGAATCTTTAATTGATTTGCTGGTTTTGTAATGCGTATGTCCGAAATTGGATTCAGAGGATTACTAATTATCAAAAGGGGAAAAAATAAGATAATGAAATTAAAAAAAGAAGAACAAATAATGAATACTGCAAAGAGAACACAAAGAATAAATAAATAAAATAAACATAACATCAATGACTATTACTTCCACCATTTTGACGATATGATTATATGTATTTACAAAGTCATGTGACTAAAGTCATGTGACTGTATTGCACGTGCCGGCCATCCTGTCTTATTAATGTAAGACTGTGCCTTGACAGGGGGTATAATAAATAAAGAAAAATAACAAAACCCATGGAAAACATAAATAAAACGAAATATTGCACATAAATAGATATTGCACATAAAATATATTGCACATAAATAGATATTGCACGATCAATTATAAAACAATAACAATACACAATGTAAATAATAAATTATTGTACCTTCGAGGAACGTGTAAATAATGAATAAATAAGTAACTGAAATTTAAAATAAATATGCAAAATTACTGATTTATATATTGCACTATGTATATTGCACATCTCAAAAATACTGCTATCTTCAATGCTAATATGCCCATGATTTTAATTAGGCACAGGACTTGAATAATATATTGTACAATTCATTCATATTTCAATTAACGTGTATTAGCGAATAAACATCTTCCAAATAACGTGTACTAGCGCATAAATAATATGAATTGAAATAAATAAAACTCTTATTTAATCACAAAACATAAAATCTCTGCAAAAAAAAGATAAATCTCCAACCAAGAAAAATGTATACTAAAAAAATAAAATCTCCATATTGTATGATTATAATGAAAGATATATGAAATCACAGGTAAACTATTTTGACGACTGTAAGGCAACAATGCTATTCATGAGTTTATCATTAAGGCCCATTTCACGGTGAGTAATCTGGCAATGCATCTACAATTCGTTTTTGCTATATTTTCATGTTTTAGAGATAATTTATTACAAAATATGGTAACATGATTCAATGTAAAGATGATATAACTATGAACTATATCCAAAATAAGATGAATAATGTCTCTTTATAAAGCACAAAACCGTTGGTTTTTGTGTATTATATAGAGCGACTATTCCCCATATCTGGATACAATTCATAGATTATCCATCCTTACACTGCATCGTATTCCTCTTTTTGTGATAAATGATCCATATAATGCGAATATATGGAAAACCAGAATGTACTGCACTGCGAGATGACCCACCGGATCATCTGCCAAACTTGAAATATAAAGATATGTAAATATTTTTAAAAAGTACGACTTGCCCCAAAAACAGAAGGCACATTAGAAATTGATCAATCTACTCTCTTGATCACTTGACAGTAAACATATTTAGATTTAAAAATATATATGTATCAACTTACATAAAACGTCACGAAACCTCTGTAAATAAGTTAGGCAGGCACGTGTGAATGCTGAAGGCACGGTTGATTTGTTTTCTGGTTGGCTGCACTCTGACAGTTACATGTATTACATAGGACGGTTCAGATTGGGAGGAAGTTGTAGGAGGATGACTTGCCTATTTTCTGAAGGATGACACTTGTTGATATGCCGTGTAAGTCCAGGAGAGCTGCAGAACGTACTGCTGCAATACTTGCAAGGGAATGTCTCAATGGTAGATCTCAAACTGGAATTCTCTAAAGATGGCTGGTTGAGAATATGTCCGTCGTGAAATGCGGCACTTTTGCAATTGTTATTATTATTTAAAACGCTATTATTGTTATTGACATTGTTGTTGAAATGCTGCATTTCATGCTTCGATTTCAGAGCTTCGTTCGCAAAGTTCTTATTGCAGAATTTGCAAGAGAATGGCAATGCGTTAGAATGATTCAGAACGTGTTTTCTTAAGTAAGCTTGACGTCTAAATTTCTTACCGCATGTTTCACAGTGATATTGTCCTTCGTTTGATGGCGAATTACGCAGGTCCCTCGCACTTAGTGATAAAATGTAGCCGTTGTCCTTTATATTTGCATTGCCGTTGGGATCCTTTTCATCTCCCAAAGCTTCGTTCAGGTTTCGCACTGCGGTGTTTGCAGCCAGTATGCGGGTAGGCACGGTCGTTTTACTGCTGGTACTATTAGGCCTAGGTTTATGCCATCGACGGTGGGATGCTAAATTTGCAGGGCAGTTAAAAACCTTGTCGCATTCTGGACACCTGTACTCAACGTGAATAATCCTCGAACATCGATGCTGGGCTAATTTAAACGCATCTTGGTACTGTTCTTTGCAGAGTTGGCAAATGTAGTCGCCAATTTTGTTTTCTATCTTTTCCAGTTCTGCTCTAGCCTCCGGGGTGACCTCTACACAATTAAAGGAGCTGTCAATGTCACCAACTATAATTTTGCCCTCTTCGTCTGGGGCGATGTCTGTTATGATACATCCGGACACTGGGGACGACTTGTCCTCATCAAAATTGATTTTCCTGGCAGCTTTTGGTTTCTTTGGGGATTTGATTTTATTTTCCACTTCCGACACACCGCGTCTTTTATTTGGACTGTTAAGAGATTGTCCACTTTCCTGTTTCTGATGAATGTTAGGACTCAGGTTTTCATGAGATGGTGAGTTTGTTGATACTCTAAGTTTATCAAATGAAGAATAATAGAAAGGCGAGGGTTGTGACGTAGTACTCACGGTCAAAGGTGAAGGTGGTCTCTCAATAGTCACAAAGTTCTTTTCTTGGTTATTATCCTCTGAGTCCTTAATGACAAAATTGACCGGACTGGCTGAGTATCCCGAGTCCGGAGAGCCAAATCGTGTTACTATGGCATCTTGTTCCAAACTCCCATCGCCTCTGTCTTCAGAATTCCTTCGTATTCTATATGAAACCGCTGCCGGATTATTAGTTCTTTTGACGAGAAATCCTTTAGGCATAATGTCTACTTTATCTTATCTACACCTTCCTTGATGTTTCATGTAAATCTCAGCACGGTGAGTGAAAAATGGCATGCGTTGTATAGAATTAAAATCTACTCGAAAATTTTCGAAAGGGGGGATTTGGTCAATATTGTTCATTCAATGTGCATTCCTTTAAATCGTCATTTATTCTTTGTTTCATAAAGGAACATTCGTCAACGCACGTCCATACCATTCTAAGACTGACCAAATCCGATAAATTTCTTCACATGTAGCTTTATATAGGCACGCCAATACAGAAATTCAAATATTGACGAATTATGAATATTCATAAGAGGCTGCCTTCTTAAGCTCCGCCTCCTTCATCCAATACTCTATCCTATCCCGCTCTTTGTCTCGTTATTAAACTGTAGCTTAAGGTTCTAATCGCTTGAAGTTTAACATTAGTAAATATTTTCATCCTTTTTATTGTCAAATATTTTCATACCTTTAACTCGTATTTCAAATTCAAATTGATTTTATTTTATATTTAATCAAGTTTCGATGCGTTATTAATCAAGGCACGTGAAATTGAGTAAAGTGTTTTTAATGTTAATTTGCCATCAGCGTCTACGTAATGAAAAGGGGAAATATAATGAATACGTTTTTTATCATTTCTTTTCGTGTTTGTTTCATCGTCTGTTTCAACCAGAAGAAAGGAAAGCGAAAAAACTTAAATCATTAAATTATGAAATTGATACAATTTAGAAGAAAATGAATTATAATGTTAACCTCATTACATTCAGATAATTACTCCTTAATGTATCTGAATAATTGAACCAAAACCGTTATTTCAAAGGTAATTCTTAAGGAGTATTTCTTTGAATGCTAATAAACTCACTACGATGATGCGATCATTGTGCACAATCTGAAAAAAGAAGACATTTTTTTAAACAAAAATTTGCTGTTTGTGTGTATACAGTATATTTTGACGCAAAGCGTATTTGAGAGATGCTGATTAACGCACATAATTAGGGTGTTTATTACGACAAATCTCTTTTTTCTTAATCCTTAAATCATTATTATTTCATATTATTTTATAAAAACATTGACTCATTTGTGGAGAAATGTCACGGTTTTGAAGGAATGCTTTTGTCCATCCGTAATAATTTCATAGGATAAAGAAAAATCGATATTTGCTTAGATTCTTTAATTATTCGAGGCCTTTGTCTGGATATCTGCGCCGAAAAACAAAATTCAAAAATTCTCTAGAAAATGTTAACGGAATGAAACGCTAAAGCTTTTGTTGGCGCGTGCCGATTTGCATACAGTTGTGAAAATTCTTTAAACGTGTGCGCGAAAAGACAGCGCAGACGTTGGTTTTCAAGTTTTTCGTTTGACGCGATTTTAAGATATATTACCTCTCTCTCTCTCTCTCTCTCTCTCTCTCTCTCTCTCTCTCTCTCTCTCTCAGAGTTTAAAAATTCAAAGAAATAGCCCTACATATAGATTTTAATTCATGCATACCAACTGTTCTTCAATTATCTCAATTTATCATTCTTTGTGCATTTGATCATAATAGGACATTTTTCCAATGTTAATTCAATAGCATAAAAGTGAAATATCAATTATTAACAGAATAGATAAAACATAGGGAAACGTTATTCAGTTTGCATTTGCTTTCAAACTTGTGTTTCAACTTAAAATTTGATCTGCATTTTCAATAATTCATTTCCCCCAGTTTAAAATTACGGAATTTTTCGAAAATTTTCAAATGCGAATATCATTAGTTTTATAGAGAAATTATTCAACTTGGATTACTGTTAAAATCTATAACTTCCTTCGGTATACCACTATATAAAATGCAGAATATTGGAACGAGGATATTTAAAAGCTATTCTCTGTATGTAAAAAAATTTTTTATAAATATGAATTTTACAACATTATTATGACGGTCGTCTGTACTAATTCATGGGAGGATGTAGAATTTTTCTCCTGGGGGTTCCAAGCCGTCAAGGGGAAGGGGAGAAGGGTCCAGCATACTGTTTAGAAAAAAAGATTATTCATAAAAACGGGAAATTCAGCATTTTTTTTGCAAAATCCAGGGACCCCCCTCTAAATCCGCGCTTCGTGTCAGCCATTATTTGTATGTAAAAATTATTAAGAAAATTCTAAATATGAATTTTGACGACATAAGATGCGTTTCTTCCCTGTCTCTACGACTTCAAGCGCAGATCTAGGAGGGGGGCAGGAATCTAAGAAGACCCCAGGATTTTTTCCCGTTTCTACGTAACATTTCATCAAAAACCATATGCTGGATTCCGTCCCTGACGGTAAGGACACCCCTCCCCCCCCCCCCCCTGAAAATCTTCTTCTAGAACTGCCCATGACTGGTATGATTTGTAGCCGAAACACAGATTGTGAATGGATCGATACTGTCCACGCCGCTCTGCAAATGAAACTGGGTATTGTATTTCATTTGTAAAGTTATGTGGGAGACAGGTTGCTTATAATATCAGATAAGGTTACCCTTTTTCTTGTATTTGATATCTACATTTTATCACTGTGATACATCGTTATCGATCAGTCATTTATAATTAAAATAGACGATTATTAGAGCCCATTTTTATGTACTTACAACTTCGCTTCAAAAACTTTGATGTAGGAATTCGAGCCACACGATGATTTCTAAATATTGAAAAACCATAAATTTTGCATTTATTATTTAAAACATACTCATGAATTAAGTTTTTTGGTTATCAAATGTAGTGGTGTGGTACATGTGATGCTATTGAAGAATATATCAAATTCTATTGGATACAAGGTGCAACTCTGGATCCAGTCAGTTTTGGTCGTGAATCTCAAATCGTCCAGCCATTAATTGATGACCTAACAAACAAAAAACATATTGAGGAAAATTAATGAAAAAAGAGACTTGCTTTGTCTTTTAAATTAAGAAAAAAATCTGAATTACTGAGGTAGAATCTCAACAGCCCCCCCCCCTTTCTCCCTTTTTTTCATGGAATATGCTTATAGAAGGAACTTTCACTTTTGGATCTTAAACGCTCTGGACTCGCATATTTTATTCAATCACTAAGTAAAAATACAAAACTTAGATGAAGTTCCAACACAATGTATACAACCATTTCTTAATAGTGTAAAATTGTTTCAAATGCCCTATAATTACATACTGGTTGTAGGTGTCGCCACATGCGTTATATTTTCGGTTTACAAAAAAAAAGGAATATATAAAGTATATGTATGGAACGCTTGGGGTTTATAGTTTTCTATGTGTGTTTGTTTGTTTGTTGGGGTTTTTTTCTGGTGACATTTATTTTCTATTTTTCTGTTGTCTTTGCAAAGAGACATATATACAATTAGAAAAGGGAGATGGTTGACTAGCCCTCATCATCAAGAATTTTTCAAAAATTGATTCCTACGAACTCTCTAAATATCATGACAGACCCGATCATTTTGGTCTGACTGGATCCCCAACCCACCCCCTCCCCCGGCCCTTTTTTTCTGTTCATTTTCGTAAAGTTCCCATGAAAAATTGCGACGCAGAACCCATAGTGTGATATTTTCCGGATATTTCTACGTATCATCTTCAATTTTATAACCAACACAGGTTGTCAAACGCATCATTTCTCTACATCTTATCGCTTATACATATCTGTAATCGAACGGTCGTTTAAAAATCTTATCAATATAACATCGAATTTCCATATTGTCACGTTATTACCCCATCGGGCCAAACGGGGGTTTAATTATTTTTGCGCCGGTGACGTACCGGTCATTGTTCCCAAGGGTTCTGTTACACCCGTTGCAGTTACTTTAGTCTGGCAAATAATTGATACAAAGGAATTAACCGTTCGCGATGGCGTTTCTCGTGTAAGCCAAATTCAGAAACTCGGCAGATGTCCTTAGCGCACACATGTCGCGCGCGCTTTCGCTCACTACGGCGCTCGTACACTATGCTTTGGTAACAAGGTATCCTATGGATTTTCCTTATTTGTAGCCAAATGTTCTATAAATATTTCTAGTCTTGAAAATTTTAAGCAGTCAATGCTGGTGTCGCTGATTCATAAAATCTCATTGAAGTTCGATTTTATATTTTTCAATGCGGGTGGAGAGGGGAGGGGGAATGGTAAATGAGGGAGTTCTTTCGAGATGGACCCGTTTTGGTCCTGTGTATAGCTAGAAATGCCAATAGAGGTATTGACTGATGTAATTTGAGAAGTAGGGAGGGAGACTTAACTAAGCTGCCCCTAACCCCCCCCCCCACCCCAAAAAGTACACGAGCTTGTAATATCTTTGTATGGATACTCAGAAGAACGGCACATTAATTCCAATATACAAATGCAGGAATGAGATTAGAAACGGAAGAGGGGACTGGAAACATAATGTGTTTTACAACATTCGTATAATTCAAAAATGACTTTATTGAGTTTCCCACTGGTATCAGTCATATTATACGACGACATTTTCATTTTATTCATGCAAATTTGTCATAAATATTTTATATACATATAAAAGGCGTAGGAGATAAAAGGAGGTTATTGCAATTATACGTACTAAATCTGTCTCTTTACAAAGGAGGAGATAAATTTTTAAAAGGGGGAGGGGGCGGCACTAAATTATTTTGGTTTCCTTGAATCATTTTGGCCTCAAGTACCACTGACGAGGATTAACTATCCGAAACATGCATGTCTGTCATTTTTTGTCACACACAGGGATTTATCACTCTTCCCGGTCGCTCTATTTATTATTAGATAATCCATAGAAAATTTACCAACCGGGAAGCGTGATAATGCCCTGTGACTGAACACTATCTTGCAGCAGAGTTGCGATACATAGTTGTTTTTCCCCCTTAATATTGCAACATTTAGCGATAAACTACATGTATATCTATATCCGTTTTTATCTATATAAAGCCAATTCAAAGTCTTACATTACAAATTCAGTTAAATCTCGAAATTGATACAAAAATTTCACAAAAATTACAAAAAAAAAAAAGAAAAAAAGAAAACACAAGTTAACGTTGATATTATAACATCTCCCTCTATGAGGCAAATTCAACCGACAAAAGAATTGTAAAAAAATGTCTTACATTACAAATTAAATAAAACCTCGAAATTGATACCAAAAAAAAAGTCAAAATTACAAAAAAATTCAAGTTAACGATAGTACATATGACATTGTTATGATGATCTTGTATGGTACACAGCTTGCGGTAGTAATAAATACCGTCTTCAGTCTTCGTGCAAAATCTGTTGCCATCGCTGCGATCCTCTTAGCCCCGGTGTATGTACGACATAGGGGACGATAATGAAATTTTGAAAATATGAATTTTACAGCCGGCTAAATTGAATCCCAACCGCTTGTGCTATGTTTGGTTCAAGATCGGTAAAGATTTCTGCTCTCGTGTGAATGCGGTGCATCAACCAGCTGTTGTTTAGTACGGACTCAAGCTATTTTTAAAGGACACTTTTACCTTTGCAATTAATACATCATAGTATGGGAATGCATGCATCTCAGCTTTTGTCAATATTATAAAATAATCGAAAGACATTTCAATACCCTTTCGTGTAACAGATGTTTTTTTTTAAACTTTCAATGACAACTTTCATTCAATTCAATATTTTAATTTTCTGATGGAAATATAACTTGAGATGCCTCGATGAGCTTCCTTACTTAGCTTTTATGTCGATTATGAAAAATTGCAACTTGACTTTTTTATTTTTTTCGAATTTCAAAACGATTTGATAAGGACTGTAAAAAATACATGTAGAATAATAAATGTTTTAATTCCTCGATTCAAACCTTCGAATTCGCTCTATGTTTAAAAGTTGGAAATGTGATATTTTCTTTCCTGTAGTTTTGTTTGTAATTTTATCGCTCTTATTGAAAGGAATTTTTAAATTAAAAAAATTCAAATTTAAAAAAAAATAGTTTCCATTTTTTTTTTCATTTGTTATAGAGACTAGTCTTTGAAATATCTGACAAAGTTGTTAAAAACAGTATTTGAATTCAAAGTGCAAACAATATGTTTTTAAATAATTCAATTTAACAGTGATGTCGACAGAATTTTGCAAATAAGGGGGGGGGGGGAGGGGGGTTAAACATATTGCGGTGCTAAATTATGTGCGCACTTAAATAATGTAATATAATTAGAGAGAAAAGGGAAGGGGTCAATTTTGTTCAGAGATGGTCCAAACTGCATGCTTTCGGGTATCTTGAGGGGAAATTTGGAAGAGAAAAAAATTTATAACTCTTATTTGATTTAGGGGGAATGCGATGACAGTGCCATTCCTTGACCCAACCGTTCCCTTCTAAATCTCGTCGTAATTTAGAAATTATGGAAACGCCATAGGAAACAGGAAGGACCGACTGTGTCCGTGCATTTTTAAGAGGTACAAGACGTAAAGCGTAGAACATATGTTGCGGATCTTGGCGACGTATCTTTTATGGCATCACTATTCACCAGCCATTGAAGGAATGTCTCTCATCGTTATAAGAAACAAAACAATCAAACAAATGACGAATGAGAAAGGGAAGAAAAGAGAAAGGAAAGTGCAGACGCGAGCTATAAATAACGTCGTCCGTATTGTTCCCACTTTTTCTATTAAGTTATTTTATGCGTCCGTGAATCGATTTATTTCTATACATTTGTTTATCATGTTTATTTGCTCAGGAGTTGGTTGTTTGAGTTGTAAAATAAAATACTGAGGACACTTACAAAGATAACTGGAAAAATGAGTTTCCTTTCATCAGACGGAAAGAAAAATGCTGTTTCCAGTCATTTAAGAACAGAACTTTTAAAAGTAATGAAAATAACATTCTTCATTCTTTTTGCTTTCTTCTTTTCCTTTTTTCTATTCTTTCTTTTGTCCCCTACCGACAAAGCCGAAGGGGTCTTTTAGTTTCCTCTCTCGTTCTTGCTGTCAGTCCGTTCGTCTGCCTTTTTCCCGTTTTCTGGATTTTTTTCTACATTGGATAAATATTGAAATGATTTTTAAACATTTTTTTTTCATTAGAGTTTTCTTTTTATGTTTATGATGAAAGCAGACAAATAATTGCGGTTTATGAAAAGCATAACTGGTTATGCAAATCAAAAGCCTTGCCTGTCATAATCTGAAAATAAAAATCTATAAGACATTTTAGTTCAAGTATTTCCATGCATTCAGATTAACAACCTGCTTCCCTTTTGAACAAATTCAAAGAGGGATTTGTTCAAAAGGGAAGCAGGTTGTTCTTTCTTTCATTCAGAGAATGAGTAATCCAGTATTCCAGTATTGCAGACCATTTTATAACATTAAATTTTCCTGTAAAAAAATCTGAAGTTATTAATTGCCAACGGCGTTATCAATGCATTAAACATCTCGCTTATCCTCCAAGCGATTGGATGCATTCATTGTTAGCAATCAGCGGGTGGCGAAATGCCTTTGTTAGGAAATTTCTGTTTTCAAGGACTGCCTTTGTTTTCTTAGCATGCTCAAACACAAGCAATAGTGTTTCAGACGAGAATATCCTACTTGGTGAAGATTAAACGGAAACCGAGCAACGAAATGACGTTTTTCTGCGCTGAGCGGAGAGCTGCCTTAAGCACTCCTCGGGCGTTTTGATAGGAATTATTAGTTATGATTTGGCGCAGCGAAAATTAATGTTTGGAAGCATCACTTGTTGAGAAGCCGATCTGTTCACATGAGCGATAAATGTTAAATTGGTCGGTCTTCTTAGTGTGACATTGACAGTATTGATCAATATTTTACAAATATTATGAATTATATAAATTCAATGATGATGTCATATCTACAATCAAGAGCGGATCAATAGGGAAGGGGGAGGGGTCATGATCCTCCTGGAAGCTGCCAAAAAACTCCTAATTTCCTCCGTTTTTACGGTTTTTTTTTTCAAAATCATAGCCTGACTGAGTAGTCTCTAACGGGCTAGATCCAACCATGGCTACAGTGGGTTTTTTTAACATGATATGTATTATCATGAAATTGTTTATCTGTATTTAGAATATATGTTGAATATATGGTATTTAAAAGTCGTGTCGTTCAGTTTTAAAACCTTTATGTTCCAGCGATTTTATTTTGTATAAAACTGTAATTTTTAATACATGCTTATCAAAGCATATTCAGTTCCAATTTAGTAAATAACTATATTTGCATTTTCTATTTACAATTCTTATTTTCAATCAACTTTCAAAATAATGCATTTCATTTTTTTCTATTCCATTGTGTACGGCAATCTTTGTACTCCCTTTTCTATTTCTTTCTTCTTTCCTTTTTTTCATACCACATAATAGTGAAATTGATACGACAATAGAAAACGGTATATCGATTTTAGTCCTGTTGAAAATAAATAAAAACGTATATGTCACCTGCGTTTTTTTACGAGCGCGCGTGCGAGGGGAGGAGAATGTAAAACTCAGGTCTGGAGAAATGTACCGGGCAGGTGATATAAAGTCTGAAACGGTAACGGGCGCGTGTGCCGTGTCACTGTTATAATTTCTACGTTTTGTCACCGAGGGCATTCAGCGTTAATGAACCGGTGAGCGCAGACAATGGCAGCGTAACCAGATTAATAAAATCTTGAATATTAAAGTATAATTCATTCCGTTTGAACTCGACGTTATCGATCGATTGCTTAAAACTACCGCAAAATATAAAAAAGAGGGAACGAGTCTTAATAGAGGTTTTTGTTCCTTTCTCCACATATAAGATGATGAAAAATAGTCCTAATTTAATAATAAAACCGTTGGCACCGGTCGCGTGGCGAGCACGCGCGTGAACTTGTAATCGAATTAGTTATCGGAATATTTTCGTTGTTTCTTCACTGAACAGACATTTTCCCACACAAAATTTGACACATTTTTTCGATAGTATTCAAAGTGTTGATGCGCCTGGTAATTTAGTCAAATTAAGTACACAAACCTTATATTTATGAAGAGAAATGTCTTTTTAAATAAAATCGATGGTACGAGTGTACCTCAAAGGCTCACGGGATTGATTTATACGGCATTTCCCTGCCGTATTCCATTGGAAACCGCTTGTCGTTTTCTCATGTAGTCCACAGGAATTTTCCCACGAGAAAACTTTGTCTCATCAAATATTTACAATCAGGTTTTATATTTCTTAATTATTATCAGTTTCTATTGAAATGATTACTTTAACTGCGATAACAAATTAAAAGACATCGATAAATGCCCCATATTATTTTTCATCTGAAACAACGGATTCTTTCGGTATTCATCATGCAAGTTTGACATCAATCAACGAGTAAAATGTTCGCATTTTAAATATCTAGAATAATTAAGAACTTGAAAAAAGCTAAATAAAACCTTTTCCTCAAAACGTTGAAAAAAACCGTTAAAAACCTATATGTTTCAAATTGATATGTAAAGTATCTGCACTTTTACTTACGAATTTTAGTTTTTTATTCACTATCAAGATTTATATTTTTTTGTTATTATACTCGTTTATTAATTTGTATACAATAAGTGTAACTTATTGTATAACTTCTATTTGTTGTATTTTCTTATATGGAAATTGGTTTTTCTCTATAGTTTATCACATTTTAAAATTTATTTGCAAAAGTAAAAAATATTCAAATAGACGTACAAGTATTAAGTAGCCATTCTAATTTCGGTTTCAAATTGTAATTTTTATTTCTTTATATCTAGCTAAAAGAAAGCTTTTTTTTTTGGTTGGTACCATAATTAGAATGAAGCTTTTCCCTCGCTTTGTTTCTTGGCCCACCTGTCCTGGATTGAACTAATAGGACACATGTCTAAGAAGTCAGCCCATCAATGCGAAAGACAATTCTTTATAGGCTTCCACTATTGCTGAAAATGTCGGCATCACGCGATTCATATTGCACGAGGGCTTTGGTTCTCTCTAAAACCACCTGCAAGTGCGATCGATAAGGTTTCCAAAATGCGCGTTCAAAAGCGCGCGCCAAAAGCAAAGATAGGACAGCTGTCGCGTGACGATTGCATGTTAGATAAGGAAAAAAGACAAAGGTGCCGTCTGTATTCCAAAGGGGAGGAGTTTGAAATAAAGTGGTACGCGTTGGTTAGGATATGTAAATACAAATGTTGGATTGTGATTAAATGCATGCAAATAAAAGTGTCACGGGCTTTTGTTTGATTAGTTGTTCAAATTCCGACAACTTTGTATGAAATGATAAAAAAGTGAGTGCATTAATTAACTACCCCAACATCTACTATTCATACCTTAAGATAATATTTTGTTTCTGTCGCTAACCATTATTTTTTTATGAAAATGAAAAAAGTAAAGACAAATGAACATAAATTTTGTCTCGTGCCACGGTTTATATTTAATAAGTATTTTCCTCCAACGTATGTTTTATCAATGACAATGACAATGACAAATACTTTATTATCAAACGGTGGACTTGATGATTGTATTTACAATATTATAACTTTCAAATTTGAATTTAACTTTTTAGAAATACTAGGGAAAAATCCTTATTGTGATTTTAGTATTTTAAAAATGCTTATTTTGGTAGGATGATTTATTTTTACCTTTTCTCTTTATCAACACTGTTCATTGTAAGAAAAGAATTTGAGGAAAATGTCACTTATTATTTGATTTTGAAAATACATGTTTTACATCTCATTGGAATGGGAATTACCGCACAAAATCACCTCTAAACTAATTCCATAACTTTAACACATGTCGTGAAAATGAAGGGAAGTGACAGCGCCTCTTTGACTTGGCGCGCGATAAGAAGCGCGTTTCCATTAAACGAATAGCCAAAAATATCCAGTCTTTAAGAGCAGACGCGTTCTTTGAAATTCCGTCGCTTGACTGATCTTGCAATAAGATTGGTATAAAAATCTTTGGTGAATCAACATCTTTTAATATCGAATCTCAGAATTAATCTTTCGTTGCTTTCAAAATTAGAAGACCAAAGTGTTAATTTTGGAATTGACTCTACCGGCATGTATTGATCGAGGTTTTAATAAACCCGGGAAATAGACGAGGACTAAAAGTTCATGAGGGTGATTAGTTAGTATTCAACACTGAATAAAGATGCATTATTCAAAATATGAATTATACACAGAAAAACTAAACAAAACGAAATTCGATATTAAGCTTTTCATTAATCTTCTTAAAGATTCAGATATATACGTGAATGCATATGATATAGAATGCATATAATAATATTAATATATTCAAATGATTTTCTTACTAGGATGAAAATAGAACATAAATAAATAAATAAATAAATAAATAAATAAGTTAAGTAATTAATAAATCAATAAATAAATAAAATTAAACATTTGATATAGATAAATAAAAAGAAAATTTTAAAAATATCAAAATCGTATATAGATTTACATTTAGTTGATTTGCATTCTAACTATTTAAGATCCATCCTGAACTGAGAAGAAATATGGAGTATTTGAACTCTGCAGTCAAAGTGAAACCCTTATGACCTAAAGAAATGGTTAGCACACGAAGATACAGAGCGTATGAAACTTATAAACCCATGCATTGAGTCATATACCATAGATGAAAACGTCCCTAATCTTAAACTTTATCTTAATCTTAAATTAAAAAGAATGATTTTCAACTTTACATTAAAATAAATGTAATTGTAAAAAATATATATTGAAAATTCAACTTAATACCCCGAAGGAAAATAGTCGGTAATATCATTTCACATTGACGACTTGTATGAAATTTAGAACGAAGGTTGATGGTCCGTGCATCAAATGGCACAACGAGGAAGCAGGGAACGTTGTTTAAAAAAGACAAATGTACCAGCATCAAAGAAATAAAAATTATCGAAATTTTTCTCGACAATTTCAATATCTTTGATTTTCACCATTTTGAAGTCTGGCGCCACTGGAAATCTGACTGACTATTATAAAGCTGATTAGACAAACAACTTTTTGCTCTGAACAGAATAACTTGAAACAAATGCAGATATAGACATGTCGCCAAAGAAGCTCGAGATATTTTATGTTCAGGAAGGAAAAGTTTTCAATGCCTCCAAAGAAAATTATCATAATTACCCAACTGTTTTTCGAGTTTCCTTGTTTTCATAAATGTGACTCTTCAAAAGAAGAAAATTGTTTTCATTCTAGGCATAATTGTGTGTTATTGATATAAAAATATCTAAATCAAACAGACCGACTCATTCCTTTAATAATACCCTGATGCAAACAGCAATTCAAAATGTACCCAATGACTTCAGTAGAAGAATGCAGAAGATCTTCATCAGGGGAGTCATCCTCCTTACTAGTTGTCCGAAAGATGGAAATTTAATTATATGTCTGATAGACTATAATTGTCTTATTTTGGTATATGTGGTTGTTCTCTGACAGTAGGTGTGAGACATCAAATTACTTTGTATAACTTGTTAAAATGCGCATATGGTGCACTGAATTTTATATTAAACAACACATATTTCAATATTGACAATTTCAACCACTAGATCGGTATCTCTGCTGGTGGATTGTTTAGTTCCCGAGGGTATCGTTCGCCTAGTTTCACAGTGTTTCGCCACAAGATTTGAAATATATTTGTAAATTCTCTGACAAATTTAACGATAATTTCTAAAACTTAGGGTTATCTCCCTCACGGCATAAGTCTGTCCTTAGCAGGTTCTTTGGCAGAAATTTTAGGTCAAGATAAGACTTTTGCTCTACATTTTTTTTTTCAAATTTCATGTATTTGGAATTTCTCTTCTTCGACCTCGAACATCACTGATGAGACATAACTTGTTGAAATGCGCGTATGATGTACTGAAATTTTATCATAGAACATATCTTTCAATATTGACCATCTTTATTCATCGTTTTCAATCAATAATGTCGAAGGGTTCCAACTCTCTACCTTCTTGAAGAAAATTCCATATCAATTTACATGCACCAGACACGTGTTTCGAATCAAATACAACAGTAGCAGGAGTACACAGTAACGCCGCCGTTCGAGAATTGTAGGTATTTGTAAGTGATAAGTATATAAGCTCCAGCAAGACAATCCTAAACTGAGGAACAGCGGAACACACCTACAGGGTGCAACAAAAATTAAATAAAACAACTTCAAGAAATAACAGGGGAGACCGAAATAAAAAATAACACAAAGAATGGTCAAACAAATAAAGCACCAAACAATGAAACACGAATGACAAAAGATAAATTGAGGAAGACAGACCATTGTGCACCTGGCGCTGATTTTGAATAGCCATCCGTTATATGTATGTAAGGTTCCAAAGCCCTAGTATTTGTCAGTTATATTTTATCAAACACTATTTTCATCCTCGAGTTGATAATAATCATGATCATTACAGGCAAAGTCTAGTCCACATTCTTCGCTTTTAAATATCACAGAGACGATTGAACTAAGAATCAGCGAATTATAGTCAAACCAAATCCCAAAAATCAAAATCAATGGCCTTACAAATTCTTGAAAAATATAAACAGAATTTTCTCAAGAGAAAAGAAAACGGACAAACAGACGGTCACAATAGACCATAGAAACTTGATGACTATTCTCCAGACTCCAGTGCAAGAACGGAATTTATTGTGGGTGGCGTTGTGAACTAATGTGCTGTATACAATAGTTAAGATTAAACATGATGAATCATACTACATACACAATGCAAGCAACGAAAATGTATCATTAAAAACAAAGGGGTAACACTTTGACAAATATTACCATATCCCAATACACAGTACAGTACAAAATCGATAATTCAGAAAATCATAAACAGAAGGCATACGAAATCAGGATAAAACAGGAACCAAAGAAAATAAACAAATGTTAAACGTCTTCAAAATCAATAGCATCATTTAAGATCAGATGAATTTGCAGCAGGGACCAGACATGCACGTTTCGGGTACTTAACCCTCGTCAGTGACCCTTAATCTAAACAATGTAATATGGCCAAAGAGTATGAAAATTATGATGTCCAAACATGTACCGAAAAGCGTAGGAGGATGGGTGGGATATGATGCTACAGGACCCACGTTTTAGAAATTTCAAGAAATTTGGTACAGAAATGTTCGAATGCGTTGAAGAGACTGACGATCAGCAGAAGTTGATCGAACTTGGCTACATGTGCCCTCGGGGACTCCTGGTCCACCAGCAGTGACATTCACCGCATGAAAAGAAGCGAACTGCCAATATGAGAATGAGACCAGGCCTCAATTGTATCAAACTTCTCAACTTGAGATTTTCCTCAAATCTGAGTATTTTTCTCAAATATTTGAGGTTTTCCTCAATTTGTCTTGTATTAATCTACCTCAACTTGAGGTTTTCCTCAAAGTTGAGATTTTCCTCAAAGTTAATAAATTTTCCTCAAAGTTGAGGGACTCCTCAAAATTTACCTTGTATGAAAGAAATATTTGAGATTTTCTTCAATTTGAGGAGAGATTTTCCTCAAATATTTGAGGGAGCTCCATACCTACCTCAAATACTTGAGGAGAGGTAGAATTTCTTAAAAATATGAATAATTAGGCAAATTTAAGACAGATTTAAGTAACAAATAAAAATAATCTTGTTTAATCTACAAAACATACACTTTAAAAAGATAGTCTCTTATTGTATTATATGTGAAAACTAAGATTTAGACTTGAGGAACGAGTTGAGGAAAGTTGGCAAATTTCAATGTTCTCATCTCTCCTCAAGTTGAGGATAATCTTAAATATGTCTTTCATACAAGGTAAATTTTGAGAAGTCCCTCAACTTTGAGGAAGTAGAGATTTATACCCTTAAAACCTTTATATAAAGGTACCGAAAGGTTTTATCTGAATAGAATCATGAATGCGTATCTGGATAAGTACATCTATAGGGATGACATGCGAAATGTACCGACCCTGCACCTTGGTTACTATGGTGACGATAACCTATTTCCTCAAGTCTTTCCTCAAATACTTTCCTCAGCTGAGGAACCCCTCAAATGATTCGAAAAATTTTGATACAAGATGATTTTGAGGAAAACTCAGCTGAGGGAATCCTCAAGCAGATTTGAGGTTGAGAAAAATCTCAATTTGAGAAGTTTGATACAAGTGAGGCCAGGTGCCCAGGAAGAGTCAGCATCTTCTGCTTGCATGCAACAACCGTCGCTTCAATTTGGTAGAAATGTAACATCCTGCCACTTCCATTTCGGAAGATACAAATCATTTAATTTCCATCGTCATTTTCAAGAAAAGATGATTCTGATTTGCTGAGAAATTTTGTTGATACATTGATACATCGATCAACACAATTTTTCACGGAAGTCTATTTATAGTACTATTTTACTACTTATGGAAAACAGACTGTTTTCTTGGATCTTAAAACAATCAATCACCGTCGTTGCTGAAAATATAATTTTTTGATGTTTGCTTATCATTTCAAGGGTACCGTTTCGTTTCTACTTACTAAAAAATTAACTGTGCATGTAGAATTTGCTCAAATGGGTCCTTATTCCAAAGAGAGAAGATTGTTCGCTGTTTAAATAATGGCGGCTGCCATAACTTGTTTAAGCACTGCGAAACTCTCCGAACTAACGAAATATGGAGCGGTGATTGATTGTTTTAAGATCCAAGAAAACAGTCTGTTTTCCATAAGTAGATGATAATAAAAGGATAAGAAATGAATCTTATATTTTTTTCTGTTGATGCAGGTATCACCCGCAAAATTGGACAGAAAACTTTTGCATCAACGCGCTACGCGCATTGATGCAGCGAAAAATAAAATTAACTTAATCGTTCTTTAAAGAAGCAAAAGTGAATCCCCAGTGGAGATGAGATCAGGTGCCCGGGGATGGTAATCTTGACCTTTATTATCACACACAGTATATTACCTGAGTTGTCGCGCTAAGAAATAAATCGCAATATATGGTCCGAGATGCAAATCTCTTGAAAATTGTTAGCGGAGCACGACCCCTGCAATGGTTTTGGTAGCATTTCTTCTGAACAGGCCCTCCACAAAATTTAGAGAAGCTCATACACTTGGTTCGTATCACTGTTGGTCAATATTTGGCGTCAGTGTTCTTGTTGTCTTTGTGTTTTTGTGATTTTTTTTTATTTTGTTTTTTGTTTTTGTTTTTGGGTTTTTTTTGGGGGGGGGGGGGGATAAGCAGATGGCAGTAACTGCAGTTACGGCCATTCCAAAATGGCGGAGGCTAAACAAGGCGGATTCTTCTCTGTTTATTTTCTCCTTTATTCTTATTGCGTTGTGACAATTGAAGTCTTCTTTGGCTACATATATAGATAGGATTGCTTACTCCCAGTGATGTTGGTGAAATGCTTTGATGTCCGTTGTTTTATTACGTTAATGCATAGCGGTATTACTGTGTTCAGCTTTGGTTACATCCTGTTGTCCTGTTGGAGATACTCTTTTACTTTGCAAGTGGACGAACTTCAAGTCGCTCAAGAGGTTAGGATACATGTTAATTAAATTATTTTCGATAGGTAGACACTTCAAATATCTGAAACGTACTATTTTTGCTCCAAGCATCATCGAAGATACAACTTATCGCATATAAACGACGCACTAAAATGGTATATACAATGTATATTCTATCCTTCCCTATCATGATACTGAATGGTGAAATTAAAGGAAAAAACTAAATAGAAAGTAAATCATAACATATCAATGCGAAGAGAACAATTGAATCATCGAGATAGAATACCTAGGAGGGGTATGCATTTCCTACTCAATGCCAGAGGAAATGTATAAGAGTATACTAAGAAAAGGAACTGAGAAATAAGTAATTTTAATGTTAGGGATGTTTCGGAACAATTTCACCTATGTATGCAAATCGAGTGAAATTGTAATTTCCTCTCAGCTCTACTAGTTAATTTATAACTGTGTCAGAATTTACGTAATGTGAATGAAATGAAATAATTAAACTACTCGTCAGCAGATGCGACTATTTGTCCAACAGATAACGTAAATGTGGCAAGATGAACTCTCAATGTCGATTTTTGAGAATTAGCGCCTCTAACAGCCTGATAACAAAGACCGAAACCGGTGCCTAAACATGATTTCCGGATAACACTGAAATGATTTCACCAGTAATTCAACACTGGAGTGGCAGGGAATTGCCGGGACATGGGCCAAGCGCGGGATAGTCCGGCATTTAAAAGGTTTCTATGTAATAATTGTATCGGCAGTAGATTCGTACGTCATAATACAGAAGTATTTTCGTTCAGAAATCAATTTTCAGGCTTCTTCTTTCTTTTTCTTTTGTTTTATTTTTACGTCAATGTCAACTTTTAAATCTGATTTTTGACTTGTTCTCGTCAAATCTTTAATTTTGACATATCAAAGCAATTTAAAGAGCACGTATACACATTGCAAACAAACATGGCATTTGCAGAGTCGATTGGAAATTTTTCGCTCTATGTTATTAGTCAATAATCTATTAATTTTATAAAATGATCATATTTGCTTTTATCTGCCATCTTCCACGCCCTATGGTTACAGTTCTGGTATTCGGAAGCGCAAATCGATCCGCCATATTTTCAAGTCGTGTTGCAAGCGGTCGTCTGCTTCCGGTACATCTCGCGAGCGTGAAACGTACATATTTGCAGAATGAAGACGAGATGTATCAATATCCGGTAGCTAACAGATAAATTCATAAATGTTATGTCATTTTCAATAATTAGTTATTCGGCTTTCATCTTTGAACGGAAATCATTTCAAAAGTCGTTTCACGGTTAAGGTACTTTTATGCTGAAAATTGCTTGGTACATCAATGGAAATAACTCAATAGCTTTTCGTGAGGCACTGTAGCGTCGCAGATAGCTTTTTAGAAGTGTTGTAGGACTTTGATCTTTGAAGAAAAAATTAACTCTCACACAAAGTGACAATTTTGCCATAGAGAAAACAAAAGTTGTACGGGGTACCCTATATTAATTAGTCTAACAAAACACTTTAAAAATCGTAACAGGTGCATTCCAAGATATTCTATTTTAATTAACCTGTCAAGCAATCGAGATGGAGAAGTTAAAAAGTTTTGGGGTTTTTTTTTGGTATGTGTGTGTTTTTAAATCAAAATGATGTCGATTTTTTTTTCATACGTTTCGGTCACGGTTGCAAGGACTGAAGCGCAAGTACTTTCAGAGGCTTTAAGTCTATAAATATGAAAATCGTAAACACATGCTCGGTACATTTTATTGTCTTTCAATTTTACAGTACTTATAAGGTAATTTTCGTATAATTTTGATATCCTCGTCGATCAGTATCTTTAAAAAACCGGATTTATTGAACCAAAATGAAACGGTGCAGTTCTAATGTATCTTCATAACATTCCATGACCAAACTCCAAAAGAAAATACAAAATCTCACAGAACATGTCCAATACAGACGGAACACCTACCTAAGAAATTCAGTTATAAAACCGAAAGACTTTTTTCACCTACTCTCTACAAAATTCTTCATCGATCATTGCTATTCAGTTTCTGTCTTCCTCTTTTCTCGAATCGAAATCCCCCCAAACCCCAGGTTCAACACGTCATAAAAGACTGTAAATTGTGTAGGCATCACACGTGATAAAGATAGACCTCGTCAAATACACACTAAATAAGCGCCAAATAACAGCAGACAACTCGCTGCCAGACCCAAAAGGCGCCAAATAGCAGCAGGCGACTGACAAAGCGACACCTTTAGATACCTATGCGACGTGGCACGTGACAGTTTCGCCAGAAATTACATGAAGGATTCAATTTGATAACGTCTGTTGATGACAACAATATTTATTAATATCATTAACCAGTGATGACTTATTATGCTCATTTCAAGCAAACATGGATGGCACCTCTCAGACCAAGAATAAGATCACAATTTATTCTTCAAATGTACGTCATTTCCCACCTTTTGCTTTTGTTTTATTTAGAATAGGGATAAAAGAACATATTTGGAGGTTAAAGAAAACTTGATTTTCAGACTCAGTTGATTTGTGGCATTCAACAGCAAATAGCCGTTTTCTGAAGGGAACAAAGTGATCAAACCTTGCTAACAGAAAAAAAGACTTGGTCCAAGATCAAGAAACATCTTGAAACGATTTTGTGAAATGTTACTCAAATTCACACAGACAGTGAAAAGATATGACCTAGAGAAGGTTTTCATCACCAAGCTCTCAATTACCTTGACCTTGGACTTAAGGTCAAGGCACAATGATATCCTCTTGGGCAATAGGAATAATCGTGCCAAGTATGGATCAGTATATAAGTCATTGCTCAGACTAAGTATTAGATTGAAAGTAAGTCAACATCTATTATATTAGTTTTGACCTTGGAAGTACAACCTTGAATCAAAGTAAGGACACATTGAACAATAAATCCATCAAGGCAGTAAAAAAGAGTATTAAATGATCAGGAATTATTGCCGAATTTCTTTATTTGTAATTGGTCGAGACGCTGTTTGATAGAGTGTACCTCAGAGTGAGTTGACCGCTAAAGCTCCAAAGCGGTCTATTAAGGATTAGCGCGTGCGTTGATTTTTGTAGTGTTAGATCTTTGACTTCGCGTATCATTACAATGCAAATTTTAATCAAATCCTGATAATTTAATAAAGCAGTTATTGACTTTTGATTTTGGTCTACTCGTGACTATACAGACCTTGTCAGGTGTTGGTTGATCGAGGCCGAAGGCAATATAATAAATCAATAATTGTATAATGGCACAGGCAAGGTTTACCAGGGACGTATTTACGTCCCTGGTTACCAATCAAACCCTCAGTGACCTGGACCTTGAAGGTGCAACATACAATCTAGATATGAAACACACGTACCCTAAAACACATGTAAATGTACCAAGTATGAACTTTATTTGCCTTGATACTGTTTTAAATACAAAATTACCAAAATCCATTGCAATTTTGACACTTGTGGCTATGACCTTGACACAAGGTAATGACACACCTGCATCTCATAAGGAAAAAGCTTTGAAAGAAGTATGAATCTATTCAGATTCAATTTTTTAAATGTTATGGCCTAGAGGGTTTTTTTTTTAATACATACATGTAATATTATGTGAACAGTACTTGTTAACCTTGACAGTCATACTTTGGCTTGAGGTCACGACAAACTTGCATTCAACAAAGTTCAATAAGGAATACATGTACATGAAATTGAACAAAGTATGAACTTTATGAGTGACTTGTAGAATATTTAAGAGATGACTGTCTTACTTTTGGTGTTCATGGGTGTATAATTCTGGTTGGTCATGTGCAAATTCAGTGAATTTCGAAGCTATTCTCGGAAAATTTGCACGTGTGCCAACCAGAATTATACACCCATGAACACCAAAAGTAAGACAGTCATTACTTATATTTACATTCTCACTAAATATCAGACACCCTATGTTTGCATGAAAATCCCTTATATACCTTGTTGCAGCATCAAAAGTTTTCTAACATTAGTAAATAATCCCTACGTTCAAAACTTGTACCTTACGTCATAGTAGGCAACCCGGTTTATTGGAATATAATTCTAGTTGCCTAAAGGGTGTTCAACATGGGAAATCTACTAGTAATGTAAATATAAATGGTCTGAAATGCAAAACTAATTCAAGTTTATCGAGACCATGATCTCGCAGGTATAAACTTGACTCAAGGCGACGGCATACCTACATCCTATATGGAGTCATTAATTGTACCAAGTATGAATCTAATCAAGCTGGCATTTAGAAGTTATGGTTCTGACAAGGATTCACATGAAAATAGATCAAAGTCAAAAGTGACCTTGACCTTGGAAGTCTGACCTTAACTCAAGGTCATGGCACAGCAGCATCCCATAAGGCAATGTACCAGGTATTGACCTATTAAATAAGGTTCCACATGTAGAAGTCATGTGACCCAGTCTGGACAATCTTTGATGGAAGGTTGGAGGGAGAGGGACAGAAAAACACATACACGCTACAAAGATAGACATACATGGCAATAAGATAATATTCTATATGACTTCTTGTGTAGAATTAATTATAAATGAAAAGAACAAGAATTCATTACATATCATATTCATCTATTTTTATCTTTTTTTTCAACAACTGTTACAGATTTAACACTTCAAAAGTTTTGACAACTTTTTTTTTATCAGCTGATCTTTTATCCTCAAATAATATGTGTGTAAATTAAGTCTTATTTATGTGTCTTAGTCATTTTCTGTTCATTCAATCTCCATATCAATCAGTTGATATCACTTGAATCAAAGATACAAAATGTACTTTGTTTAAACAAAGCATTTTAAATTTCTTTAAACTCAAAATGCATATCAGATCAAAACAATCACATCTAAACAAGAGGTAAAAAAGAGTAATCTTTTCTCAGCTGGGGGCTTCTGTGCATTCTGTTATAAAATCAGTACCAAAAAGTATTGCCAGAAACCCTTTAAATTTGCTTTTGATGCACATTCTGAGGAGACTTTCTTTGGATCTAAACTAAACTCTGCATACACTTTTCAGCCATCTCTAAGGTAGAAATCCTTTTCATATCACAGATTCTTCTTTTGAAAATTTTTATAAAGTCATATTCACAGGCTGCGACAGTGACTATTTGTTACATCTCACTTTAAAATCTTGATTCAATATTATCATCCTGAAATGAATCATCATCCGTTTCATCTTTATTTTTCAGATTACGTTCCATTCTTTCCTCATACATTGCTTCCTCTTTACGTCTTATATTAGCGTTCACATTTTCTAACTCCATGGAGCTTCTAGCTGCCGTCTGTAAAGTATATGTATATATATAAATTAGAATCATTCAAAGAAACATACCTTATAACAGGCTAAGAATACCTATCAAATAAATTGTCAAGCTGGAAAAGGGTTTCTTTAGTAGAAATAAGCTTTTGATCGCCAAACAATTCATGTCCCCTGCCAGCATAAATCAAAGTCCTGCAAGTCTACCTAGAATGCTTCAAACAAAACAGAACATAAAGTTGATCTGTATTACTTCTCCAAATTTCATTATTACAAAGCACAATGACCTTGACCTTTGACCTTGACTCTATGTCATGAGATACTCTTTGGTCCTAAGTCTGTTAAATATTGAAATCACTCCAAGCAGTGAAGTCGGCGCTGTGGTCTAGTGGTAATGGCATAGGGCCAGTGACCGAAAGGTTGATGGTTCGAGCCTCCCTAGGACCATGGGTCGGCTGATATATACACTTCCATGCTCTGAGTTATACTAAAAAAATTGTCCTTGTCTGTGTATAGTTTACATGTCTGTAGTGTTAAAAAAAATCCAAGCAATGAAAAAGATTTGCAAGGACAAAGTTTTCATTCCCCATGGACTGAGACCTTATCATTTGACCTATGACCTTGTATTAAGATCATGACACTTTTTTGGGTCATTGGCTACAATTCTGTGAGATATCATTCAGATCCATGAAGGCAGTGAAAAATTATGGTCTGGACAAGATTTTTCAACCCATATGCACCTTGACCTTGACCTTGTATCAAGATCATTACACATCCTTGGGTCCTGGGCAACAATGCTTTTAAAAAAATATTCAGATCCATGAAGGCAGTGAACAATTATGGTCTGGACAAGATTTTTCAATCCATATGCACCTTGACCTTTGACCTTGTATCAAGATCATTACACATCCTTTGGTCCTGCGCAAGATTCTGTAAAAAATTATTCAGATCCATGAAAACAGTGAAAAATTATGGTATGGACAAGATTTTTCAACCCACATGCTGTGTGACCTTAACCTTTGACTAATGACCTTGTATAAAGGTTATGATACATACTTGGTTCCAAGGAACAAATCTGTGATACATTATCCAGATTCATGCAGGCACTGAACAATTATGGTCTGAACAAGGTTTTTCAATCTATATGTACTGTGACCTTGACTTTGACCTTGTATCAAGGTCATGACATATACTTGGGTCTTAGGTTACACTTCTGAGAAATATTATGCAGATCCATGCAGGTGGTAAAAGTATTACAGCCCAGACAAGTTTATTCTGATCTACAGACGGATGAAGAGAAAACCTATGGTCCATTCCAGTTTCACAGGTATGGGATTACATGTATTAAAATAAAGCTGTTCAAGAACAGGTATGTTGTCTGTCACATGCTTGACCTTAAGTAAGTGACCTTGACCTTGTAGGCGACTTCGACACTCATTGGGTGTGGAGTCTCATCATGTTTGACCATCCCTGCAAGAATGTACAAGTTATAGCCATTTATGTGAAAGTGTGACTACCAAACGGATAGACAGACAGACAAACAGATGTACAACAGACAGAGTGACCCCTTTTTCCTCTTGTATTGCAGGCGTTTCCTGTTGAAGTTTGAACCTGGAAGATGAGACCTTGAATTTGACCTTTACCTAGTGGTTAGTCTTATCAAGTATGACAATCCTACTGCCCCGTTCACTAAATCCAGAGTACCCTGTATTGGCGATTTTCTCCAAAATATACTGCTGTCATCTTATAAATTGATATCCAGTTTATAAAACTGTCGTAACAGAAAATGCCCCCGTTTGGTTGTGCGAAGCTTAGTTAAAAAATACGACAGAAAATAAAATGTCTATGGGGATTTCTATAGTAAAAATGACTAAAATGTGTGAAGTGGGATACCATAACGTCACTGTTTACCATTGTTGATACGGAGAACAAGATGGTGGCGGGCTGAAATTAACATGGGAATTTCCCATAGAGATTTTATTTTTTCGTATGGCAGGTTGGAAAGTTGGAAAGGTGAGTTTGTGCACATTTCCTGTTACGACTAAAGGAGGTCAATCTACGGAGACAATGAATATTTGGAAACTTCCTAAGACGGCTGAGAAGATCACCAAAACAGGGTGCTCTGGATTTAGTGAACAGGACAGTAGTAAGCATGTATATGTTACATTGCGACTACATGTATCAGAGACCTTTTAAAATATGTTGTTTTTGTTTTACAGATGAAATAGCTATGTTGAAGGTGCTACTTTACTTACCTCTATTCTCCATAGAAGTTCCACATCCCATGGGTGTACAATAAAACTGGTGACCTCACAATGACCTTGACTCCCTACTCGCCCTACCCGCCCCACCCTGTGTATGTAATCCGACATGTATTCGGGGAACTCGTAGTTTACTACATGATTGACCTGAAAAACATAAGAGGTCAAAAGGTCAAGTATTTTAATAAAAATTTTAAGGTTTCATAATGATTCAATAGGTATTCTTCTTTGATGTGCGGGTTAAGTACCCGAAACGTGCATGTCTGGTCCATGTTGCCAATTTACCTGTTCTTAAATGATGCTATTCAATATGAAGACGTTTACATGTATATAGTGTAGAGTACATGAATGTAGTAGTAATCTACTTTTGGCATTATGCAGCAAAGTACACCTATGAAAAATTATCTTTGCATTTGACAAAAAGAAATTCTCAAGTTAAGTATATCTCCTATGCTAAACTAGCTAACATTCAAAGATACATGTAATAAAACACTTCAGCTGAATAAAAATGTTTACTGTAATTCTTGGATAATTTCTATGTCAGATTTATTCATAAAGGGGAAAATACTGTAAACGTGGAAATTTTCAAGCGGGAGTTATTTTCGCGAATCAAGGGAGTCCGCGAAAATATCCCTGCTGCATTCTTACAATGGGACAGACATTTTATCACAAATATTTCTCCCATGCGTAACGTCTAGATGTTATAATAGCAAAATTTTCCTCCAGCGAACATAACCATGTTTACAGTATCAATGCAAGATAAAGTCCAAGTATTTCATTACTATACTTAATTCTGAAAATGTGCAGTGAAAATGAAAATGAGTACTTTGAAAATTTTCCACAAATTTTGGAAAAAATTTAAACTGATAAAATTCTGTGTGAAGACGCATGAATATATATGTACATATAAGAAAAAGCATGTCGCTTTGAAATCATATCAGCTCCTTATCAACAAGATAAGTTATATCTAAACTTGATCCAATTTAGGTGAACAAAACAGTGATTTTCCTGTTTTTGAAGTACAGCTTGCATGTAAAATGTACAGCTGACACTCGTTATCTCGAAGTCGATGGGCCCACTGAAAATACTTCGACATAAGCGGAATTCGAGATAAACGTCAGTCGAATTTACGGTATTTTTTTGGAATGTATTGTACCACCTATAAGGCTAAAAGAATCGTTTTGCTATTGTATTTTATACAATAGATATTGGAGTTTAAAAGGCTTCTCGTGCTGACAATGTAATGTTTACTTCACAACGTAGAAATGATTCTAGAAGTGCCATAAATGTATTCTTAATACTTAAATTTTACGAAGAGGCGCATTGAGAACGTCAGGTATTTTTATTCGTTGTGAGACCCCCCCCCTTTCCGCGCCAATCGCCTCGGCCCTAAAATAATACCAGTTTGGTTGTCTTATCAATCTGTCATGAGCCGTTTACAATGTACCTTCAAGAGTTTTAGATCATTGTGTCATCAAAGTACAATGAAGACATTTGTTCGTACGCTATTTAATTTTTTTTCGTCTGCTAGATTTCAATGTCGTATACATGTCTTCATTCTTTACTTAAATTTCTTCCTCTTAGTGTATGAATTTTATGTATGGATTATTTTGTAGATCACCAGTATAATCATTGTTGCTCAATTGGCTTTATTTCAGTTACGATAAATCTTGCGATTTTGGGGGGGGGGGTTGTATTTGTTTTTTTTATTTCATTTTTTTAGCCGTCGCTTCTCATAAGAATTTCAACATAACAAAAACAATGCAATTTTAATGAATTAAACATGAACATATCATTGTTTTCGCAATGATATTATCTTATTAACTGTTATCCCCCTTAATTAATTTTGATGTCACGTTCGATCAAACAACGGCGAATCAGTCAACCTGCGTTACCGGTACATTTAATTGTTTGTTTACCATGCGATTTCACTATTATTTGGTACGTTAATTGGTTTGTTTATACAATCATTAAGACTTCGACTTAATGAGTATAAAATACACGAAGAAAATGACTTGGGACTTCGAAATTACTTCGAGATAAGCGAAATTTCGAGATAACCGATTTCGAGTTATCCGAAGTCAAATTGGTTAGAATATGAAGGAAAAAAGATGGGACCGCCGCGCGACTTCGGGATAAACGGAATTTCGAGATAACCGAGTTTGAGATAACGAGTGTCAGCTGTATTACTACAAATAAAAGTATGGTATGACATACGTGTACATACCCTTATCGTATCTAAACCTCGTGATGCTATGTCTGTACACACAAGAATATCAGACTGTGCCTCTTGGAACTTTTCAAAGATAAAGGCTCTTCTCTGAAGAAAGAAGATAAAATTTGATTAAAATTCAGAAATCACAAGCTCTTATGGCAGTTAAGGACACAAGTTACCACCACTTGGCCAAAATGTTTATTGATTTTTTAAGATAACGTCATTAAGGGTTCCACAAAGCCTTCAAAGTATTATGACATAATATAAAAGTTTCCCAAAATATCATATTTGCTGTATTACCAAATGCCTGACATTGCATCTACTACTGGACTTTTTTATAAAAAACAACCAAATGTTCTATAAATAAACCATAAACCGCTAAAGGCAGTAAGGCCGGATTGAAAAGGGTTTGTATTAGATGATGTATACTTTTTTGTGCAGACAAAAAGGTCAAAGGTCATTTAAACAAAAGCTATGGTCATGAGGATTCTACATGTGAAATATCAAAGCCCTACACTTATAGTTCAAAAGTAAGTCAAGGGTCAATGTCAGGGTCACTTGATCAAAAGTCATGATATCAAATGAAAGTTCTGGTCATGAGAAATCTATCAGTGAAATATCAAAGCCCTACCTCTTATAGTTTAAATGTAGGTCAAAGGTCAATGTCAAGGTCACTTGGTCAAAAGTCATGATGTCAAAATGAAATTTCTGATCATGAGGAATCTACATGTGAATTATCAAAGCCCTATCCCTTCTAGTACATGAGATATAGCCAAAGGTAAAAGGTCAAAGTCCATGGTCAAGGTCACTGGGTCAAAAGTCAACATATCAAATGAAAGGTCTGGTCATGAGGATTATGCATATGGAAAATCAAAGTTATATTATAGTTCATGAGGTATTGCCCAGGTTTGATTTTTTTAAAAGTAGGTCAAATTCCAAGGTCAAGGTCACTAGGTCAAATTTTCTTGCTGCACTTGATTCGTCTCATCATGGTCCATCACTACATAAAGTTTCAAGTTGCTACTCCAAAGGATTTTCTCAAAAAAAGACTTTAACCAGAATGTTGACGCACTGACGGACAGATGGACTTCGCCATTCCATAGACCGGATTTTGCTTCGCAATACGACCAAAAAATCTTTGACAGATCATTTGATTATACATATAATGCATAAGTCCCCCCAACAGGAGTGATATCAGACATTTGGCAATACTGCAATTATAGTATAATCATATGTTCTTGTAATGATGGATAGTGCATCTGACTCATAATTGCTAGGTGGAGGTTGCCGTAGGTCATGAGTTCAAATCCCAGACTGGGAGTGAACACATATCTATGGTTCATTGTTATATACATGAACAACAAAAGAAATCTGAAAGCTGTTGAAAATGACAATTTTCATAAGCAGAGACCCTACAAAATAGAATTCTAGAGGCCAAATTCAATGTTTCTTCTTCTCTGAGAGGTAGAATTAACATGTCTGTTAACTTGACCATTAGCTTTTTATGTGGTCTTACCTCAGGTTTCATATCTCCATTTAGACACATATTGTCAATTCCGTTTTCCCTAAGATAGTCTGACAACCAGTACGATGTGCCGTGCTTGTTACAAAATATCATCATCACTTTACCTTTTGACTTTGAATGCCTGGCTAACCTAAGAATTTCCTCTGAAAGGGAAGAATATAGGATAAGTGGCTAAACTTTGACCCAACAAGTCAAGCAACTATTGACAGAGGGTAGAGTTCTCCCATACAGCAAAATTGTCGCCAAATTCAAATAGCAGATTGAATCAACAAGTACTGAATTCACCCACATACTCTTTTTGTTAATAAATCCTTTTTGTATAATTTTACTTGCCTGTCTTAAATTTGCTCCTAGGTCCTGAAGTCATCTGAAAGCCCTATCTCATACAACATACAAAATCCATGCTTTCAGAAATTCTCACACTTGCCAGATGTCACTGCAGGACAGAAATGTCCCGAAAATAAAGCCTAAAAAACCTGTCCTGTCGGGACACGAAAATTCCTGTAAAATTCGAATTTGTCCCGAAATGTCTCATGTCATTTTGTTTGTTGTTGTTTTTTTTTTCTTTCATCATTCAAAGAGAGTCAAGTAAAAGTCAGCTTAACAGCTGATCAATGAGATTATAGGTGTGAAAACATGTATTGATAGCGATTACTGTTAATCATCGTCGGAAACCCATGCTCGGTCACGCAAGCTCACCTCCCGTGGGTCATAATGACAGAATTTTCACTGGATAGCATTACAAAAATCTAATGCGAGTACTCGTCGGTTAATTTATTATCGATAGCAAAAGTATCATCTATTTTACATTTCCATCAACAAAAGATACCCTAAATAATGTTGACAGTGATTCATATTTGTTAATTTTAGGAGTTACAAAACAATATTGCTTATATAGTGGCTTTAAATAGCTAATTTACTGACAAGTACTTGCACACGTTTATACTTAACATCTTAGTCTGACTGGTTGTTTAAGAAAAATTCACAGATCGCCGCACTCTATCATTTTCCATCAACGAAACTTTTTTTCAGAAAAAAATATCCGCCGTGCCTCATGTCTGATCGCTGGTTGAAAATTATCAGTTATATTTTATATATTATCAAATATCAATTATAAAAATTATCAGTTCATTTAAAAGAAATTACGTTATCCAGAAATCTGTCTTTAAAACACATTAAATATTTCAGTAATCATAGGGCGTCCAGTATTTGTAGCGAAGTGTTTTGAGTAATTTTACGATACGCTAGAATCATGCTTACATCCAGACTTCAATCAAGCATTGTAAAATGAAATATTTTTTTAAGGATTGTACCTGTTGACGTTTACAAATTTAAAGGCCGGTCTATTCGCATGCCCTTGTCTGATATACTTTTCTATATGTGAAATAATAGTTATGCAAACAATATTAAGAATGCATTGAAATATTTTTGAGTCTTTTGATATCTTAATGACGTTCATGATTGTTTACAATTCAGAAAAAAATGTCCCGAAGTCCCGAAATGTGTCCAAGAATTTTTCAAGTTTTGTTCCTGAATTTGTCATTTGTCCCTTAAAATTTTCATCAATGTCCCAGAATGGCTGAAAAAATCTGGCAAGTACAAATTCTAACAACATGAATTCTTTATACTCACCAAAATTTGTTTGCAGGGCATATTATTATGATATCAAAACTAAACTAGCCAGATTGACACACACATATAAATATTTACATATGTACAAAATTACACTTCTGTTGATAAATTCCATATATCATGGAAGATGATACAAGTTTAACTCCTTTAAAAATAGCAAATAAATGATACATTACCACTCCTAGCTGATTGGCCTAATCTATGGAACTTCTGTGTTACATGTGGCAATAAAAAGTGAAGACCTTTTGTCGTTATCTTACGGAAGTTTTCAGTCTGTAAAAATAATAAACATTGATATTTTAATCCAACTGTACAGCATAGTACACTATTTGAATTCAATTTTAAAATACTTTACTTTTATCATATAAGTGTAGGTAGGTCTTCGTAAGAATCAGGCAGGCGTGATCAACAATTTTTTTTGCAAAACTTTTTATTTTTGTTTTGAGACATGTATGTGGTACAAAATGTCAATTTCTCAATGTAGCGAAGGTGTAGTGAGATATTCGTCTCATAATTTATAAAGGATTAAGAAGGCAAAAACAAAAAAAAAAAAAAAAAAAACAATGGCGGGAAAATTTCTATGTATAATTTTTTTCCTATCAAATTTAGTGCCCTTATAACTTATTTCACCATCAAAGTATGTAGAAAATTTGTTCGAGAAATGTGTTTGAGGGTTGATCTGAGCACATTTTGAAAGAGAAAAGTCTTGCAAAATTTTGAAGGTATTTCATCTGCCTGATTCTTACATGGACCTTTACATAATGATGTCCATGACAAAAATGTTTCTCATCATGTATCATTGTAACAAAATCACTGCAAACTACATAATAAATATATATCGTTAATGCCTATCCAAAAGTATTTTTGTGCAGCAACTTTGACTTTTGACCTTGATAATCAGTAGGGTTCTTAATCCTGAGACTTCCTTGGAGATACTTTCTGGCAATGTTGAAGACCCTAGGGCTAATTCAATATTTGCCTTTGGTCTGTGACAGGCTGCATAGAAAATGTGGCTGGTCCAAGAATCGAACCCGCAACCTTCTATTAGAGCAGATGCTCTTATCAACTGAGCTGACAGGGCACGATAATTGAACTGTCACATTCCATTCCGTCAAATTTTGAGGTTTCCCAAAGTTGTCAACCAGTAACCTCACAAATAAAGACAATAATCCCCTTGTTCATCCCCATAGTTGCCCTATACCACAAGCAACTCATGAGGTTCACTCTCACGTCACCAAATACTGTGACAGATGGAATGGAAAATGTGGCCAGTCCGGGATTCAAACTTGAGACCTTCTGCTATAAGGGCAGACGCTCTTACCTACTCAGCTGACCTGGCATGATACCCAAACCTTCATAGGTTTGTATCCTTCCAACAGGGTTTTACTTATGCACTTGAATATGCATGACCTTGGACTTTGGGCTTTGAAAATCAACTGTATAGAAGTTTGAGCTCTTATTAGGAGATGCAAAGTCCAAGCATGGAAGAAGAAGGAGGGCCAGATTTGACTAACGCTCATGTACGTGAGAAAAACTGCTAGATTCTAAATTTACATTTTTGACAAACTTCGGGGAGGGGGGAGAGTTTGTGTCTTATATGTATGGGTCGAATTCCCCCTCCTACCTGACTATTTGAATCATGTCAAAAATGTTAATTCTGAAAAAGTAGATTGTAGGTTAGAGCACGAATACTATGTACTTACATCAAGCATGGTGCCTTCGATACCCCTTGGCATGGTGGCACTGACGAAGCTAATCTGTACATGGACTAATTCACCCTTAGTGTCTGTTGTCAAAACATGTCTTACCAATACGATTCAGACTCTCCCTCTCCCCTACGACAAAGTAGATCGTACATTTGCTCATGAATACCTCTTACATCAAGCATATCTCCTATGATGTCCTCAATACCATTTGGCATGGTGGCACTGACTAGGCTGATCTATTGTCAAAGCATTTCTTACCAATATGAGTCAGACTCCCCCACCCCCTCCTTAAGAAGACTGTATATCTGTACATGAGTACTTACATCAAGCATATCTCCTATGATGCCTTCAATACCCCTTGGCATGGTGGCACTGACTAGGCTGACCTATACATCAAGTGATCCATCCCTCCTGTCCTTATCTGTAAAGGTCATCCCCCCCCATATTTGTGCATGAGTACTTACATCAAGCATAATTCCTATGATGCCTTCAATTCCTTTCGGCATAGTAGCACTGACTAGGCTGATCTGTACACCAACAGATCCCCCCTCAGTGTCTGTTGTCAAAGCATGTCTTAACAATATGGGTCAGAACCCCCCCCCCCCCCCTTTTATTCTGACAATCTAGGTGTGCACAAGTACTTACATCAAGCATATTTCCTATGATGCCTGCGATGCCCCTTGGCATGGTGGCACTGACTAGGCTGATCTGTACACCAACGGATCCACCCTTACTGTCTGCCGTCAAAGCACCTGTACTGATCTGAGAAAATAAACATATAGGAAAATAATGACATTAACCACATGATACCTCCTTCATTTGAAACTTTTAAAATCAACAACTTCATACTTTGTTATTTGATAACACATTATTTTACACTTTGGAGTACTGTCATATTGAAAAAGCTAAACATTGTTATAATTTAAAGAGCAATGTTTGTGGCTATTCACACAAAATGAATTTAAAGTGTTAATGTTAATTCTATCAAAAGGGCAATTTTATCCAATGGTGCATATCATGAATTGTCCAACGATTGAACTATTCTATTCTATTCTATTCTATTCTATTCTATTCTATTCTATTCTATTCTATTCTATCCTATCCTATTCCATCCTATCCTATCCTATCCTATTCTATTCTATTCTATTCTATTCTATTCTATTCTATTCTATTCTATCCTATCCTATCCTATCCTATCTTACTTTGAGGGTATCCAAGATGCATTTAATATCAGAGCTGAAACTGTCATCCAGTAATGAATCGGCTTCGTCTAAAACAAGGTGCTGCAGATTGCTGGAATTTATCAGCTCTAAAAATAGAAAGAAATTTTGATTATGATACAATTCGTCAAAGTTATATTTTTGGTTATTTCTTTAAAGATTACTTTTATTAGATGTTGAGGATCATAAATGAACTCTTGAAATGAAGTGGAAATTTTTTTTTAAATATGATATTAATATAATGTCCAAGTTTATTACTGTCAGCGCCATGATGTAGTGGTTAAGATGTCGGGCTAGTGACCAAAAGGTTCTTGGTTCGAACCGCACTAGTACCGCGGGTCAGCCGACACATACACACTTATGTGTTACATGTTATACATATATACATGTATGAAATGACAAATATGGATAATGACCATATCCCTGTTTACAGTACAAAATCGATAATTCAGAAAATCAGAAACCGAAGGCATACAAAATCAGGATAAAACAGGAACCAAAGCAAACAAACAAAAACCTCCACCATATGAAAAGAAGCGAACTCCCGATATGAGAGTGAGACCAGGTGCCCAGGAAGAGTAAGCATCTCCTGCTTGCATGCAACACCCGCCGCTTCAATTCGGTAGAACTGTCACATCCGGTTACTTCCATTTCGGAAGACATATAGTACAATCTTTGGTTGGATGGTTCAAATGGTCTATGACAAAATATCGTCCACCATTCTGGAGAGTGGGACATCATAGTGTATGACGAGTTCCCCATATCAACCGTAGAACTTCCTCAGTGACGATGTTAGTCGGTCACAAACATATCCCTGACTGAGAAGCTTATCTGAAAGACGCCTAGCTCTCAGAACAAAATCCGTATATTTGGTACTTGCTCTGGCATAGCGTATCAACTGAGATATGAACACGCCATAAGCAGGCGATGAAGGGATGTTGCTACTCAGAAAAGGAAAGTTTGTAATGCTGAATTGAAGTTGTCAGGCGATGAAGGGATGTTGCTACTCAGAAAAGGAAAGTTTGTAATGCTGAAATTGAAGTTGTCACGTTTGTCATAGAGTGAGGTGTTCATGTGACCATCAGTGTCGTAGGACAACATTATATCCAAATAGGATGCTGAAGTATTTGTCTCTGTAGTTGACTGTGGTGTTTGTCCTTGACTGTGGTGTTTAAAAAAAAAGTTAAAGTTTATTGAAAATTTTTTTATAAATACACAAAAACCTGAATTGCGTAAAAAAGGAAGATTACTTATGCTTATATTGACATGAAAAGTACAATACATACTAGGATGAAAGTTTGTTACATGTATTATAGAGGTCTTTGTTCAAATGAGTCTTGATTAGTTAAGTAAACTTACTATAATTAGATAACTTTTTTAATATCCCTGGCGAAGTAATAAGGATGTCCATTTCTGTATTTTTTAAATTCTGAAATAAATAAACAAGACATGTCATTTTACAACAAAGCTGGCTGAAATGATACTTTGTCCAAAAAAAATAGAATAATGCAAGAACAACATTTAAAGATTTACTATATCTGATGCTTCAGGAGGTTATCTCATATCTTTTATAAATGCAGGTCAGATTTTATGTTGAAATGAAGGTCAAGGTCAAAGGACAAGGTCACTATATCAAAAGCCATTATAATGGCACTTAAATACAATGGCACTTAAATACAATATGAAAATACCGGTCATGAGAAATTTATATGTCAAATATCTTTAAAAGCCCTATCACTTATGACTCAAAAGATATACATGTACATGTACTGCAAGATTAGATTCATTTTAAAGAAGGTTTTAGGGTCAAAATACAGGAAAATAGTTGACTTATTTTCTTGACTTTTCTGGAAGATGCAGCCTAAGATTACCTGATATACACATGTACATGTTCACATTTTTTCAATTTAGTAAGAAAACTCTATTTTAAGCATGCTACTTTTGCAGGAAAGTCTAAATTTTTTCTTGGTATTTCATATAAGAAGTAGACTGATCACATACCATTACTCTCATTCCTTTAACAATACAATGGACAGAAAGTCCTAACTCCTCTTCAAAACATTTAGCCACACTCTGTAACATAAAACAACGGCCTTAAATACATGTAGATCTGGCTTTGTACATCATATTTATTATAAATACATATCCAAATTTATTGAGATTAGTACAATTTACTGTGAAAAGCCGATATATAACTAAGAGTCTTTGTTGGATTTGTTGACTTTTACACTTATGAATGTTGATATATTGTCTTTACTATGCGAAACAAGAGCCCCAGGAGGCACAACGCTCACCTGATACCCATGCACGCTCTAATTGTCATACTGACATTGAATACTGATAGTGCCAGTACCAGGATTTTAGCCCAAAACCTTTCTAAAAAGATTTTTGCCGGATGCAGCGAAGTTTTTTTTTCAGGCAACCTTTAAAAGTACAAACAAGAAAAAATAGTCACATTTCAAAACAATAACTTTTTTACTTATTTGAAAAGACGGATAAAGTGGTCCAAAGTCATATGCCCAGCTAGAATAGTTCAATTATGCAACATCAAAAATAAAATCATATTGTAAAATTCCACATTAATGTGCAGCAGAAAAAGAATAAAACAATGAAATGATTTCATAAATTCAGTTTATTTAAAATTGAACACCAAACCTTTCATTATTGATAGCTAGCATGCCAGAAATTATAAAGCCTGTGTTTGTGAAACGAGAATGCCCCCAGCGGCATCTTTGTTAGTATAAACGCCATTTTCTGTTAAGTATGTGAGAGGTCAGGGTCAGCGTAATATTGGTATCAATGGAAAGATCTTGTCACAAGGAATACACATGTAAAATATGAAAGCCCTATCACTAACCATTCAAAAGTTATGCCCAATGTTAAAGTTTTTGAAAAGTACGTCAAAGGTCAAGGTTATGGTCACGAGGCCAAAAATTTTGGTATCAATGGAAAGGAATTGTCACAAGGAATACACATATGAAATATGAAACCTCTATCACCAGCTGCCATTCAAAAGTTATGCCCAATGTTAAAGTTTTTCGGAAAACAGACAGACAAACAGACAGACGGACAGGCCAAAAACTATATGCTCCCGAATCTTTTATTCCAGGGGCATAAAAAACAAAGATTTTTCGGTTTTGCCTTTATTCATATTAAAGTATACTGAAATCTATGATTCTGCTTTTGAATAGTATTGATTTCATCTCAAATACATGTAACGTACAGTTAAAATCGCTTTAATCCAATATTTATCAATTCAAGTGAGTTGTGCAGAAACTGGGCCAATTTGTTTTCCAAAAAGCAGTGTACGGTGTATCAAACCTCATGACCCAGTGAAGCCACTTGAACAAATAATTTTCAGTAAATATGCTGAAATGCGGCGCTTCTTGCCTATGCATATTTCAACAGGCGAGAAGGAGCGTCGCATTTCAGCATACGCTGTTCAACAACTCAAGTCAGGTTTCGCTAGGTTTCGCAGTTCGAAACAAATTAAAAGGCCCATGAAATTGTTAAGCTTGTCCAACTAGCAGACCTACAATGTCGTTATTTACTGATAACTAATTGTTTTACCTCATCATTGGTCCGTTACACAGACAAGTTGTTAGCGGAGAGAGTTCATGAAATGTATCGGTTGCATCAGATTTGCCGACAAGGAGTTATTTGGTCCGATAAAAACTCATGTTGTATCTATTATAATTATTTGAACAGATAAAAATTCCCAAATGTCTTACCACAGGAACCTGTCGTTTTATGACAGAAAATGTTTTATTATTTACAACCTCAGGCCTCTGTGTTCCTCTTAGAAATATTATACATACAAGATGTCGAACACAGTGGCTTAAGGTTGTGAATAATAATTTATTTTCTCTATTAAAACAGCAGCTTCCTGTGGTCAAACATTTTATTGGAAGATTTCAGGAACTCTGAACTGAATTATTTATTTTCAAGAATTTCAGAAATTAAATGTCCTATGCATTCTCAAAATCCAGAGGAAGAGATTACTCATTAGACGTTTCTTCAAGAAATCAGTCCGTAAATTACTTCATCTAAGAGAGTCTAAGACAGAGGAAATTCGAGCAAACTTTATACATGATAACAAGTATATGCAAGTGTTCCAAGTACATGAATGATAACCATTATGAAAGTGTTCCAAGCATAATGCACATTAAATAAAAATCTATTCCATTTGCACTGTATCTCCTGAAATGTATCGCAGTACTAAAGGGTTGTGGAGGAATTGAACCGATCAAATCTAAAGTACGGTGACTTTGTTTACAGTTACAGTTGTAGGTGTAACTACAGGAAATCATTTTAGCAGGGAATCCCTTCCGTTTTGACTGGTGAACCGGGCTGAATAAAAGATGTCACCTCATTGGTCATAACTATTGAAAATTTAAAAATAGAACATTAAATCAATGTATGATTCCCTGCTGTCTGTAGAAATTGAGTTTTGAACATGATTTTGCCTTTTATGTAATCAATAGATCCATTTGAAAATGTATAAAAATTAGCAAATTTTCAATTCGGAAGGAGGGGTCATGTAAAAAAGTGAATTTTGCAGAAAACAAGAGGCCCAAGGGGGCCACATCGCTCACCTGAGTTGCAGATAAAGGGTTAAAAGTCACAAAAATACTTCTACAGATCAAAGCCCTCATCAGCCATATTTGTTGACCTATCGACAAGAAAAACACAAACATGGCAGAGGACCTTGAGTACTTGCTTGCTGCAACCTGGTTTCGTGAAATTCTGTGCAATAGTTGTAGAGGAGATTTCGAAAATGTGTCAGCCAATCAGAGTCCTCGGCGGCCATATTTGTTGACCAATAAGCACAAAATACACAATCTTGGTAGAGGACCTTGAGTACTTTCTTCCTGTAAAGTTTCATGAAATTCTGTGCAGCGTTTTTTTTTTTTTTTTGCAGAGAAGATGTTGAAATTAAGTGTTAGCCAATCAGAGCCCTCGGCGGCCACATTTGTTGACCAATCAGCACAAAAAATATAAACTTGTTGGAGGACCTTGAATACTTCCTTCCTGTAAAGTTTCATAAAAATTTTGTGCAGCAGTAGCAGAGGAGATGTCGAAAATGTGTCAGCCAATCAGAGCCCTCGACAGCCATGTTTGTTGAACAATCGGCACAAAAAACACACACTTGGTAGAAGACCTTGAGTATTTTCTTCCTGTAAAGTTTCATGATATTCTGTGCAGTGGTTGCAGAGGAGATGTCGAAAATGTGTCAGAAAAGCAGAGCCCTTGGCGGCCATATTTGTTGACCGATCGGCACCAAATACACACACTTGGTAGAGGATCTTGAGTGCTTCCTTCCTGTAAAGTTTCATGAAATTCTGTGCAGCGGTTGCAGAGGAGATGTCGAAAATGTATCAGCCAATCAGAGCCCTTGGCAGCCATATTTGTTGACCGATCGGCACGAAAAACAAAAATTTGGTAGAGGACCTTGAGTACTTCCTTCCTGTAATGTTTCATGAAATTCTGTGCAGTGGTAGCAGAGGAGGTGTCGAAAATGTGTCAGCCAATCAGAGCCCTTGGCGGCCATATTTGTTGACCAATCAGCATGAAAAACACAAACTAAGTAGAGGACCTTGAGTACTTCCTTCCTGTAAAGTTTCATAACATTCTGTGCAGGGGTTGCAGAGGAGATGTCCAAAATGAGTCAGCCAATCAGAGCCCTCGGCAGCCATATTTGTTGACCGATCAGCACAAAAAACACAAACTTGGTAGAGGACCTTGAGTACTTGCTTGCTGCAAGGTTTCGTGAAATTCTGTGCAATAGTTGCAGAGGAGATTTCGAAAATGTGTCAGCCAATCAGAGTCCATCGGCGGCCATATTTGTTGACCAATAAGCACAAAATACACAATCTTGGTAGAGGACCTTGAGTACTTTCTTCCTGTAAAGTTTCATGAAATTCTGTGCAGCGGTTGCAGAGGAGATGTCGAAAATGTGTCAGCCAATCAGAGCCCTCGGCGGCCATATTTGTTGACCGATCGGCACAAAAAACACAAACTTGGTAGAGGACTTTGAGTACTTCCTTCCTGTGAAGTTTCATGAAATTCTGTGAAGCAGTTGCAGAGGAGATGTCGAAAATGTGTCAGCCAATCAGAGCCCTCGGTGGCCATATTTGTTGACCGATCGGCACAAAAAACACATACTTGGTAGAGGACCTTGAGTACTTCCTTCCTGTGAAGTTTCATGAAATTCTGTGAAGCAGTTGCAGAGGAGATGTCGAAAATGTGTCAGCCAATCAGAGCCCTCGGCGGCCATATTTGTTGACCGATCGACACAAAAAACACAAACTTGGTAGAGGACTTTGAGTACTTCCTTCCTGTAAAGTTTCATGAAATTCTGTGCAGCAGTTGCAGAGGAGATGTCGATGCTTTCTGTCAAGTTTCATCACAATCTGTTCAGTGGTTTCGGAGAAGTCAAAAATGTGAAAGTTTACGCCGGACGGACGCCGGACGACGGGCTATGACAATAGCTCACTTGAGCCTTCGGCTCAGGTGAGCTAAAAAGGTATGCATGACCCCCCTTTTTTCTTTCGTTTTTATGCGTGCCAAAGATGTCCTAAGCCAAAAAGACCAAATTTATAAGCTTTGAAGCATTTGAAGTCACCGAAATCGAGCTAAATGATTAATCATACAAAGATGTTTTTTTTTCCTGTAGTTACACCTGTAACATTGGGCATGGAAAACATACATTATACCTTAGTGTACAATCTTAAAAAATATTCCTTAAAAATCCAAAAGTGGATATCTTGACAAAATTCTTTCACTTGTAGGGTACCATGCACGAGTACCTCATACCTACAAAATGTCATGACAATCTGAAGAGTGGTTAAAGAAAAGAAGCAGAAAATGTATGAAAATCAACCCCCCATTCCTTTTTACATAAGAAAAAAATTCATAAAAAATCAAAAAAATAAAATTCAAGCATAGAATACATATCAAAGCATTAAGTAAATTAAATATGATAAATATGCAGTAAATGAGTGTGTAAAATCATACACTTATTGAGTTACTTAAAGAAATAGTGCAAAAATGTGCATTTCTGACTAAGTCCGAAAAGACGTTAAAAACGCGTCAAAAATTTGACTTCGAAGTCGAACCAAAATTAACAACACTTCTTAAGACATCTCTTTAGATCATCCTGATGCTTTTGGTTTGTCGATACATGCTTCGATTCTGAAGAAGAAGTTTGTCAAAGAAGAGTACCCCCCCGTGACCTACTTTTGCCTGTGGTGGCGCCACCTATTGAGGGATCTGGACGAAAAACAACAACACTTGTAGGGGACCATTAGTACTTCATGCCTACCAAGTTTCATCCAAATCCCTTCAGTGGTTCTGGAGAAGAAGTTGAAAATGTGAAAAGTTTACAACGACAACCGACGACGATGACGACGGACGATGGACGACAGACGGATTGCTATGACAATAGCTCACTTCAGGTGAGCTAATAAAAACTGAAAAAGGGAAAAAAATTTTGTTGAGGTCCTGCCAGGGTTTGAAGCCACTCCCCATGGGTCCATTGGGCATGGAAAACATACATTATACCTACATGTATGAACAATCTTAAAAAATATTCCTTAAAAATCCAAAAGTGGATATCTGGACAAAATTCTTTCACTTGTAGGGCACCATGCATTAGTACCTCATACCTACAAAATGTCATGACAATCTGAAGAGTGATTATAGAAAAGAAGCAGAAAATGTATGAAAATCAAAACCCCCCCCCTTCCTTTTTACATAAGAAAAAAATTCATAAAAAATCAAAAAAATAAAATTTAAGCATAAAATACATATCAAAGCATTAAGTAAGTTAAATATGACAAATATGCAGTAAATGAGTGTGTAAAATCATACGCTTATTGAGTTACTTAAAGAAATAGTGCAAAAATGTGCATTTCTGACTAAGTCCGAAAAGACGTCAAAAACGTGTCAAAAATTTGACTTCGAAGTGGAACCAAAAATAACAACACTTCTTAAGACATCTCTTTTGGTCATCCTGATGCTTTTGGTTTGTCGATACATGCTTCGGTTCTGAAGAAGAAGTTTGTCAAAGAAGGGTACCCCCCGTGACCTACTTTTGCCTGTGGTGGTGCCACCTATTGAGGGATCTGGACGAAAAACAACAACACTTGTAGGGGACCATTAGTACTTCATGCCTACCAAGTTTCATCCAAATCCCTTCAGTGGTTCTAGAGAAGAAGTTGAAAATGTGAAAAGTTTACGACGACGACGACGGACGACAGACGGATTGCTATGACAATAGCTCACTTGAGCCTTTGGCACAGGTGAGCTAAAAAAGAGGGTTTCAATAATACTGGAATTGTGTCCACAATAAAGTTCTACATCTATTCCATTTATTTGATATACAGAGTTAATTTTTACTACTTGGGATGGTATCTGATGTAAACGCATTATGACGTTATGAAATTCCTATAGAAATAGTGTATTTGAAGCACCATTTCCCTGAGTTTTATGCTTGTTCCCATAGAATTTGATGTCATCACGATTACTTTACGTCAGATACCGTCCCATATAAGAAGGGAACGAAAAGGCAGAAAAATTGTACCAGTGCTTTTTTACATGACTGATTATTGAGTGGGTTGATCATTCGAGTGAGATAAAAATGACAGAGCGGTTACTCTACATGTACTCTATATAATGCCATATGTATTCAACATGCATGTGATAGAACACAAGATCTAGAAAGGTCAATAATTGCAGAAATTGTTCATGTAGGAGAGATGATGGTTCAAACAAGATCATACTGGAAATGTAACGAAATACAAAATACTGGTTGAAATTAAGCAATTGTGCTGCAAGACAGGTGCAGGTGCATACATATTTTTTAAAATGTAACGAAATACAAAATACTGGTTGAAATTAAGCAATTGTGCTGCAAGACAGGTGCAGGTGTATATATATATTTTTTTTGCATAAACAAATTAACACCTGTCGTGCACCTTGGTCTAGTGGCTTAGGTGTACTCCCTGGGACAGTAACCGAAAGGTTGCTAGTTCGAACCACACTTGTACCATGATTTCGCACCCATTTACGTGTTACGAAAAAACATCTTTGTATGTGTTGTACATGTTGTATCTACATGTCTATGGTGTTTTTATATCGGTGTTTTTCAAATATAGTACCTGAATTTGCAGTGCTAATTCCTTGGATGGCACTAGTATAATGGCTCTTGGAGATGAGGCTGTTGTTTTGTGATCATCACTCGATCTGTCCATATCTCTCTGTTCTGTTATAGACTGTAGAACTGGTAATAGGTACGCCAGGGTCTTGCCGCTGCCTGATAATGCATATAATGTATGTTATGATAAGTTTATCATGATATATGTTTTAAACAAGACAAACAGCATTATATTAATACTTTGTGTAAAAGTTGCTTCAAAATGTACTTTTTCCACCAAAATATAACTGACCTTTAGTACAAGTATCCTTTTCAAAAAATAACCAGATAGCTTGTTTTTATTAAAAGATTCTTAATGACATTTCATGTATTTCCAGCGGCAAAAATGGTGCTATGAAATTTTGCTTGTAAAATATTCTTCGACAAATAAATGCCCTATATAAACCAATTATCCTACATGTATATAAAAGTAAGTGAATCAAAGGCAAGAAAAGATAGCTTAGGTTGCTTGTTGGTCTTGCCACTTGGTCTTGTTGGAGATCTCCCCCTTTCTTACTATGTACAAATATTCTTTTAATTTTCAATAATTTCACATGTTTTAATTGCTGATAAAAACTAACAATACAACTTGCTGAACAGATTTATGATTATAAAAGTTTCATAATGTTTCATTCAAATAGCCTGTCAATTAATACTACAATACTACAATAAATATACCAAAACATATCAAATAATACATTTTCTGACCTGTATCAGCAGCACACAGCACATTTTTCCCACGAAGTAACTCAGGTATGGTTAATTTCTGAAATAAAATGCATTTAAATGTATCATTAAGTTTAAAAGTGAAATTCTATCATACAGTCAAACCGTTCTTATGTGACTTCGCTATATAATATAAGGTTAATTCGATAGAGAATTTGCTCGGGAGGAATTCAAAAGGTCGTATATTGAAGCAGGATGCCACTTTAAAGAGGGTCACTTTAAGACAGGTTTAACTGTACATTTGTATTACAATTTCCGATACAGTATTATTACAGGTACAAGTAAACCTTTAGGAATAAGGACACAAATTTTATCTAGTGCCTTTAAAAATAACTACATGTACAAGGATATGAGAATTGAATCTATCCTTTTCAATTTGATGAAAACATATTTGTGGATGTACAAAACTAAAAGATAGAAGAAAGAGTTGAATGTGTAAGGAATGCTGTACTTGTACTTGATACAAACCTGAATTGGAGTAGGAGATTCGATGTTCATCATTCTGAGTTGCTCTATAATTCCCTTTCCTAATCCAAACTCTGTGAAGGATTGGATATCTTTGTTAGAGTGACCACGCATAGCAGGATTCTGTAAAACAAAAATTCTTTTAACCCTCTCTTTTATAAGTGTTAGCTGTTGTCTTACTCAGGGCGTGGGACAAAGGAGCAGTAAAGATAAGGGGGAAAATCTGCCCTAAAAAGATAAAATAAATGTATAAAATGTATGAAATTAACAAATATTTGAGAAATCAATAATCATGCCCAATCTCAAAGGTGTCCGATGTCACCTCATTTTAATGTCATAAAATTCTATGGAAACCAGCACTTCTTACATGGAAATGGTGCTATAAATACATGTAGGATGTTTCTATTAAAATCCAGTAACACATTTAACATTATTTAATATGCTTTTACAGCAGACGCCATCACAAATGCAACAAAGCAACAACAAAAAATAATAACCTGTGTTTGTGAAACACGAATGCCCCCAGTAGCATCTTTGTTAGTATAAATACCATTTTTTGTCAAGTACTTGTGTCAGGTCAAGGAAAGGGTCAGATGGTAAAAAAATGTTGGTATCATGATGGAAAAATCTTGTGACAAGGAATACACATGTCAAATATCCAAACCCTATCACTTACCATTCAAAAGTTATGCCAAATGTTAAAGTTTTTGAAAAGTAGGTCAAGGTCACCAGGTCAAAAATTTTGGTATCAATGGAAAGGTCTTGTCACAAGGAATACATACAATGTACATGAAATATGAAAGCCATATCGCTTACCATTCAAAAGTTATGCCCAATGTGAAAGTATTTGCCACAGACAAACAGACAGACAAAGAGATGGACAGGCCAAAGACTATATGCCCCCTGCAGCTTTGATTCCGGGGCATAAAAACCCCTTAAAATACAGAAATGACCTACCATACCAATAGCATTAATAGTGAAATGGGAAGATTTGGCTTTATAACTCTTCCATCCTTTGGAAGCCAAAACAGGTTCATGCTTCTTGTATCTATCACCAATATGGAAATTATAGAACGGTTTACTGCAGGTTATCAGTAACGGCTTTTTGCTCGAGCTTTCTGGTGTCTTTTTCGTCTGTGATTTCTTCTTCACTTTTGCTGCCTTCTTTTTGAGATGATATGGAGCAGTAATTCTTGGTAATTCATCCAACTCATGGTGCTGTTAAAGAAATAAACAGAAGATGGAATCATCATTCTTTCATAGTATGGACTTGTGAAATATCCCATTATTACTAATAGTCTAAAAATTACCATGATTAGAAAACAAATACATGTAAATGATATTAATAGAATCTATCATGACTTTGCGACTGAGACAGGGGAATCCCATCCGAGTGTAAAAGATTTGCAATCCATGATGAGGCTTGCCGAGTCGTGGTTGTAGCAAATCTTTTGCACAAGGATGAGATTCCCTTGTCTAAGTCGTAACGTCGTGATTGATTATTTTTCTCACTTACCTCATTTTATCTTCATTATAATAATTTTTAAAAAATAGAATCGATACCATCTAACGATGGCGTGACGTTACCTTCTATGACATCATAACAGGAGTCACTTGGAGTGTGAGACAAGGAAAGCTCAAACTGCTACGTCTACATTTTTTTTTGTGAGTGAGAAATGATAAAACCTACATACATGTACTATACACGATTGTCATAGGATGACACAAAAGTATGGAATCCTGATAGGGTCATGTATACTAGCTCTGACACTTCTGCACCATCACACTATTGAACTTAGGTTAATAGTGCAATGTTCAATATAGAGCGATGATGATAGTGCACTAAAGTGATAGTGCAATGGCAATACCAGAATGAATAATGATAGTGCCTTGAAGCAAATTGGCAATGACATGATAGTTGGATGACGATCAATTTAAAACACAAAAGTATGACAGTGACTTTCCCAATATGGAAGAAAGCAAATACATCTAACAAAAGTTATATGGATGTTTTCGTGCACTTTCTGATTGTTCTCCATTGTCTTAACATTATCAATTCACTTGGGCAGAAAAGGTGCCAAAGTTTTGAACAATGGTTTTAGAGGTAGGTGACTAAATGCAAATCAGAACGGACATGCTGCACGCGCTGTAGTTGTGATCTTGCGTATTGCAAAATTCAATTAAAATTAGATTGCCAATGGTACAATGGCCATCATACGGTCCATCTGCATTGTGTCATTGCACTACTCAATTCCATCGTACATAAATCAGTATTTCCATGACAAGATAAATATTTCTTTTCGTAAATATTGTTGAAAGACAAGCACAATTTTATAACAAGATCAATAATTCTTAGTCGTAGTTGAAAGACATTATGACATTTTTTACCTTCACACGATAGTGGCACTTGATAAGACATGTGACGGAGCTCCTTAGGCTTTGAAGATTAAGAGGGTTGCAACGCAGGAACTGAATACTCATTCTGTGTAGAGAAACACCAACGCTTTAACGCTAGAAGAATAAAGGAAATTTTGAAATTTACATAATTATATATAAGTAATTTCCTGATATTTTATCAGTTTCACAAAATATCAAGATCTTTGATAGTGATGAAAATGTAACACAATATCTACATAATATACACGTATATATAAAAAGAGAAGTGATACATGTATGTATTTTGCTGTGTTTTCTTTGTTGCAGATGATTAATGCATGAACAATAGATAAATTTTGCTATGAACTACTATTCATATATATATTCTTGGTAAAATGGAACTTATAATTTTCCATCCTACATGGCCTAGAATGGTCAAATTCAGTATATAAGCAAATTACACTTCTGTAACTAATTTTAAAAATTGGAGAGATTAAAGCTATTCCAGAAAATGTCTGAACAACAAGAGGCCCAAGGGGGCCCCATCGCTCACCTGAGTTGCACACAAAAGAATGATAGTGGAAAATTTGGTCATATTTTTTTACTTTCAAACTTGGTAGAGGACCTTGAGTACTTGCTTCCTGTAAGGTTTCATGAAATTCTGTGCAGTGGTTGCAGAGGAGAAGTAAAAAATGTGTCAGCCAATCAGAGTCCTCGGTGGCCATATTTGTTGACCGACTGGCACGAAAAACACAAACTTGGTAGAGGTTCTTGAGTACTTAATTCCTGTAAGGTTTTATGAAATTCTGTGCAGCAGTTGCAGAGGAGATGTCAAAAATGTGTCAGCCAATCAGAGTCCTCGGTGGCCATATTTGTTAAACGATCTGCACAAAGAACACAAACTTGGTAGAGGACCTTGAGTTCTTGCTTCCTGTAAGGTTTCATGAAATTCTGTGCAGCGGTTGCAGAGGAGATGTCGAAAACGTGTCAGCCAATCAGAGCCCAGGGGGGGCCATATTTGTTGACCGATCGGCACGAAAAACACAAACTTGGTAGAGGACTTGATTACTTGCTTCCTGCAAGGTTTGATAAATTCTGTGCAGCGGTTGCAGAGGAGATGTCGAAAATGTGTCAGCCAATCAGAGCCCTCGACGGCCATATTTGTTGACCGATCAGCACGAAAAAACACAAACTTGGTAGAGGACCTTGGGTACTTGCTTCCTGTAAGGTTTGATGAAATTCTGTGCAGCGGTTGCAGAGAAGATGTCGAAAATGTATTGGCCAATCTGAGCCCTTGGCGGCCATATTTGTGTAACGATCGGCACAAAAAACACAAACTTAGTAGAGAGCCTTGAGTACTTGCTTCCTGTAAGGTTTCATGAAATACTGTGCAGTGGTTGCAGAGAAGATATCGAAAATGTGTCAGCCAATCAGAGCCCTTGGGGGCCATATTTGTGAAACGATTGGCACAAAAAATACAAACTTGGTAAGGACTTGTTGACAGATCTGCACGAAAAACACAAACTTGGTAAGGACCTTGAGTACTTGCTTCCTGTAAGGTTTCATGAAATTCTCTTCAGCGGTTGCAGAGGTCAGATGTAAAAAATGTGTCAGCCAATCAGAGCCCTCGGCAGCCATATTTGTTGACCGATCGGCATGAAAAACACAAACTTGGTAGAGGACTTGAGTACTTGCTTCCTGTAAGATTTGATGAAATTCTGTGCAGCGGTTGCAGAGGAGATGTCGAAAATGTGTCAGCCAATCTGAGACCAGGGCCGCCATATTTGTTCACCGATCGGCCAAAAAACACAAACTTGGTAGAGGACCTTGAATACTTGCTTCCTGTAAGGTTTCATGAAATTCTGTGCAGCGGTTGCAGAGGAGATGTCGAAAATGTGTCAGCCAATCAGAGCCCTTGGCAGCCATATTTGTTGACCGATCGGCACAAAAAACAAAAACTTGGTAGAGAACCTTGAGTACTTGCATCCTGTAAGGTTTCGTGAAATTCTGTGCAGTGGTGCAGAAGGTATGTCGAAAATGTGTCAGCCAATCAGAGCCATCGGTGGCCATATTTGTTCACCGATTGGCACAGAAAACACAAACTTGGTAGAGGACCTTGAGTTCTTGCTTCCTATAAGGTTTCGTGAAATTACGTGCAGCAGTTGCAGAGGAGATGTCCAAAATGTTAAAAGTTTACGCCGGATGGACGGACTGCACGCTATGACAATAGCTCACTTGAGCTAAGAATGAATCACCAGATAGTCAAGAACATTTCAAATTTATGGTAACTAACAAGATTAATTCCCAAAATTAATACAGTATCTATACCAAAACTATGGGTGGAAAGTTACCTGGAAAATCGTTGATTCTCAGACAAGAAATATGCTTGAACATAGTTCTATATCATAATAACCTCACTGCTAGATGCAAGGTTATATCTCTTAAGATTTTTTAAAAATGGCAAAGAGGGATTTTGCCTAGAATGGATCATATTTATTTGGCCTGTATTTTAAACAAACATCATTTTCTTACCTTTTATCAGTGTCAAATAGGGCTGAGTATTGTGTGTCAAATTTGTATTGCAATGTATTGCAGTATATCATCTATATACCTCATTTTCCTAGTTCAATCTTCCATTCAAAATTTGATTAAAAATTAGAAAATGTTAATGTTGAAGTCGATGTTCTAATCTATTCAGTTAAAAGGCAGTTTTAATGTGACATACTAGTATACGGACACCCAAAGACAGACAGTAATAAAGCAAATTAAGTATACAAGGAAATTTAAACGTTAATTAAAGACAAATGTCCTTGAATTTAATGACACCATGTTCGTTTTAGAAGAACGTTGTACGTGTAACCAATCTTGACAATCATAAACGTGTATCGATTTTGAGATAACAGAGAGACATGGGTATAAGGAGTTATACATCTACCATTGGCAATTTGAATGACCCTATTTTGAGAAGGAACTTATGTTCTCTCATAATTTTCAAAGAAACATTTGACATATAAATATGAACACATACCTGTCAATTTTGAAATCTAAAAAAGAGGGAGATCTCCCTCCTTGGCACTTGAAAATGAGGGAGATAGTGCTAATATACCTCAGACAAGCTAATGTACCTCGATCGGGCTATTATCAAACTGATTTTTTTTCAATCAGAAAAAAACTTTTTTCTTCCAAATCATATTTTGATGCAACATCGCACAAGCTTATAGAACAAGAAGCAATATTTAAAAAGCAATAATGCCTGAAAACTTTATAGATTTAGAGAAATCTCACCCAATATATTCTGGAAAATGGGAGGTACATTGTGTAGCAGAGCGGGTCTATGTAGTCGATATTAATCTATTTCTATCCTTACTTTTACCTATTACGCTATTTAAAGATACATAGATAAGAACTGTTATCTTTATCCAATCATATTAATCGTTATATCTCACAGTTCGGTAACTGCCATGTGATCGAGCAGTATATAAACCGAGCGCTTAGCGAGGTCGGAGCAGTGTGCTGCCAGACTTTCTGGCTATGAAAGCCTCTAGTCGACTTCTGACTAATAGGACATGAAATAGAAACATTTAGTATCTTTGATTTGGTCTGGCTTTATATTTGATTTTGATATTTGATTTGTCATACTTGGTTACGATTTATTTGATGATATGAAGCTATTTTGAATTTGAAAAGGAATTAGGTTAGATTGTATTTGGTTTGAAAGATAAGAAGTGGTATTTGTTTTCACGACGACTTTTGTTTCTGTTTATTGGTTTTGTTGAATAAAGAAGATACTTGGTAATAAATATAGAAAAATCATATTGTTTTGTCTGATTTACACGCACCACCACTCGTCCACTACTACAATTGTATATTTTCTCAGCATGCTCAGTAACCACTCACTTTTCAGGTAATGTTTCATTTGTAAACATTACTTCTTTTATAATTAAGGAACAAATGCAATTTTGCACAAAAGAATAAATCTGAGCATATATTAATTCTTAACTACAGAAAATAATCAGGTTAATTAGCCCAATCAAGGTAATCATAGCACGATCAAGGTAGCTTGATTGGTACCTTTCCCCAACCTGTTGTTTCCATGTAATCTTACTTGCTGTCATAATGCTGAAATCATCGTGATTTCCCTGTTCTAGTTTACGTAAAGTCTGATGCGGTAAGAACTATTTACAAAAATGGTGGGTGGCAACAAGACAATTCAGCAGCATAAAAAAAGGAGTACCAGAGAAGTAATAAAAATTGCGTTTATCTTGTTTCCGAAGTGAGCCGCGTGGACAGTAGCTTGAACCCAATGCAAGTTACGGAGAAGACACAACAACTTCTCTGTTGCGCTTTAACTAAAAAAAAACATAACTTAATCGTGTGCAAATGCTATGGTCAGAAACTACAAATTAATGCCCTGTTTACACGAAGGGTTTAATGCGCATTAAATTCGATTAGATTTTTGTTGCGTTCACACGACAAATTTAATTCGCATTACTTTAATTCGCATTAGATTTAATGCGCATTAGATTTTGTCGTGTGAACGCAAAGCGAATCTAATTCGCATTAAATCTAGCGCATGCATACTTGACGTACTTGAATTCTATAGTAAGTATACACCACAACTTTGCACTTTTCACTATCCTTGCATCTCAAATCACAGAATAGACCAAATACTAGATCGATTTCATTCACTATAAGCACTGCACTATGTCTCTTGACTTACGCTCAGTAAAGTTACACATATTATGACGTCATTTTTTTTCTCTTAATGAGTCGTCATCCTATGTTAAGCTTTAGCCCGGCTGGAAGAATCTACGAAGAGAAGAAAAATTGAGAAATCCAATAATTTGGCATAAATTCTCACCTTTCTGATTTGAAAATATACGGTTATCAGTGCAAATATACCAAAATTTAATGCGCATTAGAATTTGTCGTGTGAACGCAATGCGAATCTAATTCGAATTAAAATTATGTGCATCAAATCTAATGCGAATTAGATTTGATGCACATTCGTGTGAACAGGGCATAAAATAAAATAAAATGATTTGCATCTGGGCATGCGACATCACAGGCACATGTAGAAAGAGTGTCAATATCCTGTATGGTAATAAGAGAATACTGGTATCTTATAGACAGACAAGGCTTCCGACGAATTTTCAGCTAGAAATAGCATTTCTGCAATTTTTTGCATTTGAAGGGCAAAACGGGGTATGACCATAAAGATTGATTTGTATACTTCCTAAAAACATCAATAATTCACCCAAAAAGATTTCATAACATAGCCTAATCGTCTACCTAAGTTTGACTGTTTTCAACTTTCTGTCATGAACCTCCATTGCTAGATTAGCAAGTCTGAATCATCCAGGTGTTTTACTCTGCTTAGGATAAGCAGAGTAAAGCCTCTGAATGAATCAGTATTTGTCCAATCTGGCAATGGAGATTCAAGACAGAAAGTAGAAAACAGTCCAACTTTGGTAGACGATTAGGCTATGTTATGAGATATTTTTGGGTGAATTATTGATGTTTCTAGGAAGTTTACAAATAAATCTTTATGGTCTAGTCCAGATGTTCAGGACTCTTAACATATGAATATGTAGAGACTCTACATATTCATATGTTAAGAGTCCTGATAATCCGGACCATTTATGGTCATACCCCATTTTGCCCTTCAAACATGACAAATGCAAACATTTCAGATGCTACTTTTAGCTGAAAATTCGTCGGAAGCCTTGTCTTTCTATACATATATTCCCTTATGACCTGTAAAGGGGTATTATACAAGATATTGACGCTCTTTCTACATGTGCCTGTGTGCGACATGATCTACAGATCTATGGAAGAGTTGCAACCCCCTAATAAAGTGTTCGTATGGTATACAGTGATCTCTATTCAATAATTTAATAGCGAGCGGAGCTCGCTGCAAAGGCCCGAAGGGCCTTTGCGAGCGAAGCTCGCATTTATGGTAACGCGTATACGTAAGTATGGGAAAATGCACGAGCAAAAGATATACATACTTGGAGCTGAAATAGTATGGTAACAGGCCCGCGGATACGGGTAAAAGTGACTCTATTCCCTTAAACGACAGAGCAGGAGAACATACCTTGACAAATTCGCAATGGATAGAATTCTTCTATTTTATGGCGCAATTAAACTAAGTGAAACTCGCCGAATTGTTCGTCTGAAAATCAGAAATTCAGCAGCAACTAATCCGCCATCTTTATCACTAATGACGACACAACGGTACGTAACTCTGCAGTATACTTGACGTCATTATTCCTGTATATGTGACGTCATTGTAGCAGTGCGCCAATTTTCACGTGCAAGAATGGTACACGATTGTACTAATGCAAGCAAAACAGCCGCGATTTTCTAACACTGACAGTGTATCATTCAAAGAAGATAGATATGATCGATATAATTATTTGGTAAAGAAGAATGATTTGATTTTTTCAATTGATTTCAAGGTAATTAGAGTGGAAAGGGGAAGGATTTCAGGCTCCCTTGCTAATGATCTACGTCTGTGTAAAGTACATGGGACGGATCCAGTTTTTTTGTTTTTTTGTTTTTTTTTTTTTTTTTGGCAGTGGGAAGGGGAGATCCAGCTTGACTGGCGGTGAAGGATTCCTGGAGTCCCAAGGTTATGATTTTGAAAAGTTTTCGATTTTGGTTTTAAGGTTTTACAAAATTTTTGGTGTCTTTTTCCTCCGCTCGCACATAAGGCTTTGCCTTGATTCATATTATCTATTCAAAATTAAATGTCATATACTTTATCTATCAGCTCAATATAATCTTTTCATACTTGCTATTTGTTCCTCTTTCTTCACGCTTCTTGGTTAAAATGAAAGTGAAAGTAGAGTCACGTGACCAAACCCTGACATCAAAAAAGTCAAGTACAGTTCCTTTTCGATATTTTTACTGTGATCAGACTGATATTTTGTTTGAATGAGACTTTGAACTGCTTTAATCCACAGAGTTTTCCAGAGTCCAGCCCGAGTGACCATAATTGTCCGTAGACTTTGAACTGCTTTAATCCACAGAGTTTTTCAGAGTCCAGCCCGAGTGACCATAATTGTCCCCACCCCAACACTGCAGACCACTGATGAATGAATGAAAGATGACCAAGACACTTTCACCAAGTTTCAGTAGCTTTATTGAACATTTGACAACTGAAGGCAGATTCGGGATTTGCTATGGAATTGCAAAGATGAACGACTTGAAATCTGGGTACCTAATTCTGTAGAATTAGAATTAAAAAAGCTTAAGCCTCTATATTTTGGCCCATTAATCAGAAATATTTGCCCCTATATTACAACCCCTCCCCTCAGCAAAGGGGGCGTTGGATCCGCCACTTAGTGACTGCAGAATGTGAGTGAGATCAAAACATGATATTTTGTCATTATATTTGTTCTTTTCCTTCTTAAAAAATGCATCAAAATCTCATCAATGTAGATAAGCAATATAATTGAAATTTATGAATTGCTACTGTCTGCTCAGCTCACTTCAGAAATCGGAAAATTGAAGTTTTCTCTACTTTGTCGGCAATTTTTGCGATTTAAATTTATATAGGGTGATAGATCTCGAACTCTCATAACTAACGGTGTATGATATATGTCTGTACGACCAATACCATGCTAACAGTGAAAGAAAATAGTTTTCGATAGGGAGTTTTCTATGTTAATTTTAGCCTGACGTCGCCGATGTTTAACACTGAGTCTATGGAGAACGTCGATGACGTCACGCTAAAATTAACATAGAAATCTCCCCATCTAAATTTATTTTCTTTCACTGTTCAAGCGTAGTATTGGTCGTACAGACATATATCATACACCGATAGTTATGAGACTTCAAGATCTATCCCCCTATATAAATTTCAATTGGAAAATATGCAAACAAAGTAGAGAAAACTTCAATTTTCCGATTTCTGAAGTGAGCTTCGCGGACAGTAAATCTTTAATAAGGGGTGTGTGGGTTGAGCGGAATAAGTTAGGGGGTTTAATTTCTAAAGTCATTGGGCTGGAGGGTTATTAAATTTTAGGCAGTGGCTCCGGATACGAACATTCGTATCTTTAGACCTATGTCTCATTGTACGAACATGTTTCTGATTGGTCTGTAACTGTCACATGACTCGGGTCATGTGTCCATAACAAAATAAAAAGTTGATTTTTGTAACCATATCAAGGTATATGAGTTTATTCTGCGTAATCTGTAATTTAGCAAAGGGGATAAGAGGCTATTTTCTATGCTGTCAATCATAATAGTGATCACTGATCAGTAATAGACGGGGACTTGTCAGCTGTTGTGTGCACGTACTGACGTTCCGTCGCTCCAGCGGAATTTGAAGTTTTTGAAAGTTTTGAGACGATAACGAATACGTACATGTATATGCAACAATATGTCATAAAAAAGATACAATTTGAACACAAGATGCCTTGAAAAAAACGAACCAAATTGAAATATATATGCAGAAGCTCACTACGATTTGTGTTCGTATGCCGAGACATAGGTCTAAAGATACGAACGTTCGTATCCGGAGCCACTGCCTAAATTTTATTTTCAACTGCAGTCATTCAAGGTCCAGATTATATTTTCAAATACTAATTGACTATCCTGGCAAGCAAAAGATAGAAAATTAAAAGAATAGCCAGATGAGCAGCAAATTGTTCTAGTGACACACCGTACACACATCATCTAGTCATTTCAACCAGTGGTGGACTCAGGGGTGTGTGGAAGGGGCGTCTGCACCCCCCCCCCCACCCCTCCCCCCTACTGGCACTGACCCAAAATTGTCCAAAAGCAGGTATATTTTGCCCCAATTTCTTTGTTAGATTATTATGGTGCCATTGTAATCATTCTATTGCCTGAATAAATAATAAATAAATTTCCAGTATAAATCGGTAAATTCTTCCTTTGACACCCCTTCCCCTTTGCTAACAGAGGGATGGATCCGCCACTGTCAACTTACATACAAGCAAAAATCCATGGTTTTTTATTTTAATTTTTTTATTTTTATTTCATGATTTTTTTTTACATTATTCATGCACACACATAATTTTAGTATATACACACAATAAATGTTAGGACATTGTTAATATTTTGTAATACTACATGAGAATTTCTTAGGTTTGACTTGCATGTATGCCATAAATAATCATGATAATTACAATGTTAATTGAATATCTGTTGCAGTCTGATACTAAGATTAGACAATCTTCAAACATATTGGAAATACATGTATACATTTTGTACCTAGACTTTTTGATATAAAATTTTACAATATTTCTCTTTTATTTTTCATATAGATGTGTGACAGTGACCAAATTTCCGTGTGGAGACAGATTTAAACTGAACATACCTTATGCAGGGATTACTCTGACGTGTAAGTTTATTATAAAGCTGTAACAGTTCAGTTTTCATCTGCAACTAAAACCTCTATTATGTCTTGAGTAATGATATGTAAATCACTGGTCTATGATGATATTCTTTATGTACAGTTCATATATGTCGAATCATCCACCTTTTAAATCATCCTGACATTCGATCAATGTTCAGCTAAAAATAAATAATGCCGTCATAGATTAAAAAACTGCAGTATTACCATAGCACATTTTCCATAAAATCATGTCAATATTTGCCATGGTAAGAGAAATAAAGAAAAAACCCATGTACACAAAAAGGTTTTAATCTTTACATTCTTAAGTCCTAAAATATTTTACATGTATATGAAAATAAAATGTTCGTTTACAGGGGAGGTGTTGTTTGACAGTAATTTCCCGGAGGATCCACCTGATTTTATTTTCAGCACCGAGGATGAGGACTTCAGCCCTGATATTCAGGATATCAAGGTATAGAACACTTATTACACATTAAACATGTTCTAAGTGAAGATCTTGAGAGGGGTAATGAAACTCCCTACCCTTTTACTGGAATTTGCCGAAAATGCTTATTTGTTTCCCTGTTTTAGATTTTACATGTAACTTTCTCAAAATCTGCATACACCGGAATTCCTAGGCTAACCCCCCCCCCCCCCTTGAAAAAAATCTAAACCATGCATGTATACACAATAATAAATGCCTCAGTCTTTTGAATTTTTCATGCTTTGAGTGTGGTGACATCTTTTGATCCTGATGTCAGCGAAGAGAAATTTTTATATACATGTATTTTGAAGGCTCTAAATGATCCAAATAAACCTTATCAAAAAATAAAACAATATCAGATGAGATGTAATGTGTAAAGGACAATTCTAAAAGGTATTATTAGGGTGTAAATGTACATGTATGTCTTATCTTCATGATCAATTTCTCATGTTCGGCAGAGTTTACGTGAATGGGATCACACGGATCCAGCGGCGTTAACCAGTGTAGTAGAAGAGCTGCTGCAGCTCTATAGGGACTACCAGCTCAGACAGATAGAAGCTTACTCCAGGCTGACCCTGCAGCTCAACTCCATGCTAGAGGATCAAAGTACCACAAAAATAGATAATCAGGATGTGGAGATATTCCTATATATAGCAGAGGTTAAATTTTGATAATTTGATATAAGCTGCTTTTGTTCAAAACAGTACTGGATTGAGAAAGTCTGAATAGAATACATTTAATTCATAGTTTGGAAGCAGTCAAACTATTGTCTTGAGATATGGGGGGGGGGGTTTAGACCTGGGAAGAGAGAATAAAGGATGAGAGTAACAGATTTTCAGTTACAGTTTGCCATGTGACCAACAAAATTGTTTAGACATTTAAACTGCACAAATCCCTATGCTTAGAAATTGCAAAAAAGAAACATGTGATGAACTTAATTGCTGCCATTAATGTATTCATGTTCACTTACATGTATATCTGATGTCAGGGAAACGTTTAGTGTATATGCAATACATTTGTACATGATTTTCCATTAATTCAGTCAGACAGCCAGACACCAAATTTCACAAAATATGGCGAAATTTTTACTGTGACTTTACAATAGAAAACAAGACAATGCTTCAAGATGGTGTGATCAAATATGACGACACTACGAAAAATTTTGCCTAATGATGTGATGTCTGGCATCTTCACATATAAAGTCAGGGTGTAGTACGTTCAAAACTTTTACTCAGAAAATGAACTAATAGTATAATTGTAATGCTCGGAAATACATGTATTGTAACATCTGATATACTGTATGTTCTTACAGACAAAGTTAGGACCTGTTAATTTCTTGATAAAGCTACCTGTGGATTATACCCAAATTCCAGCTTATGTTACCAAGGTAAGGTTCATAGACAGGTGATACATGCTGTATATTGTATGATGTTATATAGTGGGTGCAACTACGGTAAGTTCTAACTTCTATAACATTTTCTGTAGTTCAACAGTATTCTGGAAAACCCACTAGCTTGACGTGCAGGGCTACTGAAAATTTCTGCCAGGCATTGTTTAACAAAGTACATGTAATGGGAGAGAACTTTGTATAAGTTTTTAGCTTTTTGTTCAATGCCCAAACTACCTTTGTTGTAACATTATTTGCATATGTATATTGTAATAAATACTGTTTAAACTAACTACAGCTGACACTCGTTATCTCAAACTCGGTTATCTCGAAATTCTGTTTATCTCGAAGTCGAGTGGTGGTCCCAACATTTTTCCTTCATATTCTAACCAATTTGAGTTCGGATAACTCGAAATTGGTTATCTCGAAATTCCGCTTATCTCGAAGTAATTTTAAAGGCCCAAGTCACTTTCCCCATGTATTTTATACTCGTTAAGTTGAAGTCCTAATGTTTGTATAAACAAACCAATTAACGTTCCAAATAATAGTGAAATCCCATGGTAAACAAACAATTATAGGTACCGGTAACACAGGTTGAGTGATTCGCCGTTGTTTGATCGACCATGACATCAATAAATTAAGAAGGAAAACAGTTAATTAGATCATAATATCATTGCGGAAACAATGATATTTGCATGTTTCATTCATTAAAATTGCCTTGTTTATTATGTTGAAATTCTTAAAAGAATTAAGCAACGGCTAATAAAACGAAAACAAAATTGGCAAGATTCATCGTAACTGAAATAAAGTAATTTGAACAACAATGATACTGATAACCTACAAAATAATCCATACATAAAATTTCATACACTAAGACTTGATTGCATACGAGTTAATTTAAGCGAAGAATGAAGACATGTGCGACATTGAAATTTAGCTGACGAAATATTAAATAGCGTACGAACAAATGTCTTCAATTTTAACTTTGTTGACACAATGATCTAAAACTCTTGAAAGTCAGCAGCACATGACAGATTTTTTTTTTTTTTTTTTTTTTTTTTTTATAGGTTTTTTTTACAATATAGTACATATACAAGGACAAAGACACCTTTCACTCACACTTTCACACACACAGTGGGCACATGACAGATTGATAAGCCAACCAAACTGGTATTATCAGGGCCGAAGCGATCAGTGCGGAAGGGGGGGGCACACAAAGAATGAAAATATCTGACGTTCTCAATGTGCCTCTTTGTAAAATTTCAGTGTTACATTTATGGCACTTCTAGAACCATTTCTAAAATTTGTGAAGACTTTGAAGTTTCAGAACTTTTTCATTTATCATGTAATGATATTGAGAATATACATGTAAGTACATGTAGTATGTCATAAACTTTTCAATATCTGTTGTATTTGTAGGATAATCCAGGCACAGATACATCTGTATTATTGTTAACCCTCCCCCACCCAGACAGTGCCAGGATCACGCCACAGTTATACCTCTCTCCTAGAGTGGAACAGTAAGATATTTTCATACACCTTTTGAATTGCTTTCCGATTGTGATGGTACATTTATATTTTACTTTAAAAATTGTTTGATGTCATGAAGCCGATATTGAAATGTCATCATTGTACCGTTATTGCTGTGAATTGAGGAATCGCCCAATGTCGGACATCGTACCTGTCCGCAGCATAATAGATTATGACCTCATAATAGACCATTTTCCTATCTTGATTAAAACTCGAAATGTCAAACATCTTTTGGTGTTGTTTTTCATTATGATGTCACTGTTAAAAGACAAAATTCTATTCTGACGTAACAATGAAAAAGTGCGCGAAAGTTGCCTGCCTCGGACATTTTTTGTAATTTTGTCAGCCATTATGGATTTTGGCAGGTGGTCTATTAAATGGCCCATCAAAGCATCGTTTGATGGGACAGTGATTATGATCTCATAAAGGAAAAATCTGCCAACAGCTGCTTTGTCAGACATTTGATGATTCCTCAATTCCTCATGTGGTTCCAAAGCATGGAAAACCATAGATAAGTTAAGGGTACACATTGTGAGTATTCATGAAGTAATAGGGACTGAAAATCAGAAAGCATGCTCTATTCACAGAAATGTGGCATATGTATTTACAAGATAAAACTAAAAGTGGGAATCTTTCAAATTTGGCAAAAAGTTTTTGAGATTTTCAGTTTTTATTAATTTGCGGACAAAGGGGGATAACTCTCACATAGAAGTTAGTGCAATAGTTTATAGTATTACACAAGTTGAAAATTTGACGTTTCCCATAAAACTTTGAATTAAGATGTTGTATCTACCTAGATGAAGTCAACTAAAGCATTTTAAACAAATATCCTACAGCTGGTTCATACAAAGAGTTGCACTTTCAAAGTAGACTTGCAATTTGAACGAAACAATCTCAAATACTTTAAGTCTTTTGAAATGTCTTAAAGTGTATGCCTTATACTGTATTTAAGATTTTACCATTGCAATTATGCATTTTCAAATGAGTGTTTCTTATCTTAATTCACCATATTACTTTTATTTCGGTATTTTGAGTATTTGAACATATTTTCTATTTTTCTCTACAGTGCCTTAGGTGGATCGAGTTCACTTAGGATCCCGGCTTTCCCCAATGGAGGCCTGATGGGAGATTATGTTGTTGGAATATCACAACTACTTCAAAACAAAGTAACTGCTAAAAAAATCAAAGAATTCTGTACTTAAAAGGAACATATTTAAAAAAGAATTCTGGGTTTTAAGAATTTATTGTTAAGATTGTTCCTTTCAAATACACAGTTGGAGATTTGTTGAATATTTGAAATTTTATAATCTAGTGGATGGTAAACTTTAGAATGAAATACATAATTTCTGTTTTTTCGTGAATGATTTTGGAACTTTACTTGATGAATCAGGAAGTACATGATTTAATGATTTTTGCAGGTTGATCAAATTGTACAGAATTTCGACAGAAGGAGAGATTATATGGCAGCATTATTATCATATTTTGGAAGGTAATTGTAAAATAATTTATCAAGAAATAAAACTGAATGCAGTTCACTCTCGAAAAGTTGAACTTCGAGGGACCACCAGAAATAGTTCGATTTATCAGGAGTTTGACTTACTGAGTGCATGATGAGAAATCGATTTTCAATAAATGTTATTTCTCTTTCTCTGTAATGTTCAAACATCTCATAATTTTCATTTTCGAAGGTGACTTTTCATAATTAAAGTGCGTCTGCTCTTGTCAATTATGCCGTTTAAGAATAATCTTATTATGTTTGTTTGATGATTAATCTGTATTTGTGATTCGAATTATCACAGTATATTTTTAAGGTAAAATTATTGAAGAGACCTAAAATTTAGTTCAACTTAACTGAAAGTTTGACTTATTGAGATTTAACTTATCAGGAGTAGAATTGCATAGAACCTACTGGAAAAGAATCGGGACTTTCTAAATCAGTTTGAGTTATGCAAAATTTCGAGTAAACCAAGTTTTAGTATATGCGAATAAACTGTACTATTCTTTATTTTAAGCATCATTATCTTGAACTGGCTATCCTAATGTGTGTCTGTCCCTCTTTTCATGTTTATCAATACATTGTATTCGTAATATTTCATTACACAACAGACAGAGCTGTCATCATGTACATGTATGTAGAGGTGCTAAAGATGTACAATGTTACCACATTTCTTTGTACATGTACTTCTGTTGAGTCAAAATTGCAAAATATTGTCATCCATGTTAACAAAGATCACTTCAGCATAGAAAATACATTATTTTTTGGTTAATGAAAGCTCAGGATTTTACAATTATTTTTTCACATTTACATATAAATGCAGAGACTTATACCATATTTCTGTAATTTTAATTCTCTACCCTTTTGCAGGTCAGTTCTGGAATTTGATGCTGACACATTCAGAAAAATATCATTGCTGTTCGAATGGAATGATTTCTTCTTTATACTGCACAGTGAGTTTTTTTCTCTTTACGAACTTTAGGTATTTCACTATACATGTATATGTAGCAAAACAAATGGTCCTTCCTACATGTACTGCCTGGTATTATGGTATTTGTCGGATGTTGTCCACAATGGGAAGTAACTCTGGTTATCAAAAATATTAAACATATAGAATTTGAAGGCCAGTTCCGGGGGACAAGCGATAGATTGCTTATGCACCAGTGACGTACATGTACATGTAATTCAATTGTTCCAAGACGGTTTTCACGGAACAAACGCAGCACGATTCCGGGCAAAACACTCTAGAACAATCAAAGGACGTCACTGGTGCATGTGCAATCTATTGCTTGTCCCAGAACTGACCTTCAAATTTAGTACCGCAGATAATGTGAAAGGTTCTATATGAGAAACATTTAGAAAAAAAGAAAAATTTTAATGCTAATATAGAATTAAAGTAAACAAAGGTGCTGATTTATAGATATACATGAATGTGATTTTGTACATTTACTAGTAGACTTACTTACATGTACATGTATGTGAATAATTTCAGTTGAAGTACCACAATTCTTCCCTCAAGAGAAGCCCATCTTAAGTTTTCAATCCATCTATCATGAGTGCAAAGGAAAGCCATACACTGAAGTTCATGAAGAGTATCCATACAGCCCTAGGTGGTCCGGTAGTGAAATGGCAGAGAGAGCAAGGTAGGTACTTGATCAGTATCTGTTTACTGAATAGACCATTTTTAGCCGAGTTGCAAAACTCGGCTCTTAATTTGATGTGAGACGGGCGGGCGGGCGGGCGGGCGGGCGGGCGGTTGGGCGGGCGTCTGGGCGGGCGGTTGGGCGGGCGTCTGGGCGGGCGGGAGGGCGTCAACAATTGGTTTCCGGACTATAAGTCAACTACGAAAGAGGCTATAACAATGAAACTTCATACACTTACTCACCATTAGTCAAGGATGAGCCCTATTGATTTTGGGGTCAAAAGGTCAAAGGTCAAGGTCACAGGACTCAGATGATTGAAAATGGTTTCCGGACCATATTTCAGCCTGTATTGCACCTATTATCATGAAACTTGCCAGAAATGTTTCCCTTGAATCAAGGATGAGGCCTATTGATTTTGGGGTCAAAAGGTCAAAGGTCAAGGTCACAGGACTCAGATGATTGAAAATGGTTTCCGGACCATATTTCAGCCTGTATTGCACCTATAATCATGAATCTTGCCAGAAATGTTTCCCTTGGATCAAGGATGAGGCCTATTGATTTTGGGGTCAAAAGGTCAAAGGTCAAGGTCACAGGACTCTGTTGATTGGAATTGGTTTTCGGACCATATTTCAGCCTGTATTGCATCTATAATCATGTAACTTGCCAGAAATGTTTCCTGTGAATAGAAAATGACCACTTTTGATTTTGGGGTCAAAAGGTCAAAGGTTAAGGTCACAGGACTCTGATGATTGAAAATGGTTTCCTAGCCATATTTTAGCCTGTATTGCACCTAAAGTCATGAAACTTGCCAGAAATGTTTCCCTTGAATCAAGGATTAGGCCTATTGATTTTGGGGTCAAAAGGTCAAAGGTCAAGGTCACTGGACTCTGTTGATTGAAATTGGTTTTCGGACCATATTTCAGCCTGTATTGCACCTATAATCATGTAACTTGCCAGAAATGTTTCCTGTGAATAGAAAATGACCACTTTTGATTTTGGGGTCAAAAGGTCAAAGGTCAAGGTCACAGGACTCTGATGATTGAAAATGGTTTCCTGGCCATATTTTAGCCTGTATTGCACCTAAAGTCATGAAACTTGCCAATAATGATTCCCATGAATCAAGAATGACCCCTTTTGATTTTGGGGTCAAAAGGTCAAAGGTCAAGGTCACAAGACTCTGATGATTGAAAGTGGTTTCCGGACCATATTTCAGCCTGTATTGCAATTATAATCATGAAGCTTGCCAGAAATGTTTCCCATGGATCAAGGATGACCACTATCTATTTTGGGGTTCAAAGGTCAAAGGTCAAGGTCACAGGACTAAGTTGATTAAAAATGGTTTCCCGACTGAATTTGAGCCTGTATTGCACCTATTATCATGTAACTTGCCAGAAATGTTTCCTATTAATTTTGGGGTCGAGATCAAAGGTCAAATTCATAGGACTCGTTAATTGAAAATGGTTTCTGAATTATATATGAATGTGGATCAACCTGAAACATGCTAATAATGTTTCCCATCTGTCGAGACCATATTCAAATCATGTATATTTTACTTATATTCAAGTTTTGCAACTCGGCACTTTGCATCTTTGATGCATTTTAAGCTTATCAGATTTTGTTATAAAGCTCAAAATGTCCGAGCCAACATATTTTGGCGTTGTTTTTCATTATGACGTCACTAATAAAAGATGTAATTCCATTGAGAAGTAACAATGAAAAAGCCCACCTCGGACATTTTTTGTCATTTGGTCAGCCATTATGAATTGCGGCACGTGGTCTTCTATACCAAAGAGTGGATTTTAAAACAATTTTCAATATTTACATTACTTAGTCTAGTAGATTTCCTATGTTAAACTCTGATTAGGGCAACTAGAATTATATTCCAATAAATTGGGTTGCCTGTTGTGACGTCACATCGAAGTTTTGAACATAGGGAGAATTGACCAACTTAAGAATACTTTTGGTTCTGTAATTCGCTGTGAAAACGATGTTCATGCAAAAATAGTGTGTTTAATATTGAGTAAAAATAAAAATATAAGAAATGACTGTCTTACTCTTGGTGTTCATGGGTGTATAATTCTGGTTGGTCACGTGCAAATTCCGTGAATTGCGAATTGAACAGATTACAAGATCTTTATGTGGACCTGTACTTGAGTATTTATCATGATCTGTTACACTTTTGGGTTGTTTTTTTTTTCAGTTTAACCATAGATACATCTTTGCTACCTCTAGATTTACTTGTCTCATGAAAGACAAATTTTGATTTACCAAAATATCGTGTTCTCTCCTTTTGATTATAATTTGGGATGAGGATGTTTCTAAAATTCAAAAAGCATTCTTTCATACATGCATGTATTATACTTGCCAAATTTATCTGCTTTTGATTTTTCACAGGGTATACATCTTGGACAACATTAAAGACTTCCAAATACAGTCAGTTAGAAGTGGAGTTTTATGATGAATCTCATATTGCAATTTACATGAACATTTTAGGAATTGTGTTTTAAGACTTTAAAAAAGACTCTCAATTATACCTAGATCAAATTCTGTTCAATGTTCTGAAATATTATGACTGTTCATTCTTGTTATAAAATTTGATGTTGAATTTATTTTACATGCAAGAGGAATTTTATCTGTTTTAAAAAATGAAATAAAAAATCAAATGTAATCAGTGTCCTAACAAATAGCAATTTTGATCATTATTTCATTTTAAATTCACATGGAAAACTCACATGGAAAATTCACATGGTAAATAGTACTGCATGAGTATTAATTTTAGTAGGACTCATAATTTAGCATTGTTAACACGGTCATGAGTTGGCTAATTTAAAACTACGCTAACATCTATATTTTTATTGAATTATAATGGCAAAATAGCATGTGCGCTAATTCATGATTACGCTATTATGTCACTCTACGCCATTCTTGCTTGTTTACGCTAAAATATGGTTACGCTAAGATAAATACCTGATATTCATACATGTACATGTATACAGTATTTGCCAGAATGAACCTCGAACGTGTATTTTAATCAATATCTGAATGTACATTGTAAGTTATTTAGGTTAAATATTCATGTATTTTATTATACCTAGACTTCCCTACATACATGTACTTGTATGATTTATACTGTGCAATAAAACTACATGTAACTAACTGGTGTGTATTCCAAAGCATTCTTTTAATCCAGTTCTTGTAATAAAATTTATGTCACAAAACTTGTATACATACATCATGTACATGTAGTCCATATCCTGATGTTGATAATTAGTATGAATTCTTTTCATTCATTCATCAAAATTTTTTAATGTTAGCTGTCATTTTCAATTTTGACTTTTCAAATGCATTCATTTTGTCAGCATCTTTGTTTCATCATTTCTCATGTTTGTCATTCATTAAGTCATTTCAATGTAATAAAAAATTGTCTTAACATACATGTGTAAGTTTTTGCATGTCTTTGACACTATTATGTTGGAACCAATGTATTTTTTATAGCAGACTATGAAAGAATGTTCTATTGCATACAGGTATGATATTCCTACTCAGTATTAAGGTATACACAAGATTTTTTTTTAAGATTTATATTCCCTTGTCAGAAATTTTACCATTATCAGTGATTTGATGGCTTATTTATGATTCTTAGCCTCTCCATTTGTTAGTCTGTCAGACTGTCTGTTTGGCTGCATAAGCCTTATCCTTGGTCATCAATTTTTGACTAGTAAGTGGCAAGTTTCATATTTCTTGTGGGAAGTCCTTTCTATTGGTATCACATTTTTGACATTATATGACCTCAAGTTGACCCTGGACCTTTTGAAAATTGCCAAAAGCATAAATTTTGAATGGTCCAGGATTGGGCTTACATATTTCACATTTATTCCTTTTGGTAAGGCCTACCGATTGATACCAAGTTCCGCTTTGTGACCTTCACCTTTGGTCTTTGATCCACTCTTTGGATAACAGCTTTTGTACTGACAAAGATGCAGACTGGGGTATTTGTGTTTCACAATTTTCCCTTTTTAGCTCGCCGGGACGAAAAAGTCCAGAGAGCTAATGCCATACCCTCGCCGTCGTCGTCGTCCGTACACAAAACTTTAAACTGGGCTATATCTCTTGAACTATAAGGGGTAGTGCTTTGATATTTCACATGTAGATACCTTGTGACAAGACCTTTCATTTGAGACCATGACCTTTGACCTAGTGACCTTGACCTTGGACTTTGACCTACTTTTCAAAAACTTTAACCTGGGCTGTATCTCTTGAACTATAAGTGGTAGGGCTTTGATATTTTACATGCAGATACCTTATGACAAGACCTTTCATTTGAGACCATGACCTTTGACCTAGTGACTTTGACCTACTTTTGAAAAACTTTAACCTGGGCTATATCTCTCGAACAATAAGGGGTAGGGCTTCAATATTTCAAATGTAGATACCTTGTGACAAGGCCTTTTATTTGAGACCATGACCTTTGACCTAGTGACCTTGACCTTGGACTTTGACCTACATTTGAAAAATTTTAACCTGGGCTATATCTATTGAACAATAAGGGGTAGGGCTTCGATATTTCACATGTAGATACCTTGTGACGAGACCTTTCATTTGAGACCATGGCCTGTGACCTAGTGACCTTGACCTTGGACTTTGACCTACTTTTCAAAAACTTTAACCTGGGCTGTATCTCTTGAACTATAAGTGGTAGTGCTTTGATATTTCACATGCAGATACCTTATGACAAGACCTTTCATTTGAGACCATGACCTTTGACTTTGATCTACTTTTGAAAAACTTTAACCTGGGCTGTATCTCTTGAACTTTAAGTGGTAGTGCTTTGATATTTCACATGTAGATACCTCATGACAAGACCTTTCATTTAAGACCAAGACCTTTGACCTAGTGATCTTGTCCTTGGACTTTGACCTACCTTTGAAAAACCTTAACCTGGGTTATATCTCGTGAACAATAAGGGGTAGGGCTTTGATATTTCACATGTAGATACCTTATGGTGAGACCTTTCATTTGAGACCATGACCTTTGACCTAGTGACCTTGAACTTTGACCTACTTTTCAGAATGTTAAATCAGGACTATATCTCTTGAACCATAGGGGTTAGGGCTCTGATATTTCACATGTAGGTTCCTTGTGATGGAACTTTTCATTTGAGACCATGACCTTGGACTTTGACCTTAACCATTTACCCACTTTTTAGCTCGCCGGGACGAATGTCCGGAGAGCTATTGTCATACCCCCGGCGTCGGCGTCTGCGTCTGCGTGCGCGTGCACAAAAACTTTTTTATTGTTGTTGTTGCAATTTACATATGGTTGCCACCGGCGAGCTATGTTGTCATTCTGACAAGTCTGGTTAATTACACATACTTGGGCAATATCTTTAGCTCTCTAAGAGATAAGACTAACATTAGATGCATATAATCCTCATAACAATACTTTTTGTATTTTAGAAATTATTTGATTTTTGACAAAAACTTGCTACAGCGAGCTATGTAATCTTTGATTACCCTATGTTTGTAAAAGGGAAGTTACCTTTATGTCGGTCTAAAAGCCCAGTAGAGTGTATGTTGTATTTTTTACTTTGACATACAGACTCTAAATAAAGCTTATCTTAGCTATACTTCTCCAAGGTCTAGGTCATAATTCAGCATATGAAAAGTAAAATTTTTTAAAAAATAATGGTCAAAATGAATGCACACATGAAAGCTCAGATGTGACCCATAGTCACGCAACCAGGTTTTGTAAAATGAGACACCTCCTTTCACAGCTTGCATCAAAAGTTTTACGTCAACAGACATTATGTTGTTGAGGTGATGAATCATTATTCGAGCAGAGTTGTCTACTCATTACAGTTGAAACAATCTCTGCCACAGACTCCAAAAATCCTGTCCTAATATCATGGCGGACGGTAAAAAAGTTATTGTAGCGCTACATTGAAATATGCTTTGTGGCGGCTAGTCTGTGGCAGTGATCTTGTAGTGTTGGGTAACACAACGTAAACTTGAGCTGCCTGGAGTTTTGTCATGAATACAATTATTAATTACTGCAATGCATGCTGGATCTGACCCATGTTTCACTCTTCCTTGACCAGCTTGTAGCAAAAGGGACACCAGCTTACTACGTTGCACATGTATAATGTTTACCTCAATGAAACCAGTTTCGGCTTTGCAAGATGCTTTGTGCAATGCCGAAGTATTGATGCTGATAAGTTGTGTTTGTCGTGCTTGACGACACCGTGTTTTGATTAATCTGGTTATCTTGCTTCAACATAAATTGTCATCACATTCCAGGTAATAGACTACCATAAACTTTACGGGGAAGTCATAACATCCAATTTGGGTCAAGGTCATGGTCTCGATATTTATAGTCATATATAAGAAGGGACATACATGTAAATGTACTTGTTCTGAACAATTCAGTTCATTTGTCTTTGCCTTTTTAAGGATGCCACAAGTATTCTCAACCTGACCTTGAATTTTTTGTTCTTGACCTTGAACTTTCTATTCTTGACCTTGAGCTTTACAGGTTTCCAAATATAAAGAATTTCAAAACGCCTTACAGGAAGCAAGTACTCAAGGGCCTCTACCAAATTGGCCACTATCATTCTTTTGTCTGCAAATCAGGTGAGCAATGTGGCCCCCTTGGGCCTCTTGTTCTTCGGTCTATTGGCTTGAATGAGTGAGGAAAGGTGATTTATATACATGTACAACATTGATTCTATAATATTCTGGGAAAATAGAACAAAATCCAACAATCAAAATATAATAGGTGTACTTTATTCCTTATGTTACTTTCCCATTTACATGGGCATAAATTTTTATTTAAGTCTTTTAATATGCACATGTACATGGTATGCGTTATGGACAAAATCTCTATGCAGTCTATACAAAATATATAAAATATATTGCTAGGTATATGTGTATGTATATCTATACAAATTCACTGGAAAAGGAGAAGATAGATCAACAAAAGCACTGGCTACAATAAAATCTATTATTGTGTGATAATTTTTTTTAAACGACAACAGATTTATGACTGGATTTACACTTTTAACAACCTAAATTTTGTGCAATTTAGAATTGTATGATAATTTTTTAAAACGTCAACAAATGTATGGCTGGAATAATTCTTCTTGAAGTTCAACAACCTAACGTTTGTGCAATCTTTAAGGCATCTGTTAAAATATTTGGTGAATCTGAGAGTGAGATAAAACAGTAACGGGTCGTTGAGTTTGTTCCACAGACTCGTTTCCCATTTCAGTATTTAAAGAGAACCTACATGTACGTCAAAATAGAAAAATGGTAAATTCTACAATTATGTGAATCACTTGAAAATTAAAAGAAAAGAGTCCTTGAATTGGGGAACCATAGAAATTATGACATTATAATGCTTGCAATGTACAAAATATGCTTTTACAAAATTTATGGGAAACATCTTTTTTACATCTGGCTAAGTACTCCTCATTTACATTTTGTCCAACCTTTGTATACCGGGATGCATTTTATATCAAATAAGTTTAATTTTTACGATTCTTAAAATAAAAAATAAAGCCTGTGTTTGTGAAACACGAATACCCCCGGTGGCATCTTTGTTAGTATGAACACTATTTTCTGTTAAGTACATGTATGTGAGGTCACTGGGTTAAAAGGTCAAAGGTCAAGGTCACGAGGTCAAAAATTTTGGTATCAATGGAAAGGTCTTGTCACAAGGAATGCACATGTGAAATATGAAAGCCCTATCACTTCCCATTCAAAAGTTATGCCCAATGTTAAAGTTTTTGAAAAGTAGGTCAAAGGTCAAGGTCAAGGTCACGAGGTCAAAAATTTTGGTATCAATGGAAAGGTCTTGTCACAAGGAATACACATGTGAAATATGAAAGCCCTATCACTTCCCATTCAAAAGTTATGCCCAATGTTAAAGTTTTTGAAAAGTAGGTCAAAGGTGAAGGTCAAGGTCACGAGGTCAAAAAGATTGGTATCAGTGGAAAGGTCTTGTCACAAGGAATACACATGTGAAATATAAAAGCCCTATCACTTCCCATTCAAAAGTTATGCCCAATGTTAAAGTTTTTGAAAAGTAGGTCAAAGGTCAAAGTCAAGGTCACGAGGTCAAAAAGATTGGTATCAATGAAAAGGTCTTGTCACAAGGAATACACATGTGAAATATGAAAGCCCTATCACTTTCCATTCAAAAGTTATGCCCAACGTTAAAGTTTTTGAAAAGTAGGTCAAAGGTCAAGGTCAAGGTCACGAGGTCAAAAATTTTGGTATCAATGGAAAGGTCTTGTCACAAGGAATACACATGTGAAATATGAAAGCCCTATCACTTCCCATTCAAAAGTTATGCCCAATGTTAAAGTTTTTGAAAAGTAGGTCAAAGGTCAAGGTCAAGGTCACGAGGTCAAAAATTTTGGTATCACTGGAAAGGTCTTGTCACAAGGAATACACATGTGAAATATGAAAGCCCTATCACTTCCCATTCAAAAGTTATGCCCAATGTTAAAGTTTTTCGGACAAACAGATAAACAGACAAACAGACGGACAGGCCAAAAACTATATGCCCCCGAATCTTTGATTCCGGGGGCATAAAAATCATGTCATTTATATACCGATATACATGTACATGTATAAATGCATTACACACGTACAAACCTACATACATGTATTTTCGATGTTACATGTATATCTTTGTCTACTTTTCCTGCATGTTTGGAAAATACTAGGAATTTTCAGACATGAATGTCTACCTTAGCAACAAGAGATGGAAAGAAAACAAGATTAAACTAGCGATGAGTTAAGAAAATAAGAACCACTATCTTATTCTAATTTTTGTAGAAACAAAAAATACATATGTCAAAAGGAGCTAGAAACTTTTCGTGCTTTGGAATCTACTGCTTGTGTCACTTAACCACCATAGAAGATTTTCACATTACTGCAGTTGACTTGTTATACATTTTATACATCTTAAGACCTGACATCACAAGATTTGACGGAACTTTTAACTGTGATGTTGTATCTGATTTATGACGTTACAATTAGAAATAACGTCAAAAGTAGTGATGTCGGGTCTTGGAGTGTCTAAAATTCAAGTCTACCGGTAATATGAAGAAGGTCTATTGGTTTGTCTTTTCTTATACCAGGCTAAAACTGTTGGGAAAAAAAATAAACATCTTCATTTTTGCAAGTACCCATTGTTTGGACAAGATCATTTGAACTTAATTGATAATTCAGCCCTAACAAGCTTAATAGAAATCTTAACGTAAGTTTTGAAGTACACAAACCTACAAAGATTAAAAGATTAAAATGTTCACCAGAGGGTAGGTTATGAAATCTCTTCAACCCAGTTAAACTAAAACCTATTATCACAACAGATTAATTATTATATTATTGAACCTTTGTTAGTTGTAGATATCATCCTTAGTCCAAAGAAATTCCCTTGTGCTAGTTTATTAACAGAAAAAAAATATAGGCTAATAACTTTTATTTTACACTATATACAAATGGTTATTTACAAATAACAACAAAAATATAAGCATATAATTTGGTATGGAGGGTATAAAACATAAACATGTAAAAACTATAACATATGAACTTAACTCGTTTTTACTGTAAAGAGATTCAGTGGGGACAGATTACATGAATGGTAAAATACCTTTTTCTCTATATGCTCTCAAACTTACGATTCAGAATGAAAAATGCACAAAAATGTTCATATACATGTCTATACTTCTTGAAAATTACACATACACTACATATATGTATGAAAATTACATGTTAATGTATGAAAATTACATGTAAATGTATGAAAATTACATGTAAATGTATGAAAATTACATGTAAATGTAATATGTTTCATGACAATAGAATAACATGTAAATATATTAAGGAAATGATGAAGGATACATACAGGTAAATCGTAAGTAGCTAGTAGTTATTTTAAATGAACGTGAGATTACATTTAATGAATACAAGATTACACATCATTCCGTATGATTTCGCACAAAAAAAACGTTATGTTTGGTGAAACAGTGAATACATGTATTTCTCATTTATCACACAAGCCGTATACAAATTCACCAAGTACATGTATTTGTTCAGAGGGCAAAATAAGATTGAAGCAAAGCTATAATGTATATATTATTCAAATCAAAAAATAAATTTGAAATACAATTCCTGATCACTTTTGGAATGTGGATCATACCTAGCTATTTACTGACCGCTTTTAAAATCAATAACACAATAGTGCCTCTTGCTATAAGTCATTACACCCAATTCTCTATCTGCAGACCAAAGAAATCTTCCTCACACTATCCCCCCTCCCCACCCCCCCCCCCCCCCCCCCAAAAAAAAATATGTCATTCTTGAATTTTTTGTACCTTTTTCAGTATAAAACGTACAGTGGTAAACATAGTTTCTTTTCTATATATCTCTTTTGCGTTTGACAAAAATAAAACGAATTACACAAACATTTTGAGTTTAACAAAACATACCCATCCAACCGAAGCAAGAAGCACCACTTTACAACCTTATGATTGGCAGTATTAGTTTTCTAGTAAGGGGACGTCACTTTCTATGTTACAACCTGAATCTTCGATATGTTTCTTTTTAAAACGGATAAAAAGGTATAAAAAATTAATTTGATAAGTTTTTCTATCACAACCTCCACTTAATCCGATTAATCTGGCAAGTTTCATACAAATTTTCGTTAATGTTAGAATAAAAATCATTCAACCGATAACGTATAAAAAGTAAAATATTACGTAACTCTGATTATACATTTTTTAATTAAAAGAAAAAATCTATAATTACATGATATTCAAATTTCTCAGACACCAATCTGGTCCATTACCCGCTTAAGAAAAAATATCAGTGCATAATAATTATGTACATGTTCGTTTCTCTACAAAATTTCTACAAATATATTTTTTGATACGTGTTTTAACAGTGATGTCTCATCAGTCAAGAACCTTTAAATTTAAAAATCTTGTGAATCTGAACTGTGCATCATGAAATTACTGTTCTATACTTAAAATAACGTCTAAATTTGCTTATTTACTCCAAATCTAGAAATTTTCAATCAATTCCGACAAAATATAATTTGAGGCATCACTGCAAGTTAAGTCTGATATCAAATTGTTCATTCAAAGACGTATGCACCTTTTTTAACCGAATTCTTAATCTTTTAAACAAAAATTGTTTTCGTCTATGGTGGAAGCAAAAACAATCAAAAGGACTAGATCTACCAAAAATTTGCCGAGAGTCACCGTGACAAATAAACATGTATTTGTAATAAACATTTTTTTATCAGCACTTTATAAAATGGCATTTGCTAATATTATATGCACCGTCTTCATGGTATTCTAAAAATAAATGACGACTTTTTAAAATGCCTGTCTATGAGCTGCCAATGATACTGGCTTGACATTGTTACCATGGTGATGGATGACCTTTGACCTAGTTTCAGCATGGACTATGACGGAATCCTCTGAGTAACGGTATTAGGCAGCTGGGTTTGTCGGCTCCGCGTAGGAAGGGATGCTGTAAAAGTTCGAATGCCGTAGCTCTCTGAGCTGGGTCTCTCACTAACATTCTTTCTAAGAATCCTTGAAGTCTGGGTGAAACCTGAAACACATACAGTTGTTGATTAGAGATGAAAGGAAAGTGAATAGTAGATGGATGTTTCAAAACTCAAGGTACCTGTAAGAACACTTAAGTCTTGTTATTTCCAATTGTCTTAACACTAATAAGTTAATTTCATCCAAAGAGAAAGCGTTGAGAAAATGATAAGATACAATGTGACTTGAAAGGATATAAGGAGAAAAATGAACTTTTAAAAATCCCACTGTTTTTTAAGGAGTAAATGGTAGTCATTATGTGATTTAATCCTTTATTTATTTAATACAGAAAACGTGTCTTCTATCAATGCTCAAACTCTGATTTTTATTGTGTTTGACATAACTAGAACAAATATCTACATCCTAGTAATTTCTGCAACCTTCCTTTAACTTTTTAACAGACCGATTTGAATGACAATCTCACTGACATAATCTGTGTATCATTAGCTTTCTACCTTCCATGTTCTCTTAATCATCAAATTTTTTTATTTTAATGCAGGACACGTCCTCATTATTTCTCAGTAATATCCACAACTTACCTGATATGTGTGCTTGAGTCTAACGGGAGGTACATGTATAACTATGATGTGTCCTCTTGGCCTTATATTTAAGTTATAATTTCTATATTTATTGAAGGACTTATCATTTTTTCGGTAAAACTTGCCCGATGTGCGTTTTTGAGTCTAGTGGGAGGCATATCTCTGATACGCCCTCTTGGCCTTATAATTTCTATTTTGATTGACGGACATATTATCATTTTCGGTAAAACTTACCCGATGTGCGTTTTTGAGTTTAGGGGGAGGCATATCCCTGATGCGTCTCATAGCTTGTAATGGAGGTTCATTGAAGAACGGAGGTTCTCCATCTATCATTTCTATTACCATAATGCCGAGGGACCAAATATCAACCTGAAAGTGAAAACATGTATAACAATTATCCCTTATTTTTTTTCTTGTATCTAAGATATTTTTTCCCTCATATGGTATTTCTTAAAGTGACTTTCCTTAAAATGCATGAATTTCATGAATACCAAATGAAGATTTCTCATGTTATAAATCTTAACAGATGAAGGAAACAAAATTGGTACATGTATGTTCTATTTTGTGAGGAAAAATATCGCCTTTTTTTCCGTTAAAAACAAATAAATGAAAATTACCACTCTGATGAAACGAATGTTAATTTTTCATTAAAACATGCATACAAATAATATAATGAAGTAAAATGAAGGAGCGTATTATGTAATACTGTACAAGGAAAAGAATGAAGAAGATAAATCAGATACCGTAATAGATGTATTATTGTTAAGCTTGACTTTACCTCAGGTCCGTATGGCAGCCTGGATATGACTTCCGGAGCCATCCAATATGGCGTACCCACTAATGATTTACGTTTTGGCAACTCTGGTGTTACTTGGGCACAGAAACCAAAGTCTGACAGTTTTACCTGGAAAACACATGTTTACATGTAAAAGATGAAACACTTCTATGTTTTATCTTGAAAATAAGGTTGCTGATGGTGAGGTCAAAATCACCTTAGTAACATACAGCATCGTAAAAATTTGAAAAAATTTGAATGTCAGAAACAGTACAAAAGTGTATAATTTACAAGTATCTTACATTATACATGTACTTTACACACTGTAGGAAAGTACATGTTTACATGTACATGTACATGTATATAGAGAATAAGAGTCAATTTGTGTTTTGTTATGGGTATGCAACACACAGCGAATGCATTTATTGCACATTTAATGCGCGTAAGCGCATTTCATGCAGTAAATGCACTTAATTGCTGTGTTGCATACCTGTAACAACACACAAATTATGATATTTATTCTATATACATGTATATGCACAGAAATATTACAAGGTCATTTCTTGCGGTAAATGCACTTAATTGCTGTGTGTTGCATACCTGTAACAACACACAAATTATAATATGTATTCTACATATATGCACCACAGTTGTTTCTTTCATTCTTGTTTTCTGAAATCGCTTTTTTCTAGGTAAAAAGGTGACGTTAAAATTCACGTCACTCGGGTTCAGTTTGCAAGCTAGAACAACTGTTGTGGCATGTTTCTTGAGATCTTATGCATTGTTACGTCACGAGCGTTTTCATGCGAAATAAATTCACGTTCCTTTCAATAGTTTCATCTCAGGAAATTACATTGGTTGTGCATATACATGTATATCTAGACATCTTTGTTAATCTATCTCCATTTTCAAAAGTCACGTTTAACTATTCTGTTTTGGTAAGCTCCTACCTTTCCATCTTGTGACAGTAATATGGAGTCTGACTTGATGTCTCGATGTATCACTCCGTTAGAGTGGAGGAATGCTAGGGCCTTCAGACAAGCCTTACACACAGGTGGCTATCTGGATTTCATCCATACGTGTGCTGAAAAAATAAACGCCATATATTCTTCTATAATTTTCTATACATGTATATTCTATAAATACGTAAAATGGCATGTGTCTGAATGTTTGATATTAAGTATATGATATTATGTATAAAAAAGCTGATTAGTGTAAGAGAGCTTTGGAACTTTACTTATCTTCATAAATAAATAGCCAACCTTCATTTGCTTTGTTCAGTGTCAATTTTCATGTTGTATATGTTTGTATGAAGTTTCATAATTCCCCTTTTAGCAATAGTATTTGAATGAGAACAGCTCAAAGTATCCAGTAGTTTTGGCTTCTGAGATTGAGAAAGAAAATATTACAAGGTCAACTTTTAATGATCTGCACCTTATCTACAGATAATTTATCATCAGGGTACTTGTAATACAGTCCCTTCTACCTGTATCTGTAAATTTGTAAATTTTGAATTAATTTTTTTCCATATCTCATAATTTCATGTAAATTTCCATTCCTACCTGCCACTATTGACTACAATATCAGTGAGGGCCCCTCCCTCCAGGAATTCCATCACTACCCATAATTCATCAGCCACCAGGAAACTTTTGTACATGTCTACGATGTTAGGATGATGATAATCCTGCATAATGACCACCTGTAAGTAAAGAAGGTGCTTTGTCGTTAGTGTCTCTCCTTAGCGTTAATTACTGGTCAAATTTTTCGAACAATACACATAGATGCACATTTTCTCTTAAGGAATGTTCAGGTTTGGATGAAGCTAGTAATTTAATCTTGGCGAAAAAATTCGTCATGTGATCATAATTAAGTATTGATGGGGAATTTATACAAAACTGGTTTCTAAATGCAAGACATCTTTTGTCATTGCTATTCATTTAAGGTGAGAGAGTATAAAATGCCAATAAGCTGTGACATCACTATCAGAAAAATACTGCCTATCATTACAAAATGCAGACTAATGAATCTGAAGACTGATAAGTCTGTATGTACACAAGACCACTGTGTCTTACTGCTTTTTACACAACTAACTTACTTCATTGAATAACAATTCCCTTCTCTGTTGCTTACGGAGGTCCATCTTCTTGACTGCCACTCTCTGACCTGAACTTCTCTGAGTTGCTATGCACACAATGCCCGTTGAACCCTCTCCGATTTTAATGAAATTATCAAGGTCATTGCGTGGGTCTCCTGGACTAACGACCATTTGCAAATGTGCTCTGAACTGAAGATTCAAGCAGAAACAGCATAAGTTTGATTTTTACTATTCAACACACATAAATATTTTTACCATAGATGATGCGCTTGTACATAGAATTACAGATCTCGAGTTTTGACTTCGGAGATCATGCAGCCTCATATCATGAAAGTTTGTCTAAGTGATCGATTTAAAACACCATATGTATAACTAAATATCATATGGCGCAGATATGCAAACCATTGTCCATGTGAAAAAAGTAACTTTTGAAAAACCGCAAATGAAAGTAATATCTGAAAATGATTCTATTTATATACAGTAAAAACAAACCTGTTCATGTGAAAGTCTCTGCTGCTGTTCTGGCATGGATCCAGGTGGGGGCGGGTTTTTACTGGTTGGAGATTTTCCCCCTGGGGGTGAGTTCTGTTGACGAGGGGACATTTTGTTGGGGTAATGCTGTGGCAGAACCTGCAGATTTGAAGGCTTGCTGCCAGGAGGTGGTGGACCCTTCAAAACAGAACATTAAGTTATGAATAATTTCAAGATCACTGATGAGGGTCGAGTACCCGAAACGTGCATGTCTGGTCCATGCTGCAAATTTATCCATTTATATTTAACATTCAAGATCAAAGAAACAAAAAGTTCAGTAAGCTAGCATATATATTGATCAGCTTTAGGGAAACGATCTTTCACAAAATGTTTTCTTATTAACTAGACAAGAAATGAAAAAGTTGCTAGCCCTGTCCCAAGCTGAGATATATCTTAGAGTTTGGTGTACAATGTACAAAAGTAGAAAAAACATACTCTTTCATGAGGCGCTCCTTGCATATTTCTATTATAGCCCTGCATGTCAGGGTGTTGGTGTTGCTGTCGAGGTAAGGTCCCTCCTTGGTTCCCCATATTACCATTGGGCACTTGGTTATGTCTGTAGTCCTCTGGGTGTCTGTTCGGGCTATGCCCACCGGGAGGAGGCATTCCTTGATTGTACTTAGGATTTTGATGAGGATGTCCCATTTCGCGTTCTCTCCTATCAAATGAGTCATTACGCCTATCAAAACTATCATTATGTCCCCTTCTGTCCATAGAATCATTCGGCCCTCTTCCGTCAAAACTGTCATTTGGCCCTTGCCTTCTGTCAAACGATTCATTTGGTCCACCTCGCCTATCGAACGAATCATTGTGCCGTGGATCATGGTCGTAAGGGCCGTCTCTATAATTTGGACCGGGCATTCCATTTGGCCCTGGCATACCTCTATTTGAGAATTCTCGCGGATAGTCTCGGGGATTTCGCATGTCCCTCGGGTCTCTCATATCCCTCCTTGGATCCCTATCATGTGGGTACCTATTTTCCTGACCATATCCGTGGGGATCATAGTTTGGATCACCTCTACCATGGGGTGAGTAGTTCGGGGAGTGTCCCTCATGATGAGGGGACCTCTCGTGCATCATGTGACCCTCAGGTACCGGTGGATACGCTTGGTCGGGCACATAGCGTCTCCTCTGGGGAGGGCTGCCCTGACGTAATGAGTTTGATCGGGCCACAGAGATTCCTCGGACATCTGGTCCATAGCCGTTTAGCTTGGAGGTACTGCCTCTGATGATTGTCTGGAATAAACATAAAGCACATAAATACAACATTACTCATACACATAAATACTCAAAATTCAAATCCATTTGTTTGGAGATATGACAATTTTTTTGTCACAAATTTTTTTAACAAATTGGGAGAGATAAAATTCTTAGTAGTTTTTCCATTTGACATGTTTGAAATGGAGTATATCTGATTCTGAACCCTGAACTTGTCTATAAAACATAATTATGAATGGGAAATTTCAAGAAATTGAGAGCAATAAAGCAATTAATGGAAAATATATATGTATTCTTGTGTTCTTTAATACATTTTGAAACAGAAGAAATAAAGAACATTTTTACATCCCTTTTTCCATGCACTATAGCATATATGTCTATTATCCTAACATACCAGCCATCGTTAGCAATCTTTACCAAGATTTAAAGATTTTTTTCTTTTTACAACAAGCATCAAGCTTATAGGGATAACAAACCTTCAAAGGTTCAATCTCTGTATGGGTAATACTTGATGGGTCTATTAGAGGTCTCCGCCTTTCCGTTTTTTCCTCCGGAATTATTAACGACGCCCATTGAGGAGGAAGACCAACATACTTTCCCTGCTCTGTGTCAAAGCCTGTGTGGACTCTGTGTTCAAAGTTTTGAGGAGTAGAGATTTCTGGCCTCTTCTTGAACTTTTTCGGCATGGTAGAAAACCTGGAAAGTAACAAGATTAATTCTTTAACTGAAGTCAAAGGACTAAATGAAATATTAGTTAGCTCTGAGAGAGGTTAGGAGGTGTACAGTATGACTACATGTACAGGGATATATCTAGAAATTGGGAGTTGATGAGCCATTGGCCCATTAATTACGTCTAGAGATGTCGAAATCTATTTCACCCTTGTCAGACGGCATATTAGTAGTTTTGTCAGTCCGAACAATGAAAGTACTGCAAACTTTTGTCAGTTCGAAAGAATTTTTGTTATATATTTCCTTCGCTGACACTTTTTAACAACTCAGAGTAAGCTTCCGTAAACCATGCGCCTAGGTTTAAGGATATAGGGGTTGTTATGGCCATCATTTGTCCAGTATGTGTGTGTGGGAGGGGGGGGGGGGGGCTTGAAAGTGACTACATATCTTCGCTGTCTTTAAGTTACACATGTACTTAAAATTTGCCCACTTTGGGAATTGAATTTGATTACATCATAGACATGCTTGGAATTATACAAACTTGAAAGATTTTAAGCACTCAGGACACTTAACATATGATAACCCATACAAATTTTGTAGTGCACATTAATTTTTAAAGTAAAACAATTATGCCCGAAAATTGCAAAGGCGCAGTCCAGATTGATCACTACATGTATATGAGATGTATCAGATATATCATTATATTTGCATAACCGATGTAATAGACCTTCTTCATATTACCAATAGACTTGAATTTTAGGATTTATGACGTCACAATTAGAAATAACGTCAAAAGTAGTTATGTCGGATCTTGGAGTGTCTAAAATTCACGCATTAGTTAACGCACAACAAGTGTATTTATTGTACATGTACATGCAATTCTGCGTTAGAGCAATATTTCATGTAATAAATGCACTTGCTATGTGTTGCATAATTCCGTATCAAAACACAAATTATGACACTTATTTGTTGGCGACATAATACAAGATTCAGGCAGTGCAATATATAGTGACGGGGGTATAACGACAGGAAAAGTGTAATGAAACTACTAGGGATCAGCTAGTGTATCAAATGACTGCATGAGCTACTGGGTTTACCCCTATCTCACTCGGTAAAGCTCTGGATTTGTAATCCCACAGCCGCAGTTCGATACCAGCCGAGAATCATTAAATTTTGCGGTGCTCCAGATAAGTGGAGGGTCATACAAAGGTAAGACTTTTAAAATTAGTTTCAAAAGAACTTATTTCTTGTTACATATCAAATATATGGTCAGTATAAATGACCTTATATTGTAGGTGAAGTATTCTACAATGGGGTTTCAAAGGCTTCCAGAGTTAGCCCGACCTAAATCTGTCAAAGTACGTTTTTCAATTACACCTGTTATCGTGTGATTTGCGTTGAATCGGCCACACTTATTGCTTTCGTTTACATATACATGTCTCTCTATCGTTACCAAACATCCGAGAAAACTTACTAATATTGCATTAGACCAAAATATTACATATTTCCTGAATTAGAAGCTACTCAAACGCCATTTGTGATTTACTCATCCGGGTTCTATTTACCTGTACGCCAGGTGGCGCTAGAGGCAAAAAGGGAAGGTGACATTTGCATATTTGGGGCAAATCGTCACCAGACTGACTAAGATTATAGACGAATAAACAGATCAATATCATAATAAATTGCCCGAAATGAAAACAAAATCTGACCTACGTTCATCTAATCTTGAATGTTAAGGTGACCTCAGTTACAAGCCGTGTCCAGAGACATTAAAAAAAAGGAGGGGGGGGGGTGTAAACTAGTTCTACTGTCAGGGTACCATGGGCGGATCCAGGAAAATGACCAAAAGGTCCACGCCGGCCGGTTAAGGGTCTAGCCTTTGGTTTTACATCAAAAGTTAAAAAAGATATATTTATTTGACATTCATATCTGATGATTTATATTTGTAATTAAGATTGCATATCATCGTTCATTTGTTTGACCAGTGGTCCTCAGAGTATACATGTGTTAACCAATTCCGAGACATTGGCGGATCTAGCGAGGTGGATAGGGGGGTTGCAACCCCCCCCCCCCTCCTTTGGTCCGACCAAAAAAAAAAAAAAATACGAAGAAGAAGAAGAAGAAGAAGGAGAGAGAGAGAGAGAAAGAGAGAGCTTATATTAAAAACTTAATCTCTGTCCTTCTTACTTAACAAGCTTTCAACACCAAGGTGTACAACATTTGTGACCTGAAGTCTGAATATTATAATGTTGAAGATTTGAGGCTTATAAAATAATCTTTGCTCCGATGCGTGTTTAATAGTTATAAACACATGCCCCCCCCCCCCCCACACACACACACACACGTTTAAAAAAGGGGGCACAACCATGTTTGTGCCCCCCCCCCCCTTCCCCCACTTTTCAATCACAAAATTTTATGATGCATTAACATTGTTTAAAATAGCAACATTTTGTACCATCAATCTACAATTTTTCGTTAATTTTTCAAGATTTTTCTTTGGCTTGCTGCTTTATAGACTTTCTGAATAATTTAGCTACTCTGATCCATCCTTAATACATATTACTTTATCAACGTACATGAAGACATTTAACTCAAACTTACACGTACTTTTTAATGATAGAGGGTATACAAAGTATTTTCTGATAAGTCAATATTTTGCTAAAATTTCCTGGCTCGCTACTGCTCGCCAGACATTTATTCATGTACTTAGAATTTAGAATTGCGCCAGAAATGTTAAAATCCCATATTTTAAAATCTCTTCCCCCCTTTAAAAGATAATTGAACAGATATAGATTATCTTTGTGTAGTCAATAATGCATCCTTTAAGGTATTATTGCAAAACAGAAGCTTTTGATAGTATGCATTCAACATCCCCCCTTTCAAAATCTTCAACCCCTCCTTTGAAAAATTCCTAGATCCGCCTATGCGAGATCTGTCGCAAAACCATGAATTTGATAGATAAATACATGATATATAGGGATAATAATTCCAAAATGAAACCATTCTTGTGATTACTTTCACCATAACATAATAAAATATGCCTATTTCTTTATAGATAATGCTTTCGCTTTCAAAGAGTAAAATAGCTAAAACTGTTCCCGAAACGTACATTTTTGGCACCCCTACCCAAAATGAAAATTAAAAAAGTACCCAGTACCCTTATTTGTCATCAAAGTGATAATAAGTCTTTGTCAGAAGTTATTTTCTTTTAACTGTTTCTCAACGACAAATTCTGTTCCTCAAAATTTTTTATAAATACATGTATGTACATATTATCGTTCATCCTGATTCATAATACTTGGTTAATTGTCATAGTAACGATTTTTAGGGGGAGGGGGGAGGGTTCTCAATAATGTTTAAAGAAGGGGGCGATTCTGAAATAAACTTGTAACACAGAAGATGAAATTTCTAGATATAGTTATATTTCAAAAGGCGTTAACAAAGTAATTTAAGCGGGGTTTTTTTTTTTTCAAAGTACAACGAAGATGGTTACAAATCGCCGGGTGTCGGAGATACGGAAATATGAATGAGAGAAATACATTTTAAAACATTATTTTGACGTTCAGGGTCAATAAGTGGACGTCACTCACCTCCCTCGTTCTCGATAATGCGTGCTCTTATCTGTAAACTGGATATGTCTTTGAACAATTAAAGCAGGGTTAAACTAAAATTCAATCGCTCAAAGTTTTTAAGTAGGGAAACTTTGTTCGATAACATCTCGCTGCAAAGTACGAAAGTTGACAAAATTGAAGAAAAAAATCTATTTACAAAACAAGAGGCCCAAGGGGGCCACATCGCTCACCTGAGAAGACTGTATGTATGTTTTCAGTCAAAGTCAGTATAAGAACTGAAGAAAATCACTTTTAGTGAAGCTTTGAGAAGGACAATGTGTTCTTACTTCCTGTAAAGTTTGGTGACATTCTGTGCAGTAGTTTAAGAGGATAATTAAGTCAAAAATGTATCATCCAATTAGAGCCTATGGAGGACATCTTGGGTTTCCGATCGGCTCGAAAAACACAAACTTGGTAGACTAAGAGGACAATGAGTACTTGCTACCTGTGAAGTTTCAAGAAATTCTGTGAAGCGGTTTCAGAGGAGAAGTCGAAAATGTGTCAGCCAATCAGAGCCTGTAGCTGCCATCTTGGATTTCCGATCGGCTCCAAAAAACTTAAACTTATTAGAGGGCAATGAGTACTTGCTTCCTGTGAAGTTTCGTGAAATTCTATCCAGCGGTTTCAGAAGAGAAGTCGAAAATGTGTCAGCCAATCAGGGCCTGTGGCGGCCATCTTGGATTTCCGATCGGCTCGAAAAACACAAACTTGGTAGAGGGCATTGAGTTCTTGCATCCTGTGAAGTTTCGAGAGATTCTGTGCAGCGGTTTCAGAGGAGCAGTCGAAAATGTGTAAGCCAATCAGAGCTTGTGGCAGCCATCTTGGATTTCCCATCAGCTCGAAAAACACAAACTTGGAAGAGGGCATTGAGTATTTGCTTCTTGTGAAGTTTCCAGAAATTCTGTGTAACGGTTTCAGAGGAGAAGTCGAAAATGTGTCAGCCAATCAGAGCCTGTGGCGGCCATCTTGGATTTCAGATCGGCTCGAAAAACACAAACTTGGTAGAGGGCATTGAGTGCTTGCTTCCTGTGAAGTTTCATGAAATTCAGTAGTGTAAAAACCAGAGTTCAAGCACAGATACCTTACTATAGGATCCACTCGGCTCCTTAGGGGAGCCGGATGACGTAATATAAACGGGAAAACCCAATACTATTTATAGATTCTATTTTAGATCACCATCTTTTTCTAGAGTTCTGGATACTGAAACATTGCTGCTGCTGCTGCTGCTTTTGTTGCTGCTGCTGCTTTTGTTGCTGCTGCTGCTGCTGCTGGGATAATGTACACTCTATGTCCATATGTTTCGCCTTGATGTGCCTTTTCAAGTGATGAGGCCACAATTATACACTAATGCATTAAATGCATACTCATTAAACTAATTAATGTGTATTAATTATACTAATTAATGTAAATTATTACATTAATACTAATTATGACGTCATTCGGCTCCCCAAGTCAGGATTCGATATCAGCAGCAGCAGCAGCAGCAATGTTTCAGTATCCAGAACTCTAGAAAAAGATGGTGATCTAAAATAGAATCTATAAATAGTATTGGGTTTTCCCGTTTATATTACGTCATCCGGCTCCCCTAGGGAGCCGAGGGGATCCTATAGTAAGGTATCTGTGCTTTAACTCTGGTTTTTACACTACTTTCTGTGGCAGCGGTTTCAGAGGAGCAGTCGAAAATGTGTCAGCCAATCAGAGCTTGTGGCGGCCATCTTGGATTTCCGATCGGCTCGAAAAACACAAACTAGTAGACCATGAGCATCTAGAACTACTTCCGGGTTGAATCCCTGCGAGGCCCGATACGGCTTATATCCTTGAGTGCAAGTTGGACCATGAGCTACTTGGGCAATACCTGCACCCCCGGGGGAATTTATGGGACCCTGATTTTTTGTTCAAGGGATGTCCCCTGAATATGAAATGGGTCATGCCCCACTTAAACTAGGCTTTTTTTTTTACTAGTTTTGGGTGAAAACATGTATTTTTGATCATACAAAATATATCCCATTTGAGAGAGGAGACTTTAAAGTTATTTTCTACACCATCAATGAATGATCAAATGCAATAGCGTTGAGCTGAAAAGCTGTAAAAAGTCAAAATTACCTAAAATTTCTGTGAAATTTTGCAAAATATCGACTTTTTACCCCAAAAAATCATACGAAAAGTAGAAATTGAGACTTAGAATTAATTTCATCTGAAAGAAGATCGAAGCAAGTATACATTCACATGGTTTAATTTTTCAAATATTTATTCGAATAAAATTTATAAAATTTTTCCATTTTTCAGTGATTTTTGATCAAAAATACATGTTTTTCACCCAAAACTAGTAAAAGCCCCCTAGTTTATGTGGGGCATGGCCCATTTCATATTCAGGGGACATCCCTTGAACAAAAAATCAGGGTCCCATAAATTCCCTCGGGGGGTGCAGGTGTTTCCCAAGTAGCTCATGGTCTATAGGTAGAGGGCATTGAGTTCTTGCTTCTTGTGAAGTTTCGAGATATTCTGTGCAGCGGTTTCAGAGGAGAAGTCCAAAATGTGTCAGCCAATCAGAGCCTGTGGCGGCCATCTTGGATTTCCGATCGGCTCGAAAAACACAAACTTGGTAGAGGGCATTGAGTTCTTGCTTCCCGTGAAGTTTCGAGATATTCTGTGAAGTGGTTTCAGAGGAGAATGCGAAAATGTGTCAGCCAATCAGAGCCTGTGGCGGCCATCTTGGATTTCAGATCGGCTAAAAAAAAACATAAACTTGGTAGAGGGCATTGAGTACTTGCTTCCTGTGAAGTTTCGTGAAATTTTGTGCAGCGGTTGCAGAGGAGGTGTCGAAAATGTTAAAAGTTTACGCCGGACGGACTACGACGACGATGGACGGCGCGCTATGACAATAGCTCACTTTAGATTCGCTAAAAATTGAGAGAAGCTAAACTTCAAATATCTTATCTGTGATATCGCTGAAATCTCCAAGAATTTTGTTCCCAAGCAACAAGCTTTTGAATTTCCGATGATGACGTTATGAAAACATATGTATACGTTTACGGCGGTAGCCAGGGTGTCTCAATTACGGGATATTTTTGTATATATAGATTTAACGATACATTTGACTATGTATTTATTACATTCAGATTGCAGATGATAATTTTCTGGTTCCATCAATACCAAACTTGTCGAAATCCGTCCAGAAACAAGCGAATTAGAGGAGTTTGAAGACCGAAATCGCACTCGGTACTATTCGAACCAGTATTGACGCCGATGATGATGACGTCAAACGATTATTGAGCCTCCTTAAACTTGACTTGAGTTGGGGGGGGGGGGGGGGGGGCACAGGGCCTTTCAGGCCGAGGGGGGGGACGTTTAGCTTCATAGATCCGGCAGCGCCTGTAACTTTAAATAATGAGTGCGAGTACAAAGTTTATGGTACTCTGATTTTTCAAAAGGGGTCTGAGGAGCTGAAGTATTAACTGAGAATGCAGGGGATGGTTATATAATATAGTTTAGATTTTTTCAAGTTTTCATTTTACAATTTCTAATTAAAACGGGTATTCAAAGAATAATGAGGCGTGTAATTAGGGTTTCCTTGTGTAACAGTAAATTTAAGAACGACTATATCATATGAATCGGATTGTTGTAAATTTGTCTAATGAATTTAAAATTATTTTTTCCTAACGCTTCATACATGTATACAATGTAAGTCTCTCGTGTAAATATCGCGAAAAGATATGTAACGGTGACATTAAAATTAGACCATTGAAAGTGAAAGGGTCACAAGAAAGACTTGTCAACCGGATTAATAAGAAAAAAAAAAATTCGTAGCGCCATCTACAATAAATTCCGTTGATCAAATGCATTAATTCATCCTTGGAAGTGCTTGTCTATGTCGACTTGTTGTTACATAATTCAATCGAATTACACCTAATTAATTGAATTGTATGGAATGTCGATCTATTTCATATTTTAAATATTTACAGAGCAAAGAACTAGAGCATTACTTGACATGTACAAAAAAGAAGCGGAGGCAAAGAGAGTCGTAGTGGAGAATATTTGCCATGTGAAGGACCGAAACACCATGATGAGCTTGTTGTTCTTTCCCCTAACGGAAAATCAATGGGGTTCATCCTCTCCCTATTGGGAGTATTTACAAGAGGTTTCCGGATTCTACCACGGTTCCTTTGTGCTCTGTACTGTCAACTAGATTTTTAAATCGAGTCCATAGTGGCCTTGACTTTCACCTTGAAAATCAATTGGATTCATCCTCTCCCCTTGGGAAATATTCATAGAAAGTTAGGTGATTTCCTTGTCTTTCATGCTTTTCTGAATTTTTCATACCAAGGTCCACAATGACCTTCACCCATGACCCTAGACCATGAAAAGGTTTCATTCTCTCCTATAAAGGAACATTTTGGGAAGTTTTGGCGGTTGCTTTAAAATTGCCTTCTATGCTGTTCCAAAAGTTTTTCAGCTTTAGTCAACAGTGACCCTGACCCACGACCTTGAAAATCAATAGGTTTCAATTCTCTCCCTTGCTGCAGAAATGGCCTACAACACTTTGAAATTTGGAGGGATATTGTGTGCTGTCGATGATTCTATGACCCTTGACCTTGAAAATCAACAGCATAAAAAGTCATTCCCTCCACATGGGATATATAGAATGTTTGATGTTTCTAATTTGAAATTCTATATGTACATAAAAATCCAGGCAAACACCCTCACACTCCAACACATGGATGGTGTGCAGCAGCCTTGCTATGTACCCTCAGCAAGAATTGAGGGAAATAAAAAGTAATTTCAATGGCATTTGACCATACTTTTGCTCTGTAAGCTTGAGGTGTTTAAGGGCTTCAATACCACTTTTAAAGAACTCCTCATCTTGACTGGTCAGAAAGCCATCTGCTGCATGTATGATGTCATCATCAGACTAAAAGTGGGTGCCAGAAATAGCTGCTTTCGGTTTTGGGAATAGATGAAAGTCTGATGGAGCAAGATCAGGTGAATAAGGCGGATGCCAAATCAAATTAAAGCCACAATCATGAGTGGCAACCATGGCAGTGACATACTTGTGAACAGGAGCATTGTCCCGACGGAACAACACACCTTTAACTAGTGCGCTTTCTGTGGCGTTCAAGTTTGATATAAGTTTAATATTAATATCTAATATATTCTGTCAGATGTGAAGAATAGTATGTGTCATTGATTGTTTGTCCTTTTTGGAGATAATCTATCAGCAGAATACCTTCTGCAATCCAGAAAACCGAGGTTCACAACATATCAATCATCCCTTTTATACATTATACATGTTATACATTTTTGGAGATCTATAAAAAAGTGTAATGTAAAATGATAATTTACTCATTTCATACATTGTAGAACATTTTAATTTTACACTTATTCATCACAACATCAGAAACACTCAATACATACTGCTATTTGCAATGAAATTTGTTCATATTGTTTTTGCTTATTTATAAATATGACATGTAAATAGACATAATGATACTGAAAACAAAAAGTACTTGTGCCACATTAAGCCCCCGAGGGTTTCAGAGTCCAAACAGCTATTTATAGCACTAAGATAATGGTCAAGGTCACAATAAAAGACATGAAATTTTATAAAATACTTCAAAAATTATACTGAAAGTAGCAAAAGTAACTTTATGGAAGCCGAATAATTGCACAATGAAGAATAGCTTTTTAAAGAGCTCAAATCTACAATCTCTGTAGGCATAGCTGCTTTTATCTGAATATTGCAAAAACAACTTCTTGCACAACTATAAGCATCTAGCCAACATCTTTTAAGTGGATCACTGATTAAAATTTTGTTTCCTATCCATGTCTTGACCTTTAAAGATAACACAGAAGAAATAGAGCCACTTTGAGCTGTACGCAAAAAAGCGACATTAGCTTCCACCGTCTCAAAACTTGGAATGTTATCCTTTGGCTTTCCACACCTCCACATGTATGGAATGGTCACCAAGCTAAACTTCTCCGGCCATAAATAAGAAACTTAAAAATTTCAGAATTCTAATTCTATTGGTTCCGCTAGTCCATAGTAAATATCCTTGATGATATATCGTCGACGATCCAGTCTATGCCTTTTAGTAAATTATCACCCGTTACAGCACTGCACCCTTGTATTAACCAATGATGTGTTTTAATACTGTCCAGATCTAAAGCCTGAAAAAGAAAGTAAAATTGAATATAGTGATAGCATGTAAAATCATGTTCTAAATGTCCATAGTTTATATGTAAAATTCCACTTATTATAATCAAACTAATTCTGGACATACGTGTACCGGTAACTTAAGTACCCGTTCAAAGGTGCAGGCTTTCTGCTGTTCCTACTTTTTCCTACTATTTCCTACTTTTTTATTTTGATCCTATTTTTTCCTACTTTTTCTTCAAAACCTCCTACTATTCCTACTTTTTCATCTCAAAAGTAAAAAAATTACTTGCTTCACTTGTCATCAACATCTTATTCAAAGTTATTAAAAAATTTCGGGCTCGCTTCGCTCGCCCATTCTGTATATTTTACATAAAATAATCAATCTGTCCTTATTTCTCTGTGTGATTTCCTCAAAGATGAACATTACCAGTCTACAATCATTGCTTACTGTGACTTTTGTGTCGTACTTACTGAAAATTGTTGCTTAAAGTGATGGAAAATTTCCTACTTTTCCCCTATTAATTCCTACTTTTTCCTATTTTTCTCCTACTTTTTTTCATTGACTACTCCTACTTTTATCCTACTTTTTCATGAAGGTAGAGTAGAAAGCCTGAAGGTGAAATTAATACAAAATACAAGTCAAGAAGTTTGCTAAGATTTTCACATAGAAATGTTCATCTTATTTTGTTTTTCTGAAATGCATTTATAACTACAATGCTTATGAAACACTAACACAATTTACATGTAAAAAAAAATTTTGTGACCTGTACTGTGAAGTGTGACCTTGACATATGGGTTCTTTGATATTTTTTTCACAATGAAATACTTCGAAATTTTTTTCATTTTTTTTCTCATAATCTTACACCGTAGACTTACATTTTTTATTTCTTCAGGCTTCAGGGCCCCAGGTAAATCTTGTTTATTTGAGAAAACTAGTAATGTAGCTCCAGCTAGCCTCTGAAAGGAAAGAATAGAATATATGAATCTCGCTACACTGACTTAATGTTTCATAAAATGCAAGAGATCGAAGTTGGTAAATTAGCTCACTTGTATAAAATTTATACGAAAAGAATACTGCTTGTTTATTTTATAAATCATACATTATGAGAGAGGAAAGTAATTGTGATGGACATAAAGGACTACTGGTATAAAATACATTAGAAACAGTCTGAGATCTGAAAATACAAAAAGTTGATCCAAACTCAAGCATTTTGTGATATAACTGCACCAAGTGTACAGAAACTATTCTATAAGAATAAACAACGGCTTTTAAATATATTACGCAAAAATGCTCAGAAAAAGTATCTATTACGCAAAAATGCTCAGAAAAAGTATCTTTGCATTATAATTTCATTTTTGTGTGGCTACTAGTCTGTTTTACAAGTTAAAATCTTGAGGTCAGGATAACATTAAGTATAGGTCCATGTAAGAATCAGGCAGGGTTGATACATCAAAATTTTTTTGCAAAACTTTTTATTTCTGTTTTGAGACATATATGTGGTACAAATCAAACATATGATATTAATTGTTCTTAAGGTAGCAATGGTGAAGTGAGATATTCACCTCATAATTGATCAAGGATTATGAGGGAAAAAATGGCGGGAAAATTTTCTCTATAAAATTCAACCAAATTTGCTTCCTCTATAACTTTCTTCGCCATCCAAGTATGAGGAAATTCATATGGACGCTGACCTGAACACATTTCAAGAGAAAAAAGTTCTGCAAAAATTTAAAAGTTTTTCATCCTTACATGGACCTGTACTTAACAACTGAAACAATCATGTCCCTAGATATAAAAGGCAGGTAACATATGATATGAAAGATAAAATTTTCCTGCATGGCTTTCTTTAACAGGAAAACCTTATCTTCAATGTGATAATACCGGTATAAGAGAGTAAATTTTTCCTTCATCATAATACCTCCTCTACAAGTAGGTTTTGAAGTTCCTCTTTACAATCTTGTAATCTCATTCTGTCTGCGCTGTCTACAACCCATATCAAACCATCCGTACTCTCAAAATAATTCCTCCAATACGAACGCAATGACCTTTGACCTCCAACATCCCATACATTTAATTTGAAACTAAAATAGAAATCAGAGAAAATTAATTTCAATATATGGTACAATTTCATTTACTAGTATATTCAACATTTTGTAATTTTGAAAATGTATAATTAAACGTATAATTTAATTACACATATATTGTATTGCAAAATAAACAAATATAAGTTTCACTATAGTTTTGGAGATTCAAAGATCTGATCTTAAGGCAATCAGTGTTCATGAAAGCCACCAGATGGTTTCATATCATCTTGTAAACTTAGCTTCAACAAGTCAGCTGAAAACTTTTCTCCATTATTTTATAGGAATTAATCTTAAAACTTTACCAGACATATGCCCTTTAAACTGAATGCTAAGAAAGATTACAAGACAAAAATCAAAAGACAAGAAGTAATTCTTATTTACCTTTTAAACCTCTTATTATATGCTTTATTAATTTTTTTGTACAGTTTACATAGCTTAATTACCCTCTGTGTTCTAATGTTTTGATATTGAAGCCTAGTGTAGGTGATATTGTGTTGATATCTTCTCCGTTGAACTTCTTCAAAATTGTTGTTTTTCCCGCATTGTCCAGTCCTCTTAAAGTTCTGTCAAGGAATACTTCTTTTCAAAGTTAAAGACACTTGTCTATTACAAGGTCTAATAAGCCTGTTTCACTCACCTGAGTCCAATTGTAAAGTAAGATCATTGGCATACATCATGTACATCTGATGTAATATGATACATTTATTTAAATGATCAATGCATGGTATTATTTTATTAAAAAAAATTATAAAAATTATAAATTTCAAAAGCTGTTCAAATGGGAAAAATAAATCCACAACATTTATCTTTGACATTTTAGCCCCCAGACTAGTATGCAGACTGCAAGGAAAACAGAAACCTAGGTAGATTACAGAATAAATAAATTTCAAAGAGATAGATCCCAACAAAAACTTAAGATCTGAATCAACATGATCAAAACATCATAGGATCAAGTGTTTGAGGAAACTGAACATACCGGTAGTGTCTGTAACCTTTTGACACCAACACACACGTAAATTCTCCTCATGTCATAAGGCAATATGCAAACTATGTATATATTTATGATATTGCCAAGCAAAGGAAAATGAAGAAATAGTAAAACGTTTTTTCATCTGGTGATGGTCCAGTCATTTATAACTGACTGACCTTGGCCATGTTGACCACTGATACCTGACCTTGACCATGTTGATCAGTGGAATTCTATTGCCAGCCGGTAAAATTTTTTCAGCAATTTTCTGAGCAGGCCATTTTTTTCAGCCATTAATCCCAAACGAAAAAAATCCCCTAACAAACACTGGTAACAAACACCTTACAAACCATGGTTTGAAAGGTGTTTATTAGTGGTAAAATTTCGCATGCAAATGAGCTAACAAACACCTAATTATGCGAGCTCAACAAACATCAAATAAACACCAGGGATATTCAGGGATCAGAAATTTTCTAATGGATACCTAATAAACATTTAACAACTACTGAATAAACGCCAAACAGATACTGGTATGAAACATCTAATAAACATCTAATTTGCATGATTCAAACACCTAATAGACACCAAATAAACATCTAATAAACAGCAAATTACAGATGCATAAAAACAGCTAACAAACATCCAATAAACACTGGATTTGAACTTTTGACATCTTTTGGATTATATGCATGGTTGACCTACTTTCATGTCAATCCTCTATTGTGCGTTTGTGACAAAATGCGCAAAGAATAATTTTAACAAATTATTTCCAGTGCTACCATATGGTAACTGGAAAGTTGAATATCACAGATAGTGTACAAATGTACTGAAAATTACAGTCATCTCTTATTTCAACATGTTCAATGTAGGAGGAAATTCAAGTTTAATATTATATTGATTATCATGTTCATTTGTAAATTTCATGATGTACGGATTTTCTACATATATGATTACAGTATATAAACCTTTAGTGAATATTGCTCACCTTATTTGATCCTTCTGAACACAGAACCCCAGTCCCAGTATACATGTATAAACTTCCTATAAGTTTGTTTGGCACATTATATTCTGATATATCCTTCTCATGAATTCAAATACTTGATATAACATCCACTCTAGATTTTTTTTTTTCAATTAGGTTCAAAATATCCAATAAATGTACAAATGTCTGTTTACATGCTAAAATCTCCAGTTCTTTGTTCCCTTTGCTTGAAACTGGCGGACTTGAATTTGATTGGTCAAAGGAAAGCCAACTAGTATGTTTCTATTTCACTCCTACATATCTTAGGGCAAGTTTCTAGGTCAGCTGGTCATTGGATCATAAATAAACACCACAAGCTTCACACAGCAGATTCTTTTAATTTCAGAGTCAATGGATACTGAATAAACACTACTGACTGACGTTACAAGCTAACAAACACCTAACAGATAGTGCAATATAATGCTTGGCATGTTTGATAAGTTAAGAAACATTCAATAAACACTGAACAAATACCAAATGAACACCTATACTGAAACAAACACCTTTCAAACACCCTCTTCCAAAAATGGGATGATGCTATCCATTTGATGTTTGTTAAATGGATCAGTAATAAACACAGGTAATAGACATCATTTTCAATGTGTATTTCATGTTTGTTAGATGTTTATTAGATGTTTGTTAGGAATAATTTTTGTTTGGGAATTACCAGAGTCGGAGAAAAATTTTCGCCGGTTCTTCGGGCCGGATTTAAACAAATTGTCAAATGTTGTGAATGTCTGTGTAAGTTAAACTCTCCGCTGTTACAGAGTATGAGTTAATAACCGTTCCTTCAGATGTCTCTTTGCAATTAGCGAATTTCAGACAGATTGTATGATGTTTAAATAGAACCTTTTCTAGATTTTTGTGCCTATGCGTATTAGGTCTCTGGTAGATACAGCTATGTGAACAGTTTGTATTTATATTAATTAATTTTTTGACTTTAAATTGTCTGGCACAAAGGGCCAGCAAAAATTTCCATATCATGCAATGTATCCTTACTTTTGCATGGTCCGGGAAAAAAAAAATTGCCGGCCCTTTGGGCCGGAATATTTTTTTCAGCATTTTTCAGAGCCGGGATTTTTTTTTTGCAAATTCTTCCTGCCCCCTTCCCCCATAAAAAAGGCGAGCTCGTAGCTGTAGAACCAATTTTCTTGAGAAGAGAAATGGTAATAACAAGTTACGTTCAATATATATATATAAATACCATGAGGTTCTCGCTGTGCAGGTTCAAATTTGGACCCCCCCTTCCCTTTTTTCAAAGTTTATTTTGAATTTCCATCATGGCGACATCGTTCAATATAAACAGAACTGTTTTCGAAAAACGAGGGGAGGGAAGAATGTTGGAGAAATTGTTCATCAATTTGTAAATAAACCAACCGAAAATTATGTTCGAACGTTTGCTAGAATTAGAAATTAAACTTGATGTTCAAAATATAGTTATTGAAGTTTAGAAACAGGTTTGTAGGTTAGAAATCGGAATCAAACTACCACTTTTTGTGTGTAAATTCTGGTTTGTAGCTGATCTCTTCTAAATTAATCAACTGTTTTAAAATCAAATTGTGTATATCGAAATGTATTTATGAAATGCATATTCATCATTGCCGTGAAATCGGAATTTGAAAATCTCAACACTGCTTTTCTCGAGTCGGACTCGGACTACCAATTTTAGTGTGCGCCCGATCTGTTGGCGTGAAGGTGTATCGAAATACCCAACTCAAAATTTCGATGCTCATATCTTTTCAACAGTAAGAGATAGGAAAAATCAGAAAGACTAAATAAGACAGATAAATGGATAAAAAATAATAATATTGAAATTTTTAGGAAACTTCATAAGCTTAATTTTTGTTTACTATTATAAGCAAAAAAGTGTCTTCCTCCTATGAACTTCTGAATTTGGAAATATGAAGGACGGTGAAGGACGTCATCGTAATAAATCGTTACAGTGTGCATCTAGCATTTCAAATCTTGCATGGCTGTCGACTTTCAAAAAGAATGGAAATTGTAGATAGCAAAATACGAGATATTTAAGCTTACAAATAGCAAAACATGAAATTTTCGGTCCTTTTGAGTAATTCGACGCTCCCGTCAAATATTTGAATCTACTAAAATTAAAAAACATGATAAAAAAAAATAACAGAGACCAAAAATAAAAAAGACCAATCTAGCTTTTACTCCAAACGTAACGTTGGAGAACTTTCATTGTCCTAGTTTACAGGGTTCTTGAGAAATCGCTGATCCAATTTTCCACGGTTACGAAAACAATAGGTCTTCCGACGGAAGTCGGAAGACCTAATAACGTTGTATTGCCTTAATTAATTGCAGATGTTTAATATAGTTTGTTTGACAAATTTTTAATCATGTTTGAATAATAAATCCTTCAATTTTCGAACTTTTTTGTTTGTCATACAGGTTTTTTACGCATTTTCGGCTAAAAATATAGCATTTTTGTATTTAAATTTACAATACTGTATCTTTAAAAGTTATGGTCGAAACTCCTTAGAATTTGGTATACTTATAAATTGTTTCACCCTTGAAACATGTTAATGACGAAAAAGGTACCTTGCAGGGGGTTTCCTTTAATAACAGGGCATATGAATATAGTCTCTGGCATATTTTGACATCAAATATTAGCCCGCAAATTGGGACATTTTTTACCATTTGATTTTATTGCTATTTCTCAAAATATTACAATTGTCTTGTCTTCTATTGCTAATAATAAGTACCTGCAGTTCTTAAACAAGTCTTTTCCATTAGAAATTTTGACTTTAGATACCTTATATTCATTTTTATTCAGTTTTCCTCAGTGGCGGATCTAGGATTTCAGAAAAGGGGGGGGCCCAAGGTTTCAGCTTGAAGGAAATTGTTCGCAGAAAAACTGACAAGCAAAAAAAAAAAAAAAAAAAAAAAGAAAGAAAAAGGGCGAGACGAAAAGCGTGAACCTCAAGACGAATGGTCATGGTCTAATTAAGAAGTGGGGAAAGGAGTTAATTCATTTACTTAAGGTAGACTGGCGAGCGTAACGAGCCGGAAAATTTTTTCAGATATGAAGTTTTCATTTGTTTTCAAATTTAGTCATCCAGACATGTATACATGGTATATGCAACTTAATTTTATATTGGCGAGCGGAGCGAGCTGTAAAATTTTTGGAATAGATGGTTACATTTTGTCATGAGAATACATTCTTTCTCAATTTCCATGCTCCATTTTTGTTTGACCAATTGGGGAAGGTTGGGAAGATTAGGGCATTACAACCCCACTATCCACCTGTCTAACATGGTTAGATTGGCTCATGAAATGAAGCATTTGGTAATTATTCTAGTGTTAATTTGATTTTGAATTTTGTATATGTTTATGACATATGAATCCGTTGAAACACGATGACAAAGAAAGTTGGAGACAAAGTGAAGACGAAAAAGTAGACAACTAATGAAAAATTAAGTGCAGCGAGCGAAGCGAGCCGAAATTTTTCCAAAAAGTAAAGACAATAAGCATAAAAAAGTACTCCGAATCAATAACTTTGGGTGAAAAAGGGGGGGCCCGGGCCCCCTGGGCCCCCCTCTAAATCCGCCACTGTTCCTTGGATAAACTCAACATTTGGGCAAAATATGATTTTTCACTAAAAGTGCCCGACTTTGTTCAAGTATTAGACCCTAAAGATGCCCTGCACGATGCATATATTTTATACATTTTAGAATATCTGAAGATAGATTTTTAGTTTAGAGAAAAAATAAAGTTAGTTTGACCATCGAAACAATGTCAAAATAACGATACTCGAACCCCCTTAACATAATCAATAGCAAATCATTACCATATTATAAGAAAGCCTGGAAACTCAGACTTGTTATGAATATAAAATGTGCTTTACTACATACATGAGTTTGAGAACATGCTAAAATTAGAATAATTCTTATCAAAAATCAATAGAGATCTGACCCTAGGGTCCTAGTGCATTAATATATAAAAATTCATTATTGAGGCAAGTACAAGCATGAACAAGGAATACAACAATGCAGGAATATGCTACAGTACATCATTTCATCAATAGACCATTTTCAGACTTTGACTGACGATATTTCTTACTGCGATATCATAGATCTGTTATAATGTCACAGTACAGAAAAAAACGTCGAATATTGTGAAGTCAGGTCTTGACATGCATGTATAAAATGCAGGTCAGTACAGCTGCGATATTGGTCTATTACAAATATCACACAGGGAATCTCGAAATTGTAAAATTGACCGGTCCTGCAAACTGAATATATTTTACAGTTATCAACAAGTTCAATTAAGCATGTCACAAAAATGAATGCAAGCCAACATAAACATGATAAATGAAAAAGGACTGTAGGACTTTTGTAAATAAAATTTTTTACTGTCTCTACTTTTAAAAGTGAACGTGACGTCATATAAACATCGAGACATAAAGGATACAGCATTAAAATTCTAACTTCTTTTTCCTTTTGCTTCATTTTCTTCAAAATCGTTAGTAAACCCATGATGAATCAGTGATTTGTCAAATGTTTGGACTGATTGTTTATCGAAACGTCGTCTTCAGTCTGTTCGCATTATTTACCATTCAAACTTTTGATTAGTCGTCATACAAAACTTTACCTAGTAATTTTTAGACAAATACGCAGTTTTAAATTATTTTTAATTAATATATTCGTTTAATTTGTGAATGGAAATATTAATTAAATTACGAAATAAGCACTGATACCAGTTTGTAGCAAGCACTAAGAAAATTCTAAAGTGTCAAAAAGTCGAATTGAGATCAGGTCGAACTTCATTCATCATTTGACTCGAGATCAAAGCAGAGAGCAGATGATGGCCAGTATTTCAAGTAAAAGAAAAGGTTCAGGGAATGAAAGGATATGGAGTTTTACTGTATCTGACCCTACACTTCACAGTGATGGTTTCACAATATACAAAGTTACTTGCAAGGTGCTTATTTTTTCGCATTTTGGCCCAAGACCCATGGCCAAGTTCCTCGACCTGAGCAGCTGTTTGTCACGATTTGGATAATATGAATTTAGGCATTGCCTACTGGGAGCGTTAGGGTGACCACTCAGTATTCCGAAAGTCTAAAAAGACGAAGGTTCAATAGTATGAAGGCCCGATAATTTGAGGGACTGATATTTCGATGGTCCGATAGCCTGAAGGTCCGTTAGTCCGAAGACCCAATAGTCCGAAGACCCAATAGTCCAAATATCCAATAAAATTCCTAAATTTGTAAGCTTTTTGTTTGAATGTGATTTTATACGCTCGTCATAAGACGTGATTTATTACATTATGGCGCTGTCCGTGAGAAATATTAAATCCCCGACGTGCGTATCTTGTGATTTTTATGTTTTTTCCTTTCCGTGCTCTAACATCGATGGGGGGGGGGGGGGGGGGGGGGGTGCGGCTAGTCAATGGGATGCTTACTCCTCCCGGGAACCTGGTCCCACCTCTAGCTTGCTGGGGGTCCGTCGATGCTCAATTTGGTGCTCTATTGTGAGTGCTGTTGAGGTTATCGCCAGGATCTTCTTTAACTCATTTGCAGCGTTGGCGTTGCTATTTTTGGAATCTGATTTCGGGTTGACATTCATTCACTGTTTTAATAGTGCATACGCCTACCCAAGGACTTACCAACAGTTTTAAGTTTATAAGTCCTTTGCCTACCCAGGCTATCTTTGCACCTATGATATTTCTATAAAATCTAGGACATACATCTTTAAAGAAATGAAAAACCAGTGAATAAGGACGTCCTCGTTATTTTTTTCTTTGGGTTGACTTATACAGACAACTAATATTCCCGACGTTTTTGATTGATGGCTTTCAGCAGTATAGACATGTCTTTGCCAAATTGTGACAATTAGGCCATACAAAATTAATGTTTGTTTGACGGGCACTTTTTGAGAAAAAAAAAGTGAGGGAGGCAGGTTTTTTTTTTTTTTGCAAACGTGAAATTTGATCTTTTAACCAAATTTCTAATTCAAGTGTTTTGATGCTGAAAATACATTAAAACTTAGGTATAGTATGAAGTGGTGATGTTTAGTGCATTGATTAACAAGATAACCCAACGTCTACCTGTAATATAGTAATTGCATTTCCAAATCTGAAGTTTGCTAGATATTCTGTGATTTGGGCACACTTATTATATTATCATATGACGATGTCCTATGACAGACCAGTATGAAGATATAGACTTAATACATGTATGTTGTACATCTAAATTATGCATAAAAAAGAACACTAATCTCTAACTGTTGCCCTGTGTAAGGTTAAAACTTCAAATGACGTTAACATTTTGTGAACTACTTCTTTTATGTGCAACTAATTGAGTGAAAATCGTAATTGTTGCTCAGTGCTTAGACCGAAAATTTGACCCTTGGCGTCGGCAAAAGAGTAGGAAAAATACAAAGAAACATGTCCAGGGATTGGGAAGGCCCATTCTGATAGAAAATGGCCCATAAAATCGGCAACTCACTGCGCCCTGGTGCCATTATTCTACGGCGTCCATTTTTTGGTTTTTAAATCTAAAAGTTCTGTTCTCGTATTTACGTTGTAACGTAGATCTACACCAGGAGCAGTAATACAGAGATCGCAGCTTTTTGTACATGGCCAGTCAGTCAGAAGCACAAAATTCTTCTGTCCACTGACAATTGAAAGATTCTTTGCTATTTTGATACAATATTGATTTTTCTCCGACATTCTTTTTTATCCTCGTTTTGCGCCTGAGATTTAAATCTCCAACGTCCACTTACGTATCTTATCTACGTTAAGGTACTTGTGTGTGCGTTCGTCCGTAAAATTATCAAGTGGTCAGTCAATGGGTACAAATTTAAGTAAAAAAATGTACTATAAATTACTCATTGGAAACGGTAAAATTGAGAATCTCGCGACAAAAAAAATGTGCTAACGTCTAATGTATTATACATACATGCATATGCAAAGCTTTTCGAAAATTGATCATTTTTGGAATGGCCCTTTCATGAGGAAAGATGGCCCATTGTTTTTGAGAATGACCCATTGAAGTCCAAATGGAAGGTGCCATAGTCCCATTGAGCAAGTTTGCCTTCCTGATCACTGCATGTCTGACAATTTAGTTTGAATTTTAACAACGATTACACAAGGGTACCCTGATCGATACGTCATCCCTTTTCACTGTTGGTCTGAAAATTTGAATTTCTATCCCGCGGAAATTTTCAAGTTTCTGCGATGTGCTAAGGGTTTAATTGGCCTGTTATTCGTAACGAAATTAGGATCGCGTAGTATTTCTGCCCCTCCACTCGATCCCGTTACCGGCGTTCCCGGCTGATCAATCTGACGTAAACTGTGAGTTCTAAACAAAAACGTTTTCAAATTTCTAATAAATTAAATAATTTAACTAATAAAGAAGTATATAATGCTCTTGCATATTATCACAACAGAGTACAGTATCATTTTACGTTACATTACCTTGTCCATGATATGGAATATACGCGTGGTCGCAATTACCGTACAACCAACAATTGAATACGGTAGCTTGGGTAAATAATACTATTTTATATAAACAAGTATTGAGTTACAGCTTTACAATTTATATATTTAGTGAAGTAAAGAATATGTAAACAAACAATTTGTATTAGCACGGCGACGTTCAATTGACTACTTTAAAATTATGGTAAAACACGAGATAAAAATCGTAAATGCGGCGGGTTTTTAGGCAATGCGGCGGTGCCCGTCAAACGAAACTTTAATTTTTTTTGGCCTTAACTAGTCTGGATCTTGTTGCAAATATTTTTATACTCCTTTCTAAATAACTTAGTTGTTTAGGAGCAGTTTGCGCTGTTGAACTGCAGCCTCAATCGGGCCTTCGGACTATCGGGCCTTCGGATTATCGAGCCGTCGATTTATCGGACCTCGGCTTTATGGGCCCTCAAACTATCGGACCTTTGGAATACTGGGCGGACACCCTGGGAGCGTTGCATATTTAAAAGTTATTGTTTTACTATTGTAGGAACCGTTTGTCTGATCATCTACCAATTTATTAAAATTCTGTTAATTTTGAATTCGTAATTTATGTGTAAAATAATTATCCTAAATTATAGATAAAGATATTCCTTAGTATCAAACATTAGACTTCACGTGCAAAGTCACACACTGTAGGGTTGGGTATTGAAACCAAATATTCCATCTGAAAAAAATCTGAATGATATAGGCCTACAAGATACAAGATTTTAGAACAGTTTCAAATGGTACAGATACATGTATGCAGATCTATATCTGCAGATCTATACACCACAGGGGTGAGATATCATCGCTTGGTCACAAACCCTTTCCTCAATACAAACCCTTTCTTCTATATGTCTATATATGAAACCCCAAGGGCAGACACTATCTTTGTACTCGATCGTGGCTTCCTCTTTTTTCCTTCCTACAGGCAGACCCACGGTCCATTTGATGCAATTTTTGGTTTTGTTATCTCAAGATGAATGTATAAAAGATATCCAAATTGAAAATTCATTCTAAAAGATGCACTGGTCGAATACAGATCGATAGGAGTGGAAGCCATGATCGAGAACAAAAAAGTTATATAGCTATTATATAGGAAGTGTCCTCCCTTGGGATTTTTAATATAGAACAAAGGGTACGTATAGAGGAAAGGGTTTGTGACCAAGCGATGATACCTCACCCCTGTGCTATACATAAAGAAAAAATAAACGTCTGTACTATCAGTGTGGATCCAGCTTATTATTTAGGGGGGAACGTAAAGAATTGGCAAGGGGTCTGGAGCCCTCTTAGGAGGGGGTCGAAGCCCCCTGGAATCTCTTGAATTTCAGCCTTTTTAGGACCCATTTTCGTGACTGTAATTAATTAAAGAATGGAATTTGATGCATTTAACAATTATATTTACTAACAGGTAGGTAATATTCACTAATATTCACTCTTTCTTGATTTAAAACGATGGTTTTACCCATGATTGGAAAATTTTAGGGGGCCCTACGCCCCCCCTTGAATCCGTCACTGACTTTAGCAGTCATGCTGACATAGGTTCATAAATATTTTATTCCCGAACATTAGAAAATGGATTTGTTCTATCTATTAATACAATATTTAAAAATCCCATAAAATATTTTGATATCATTCTAAAATGAATAGACGAAACTCGCCATCAGTTCCTTCAGAGCTTTGATTTATTTCAGGTATGATTATTCTTTCTCAGCTTTTTACTTTAGTACATAATTTTCCCCATCTAATAATATATTTATGAACTCAGTGTTAAATTCAAAGAACTTCACATAAAAAAAAATATTAATGATATTAAAATAGCTCATGTCAAAAAAAAATTGGGGAATCGGACAGAAAGACAGAATCAAAGAAGGGTTGTTTTTTTAAAGGAAGGAAAGAAAAAAAAACGGAAATAAGGATATGAACTCGGGGGAAAGATGAATGGAAAATAACGAAGTCAGAAAGATATATTTTCACTGTGTGAGGGCCCGGACTCCCGCTGCAACAAACAGATAAAATACTGGGTTCTTCAACTTCACTCCTATGGTGCGGAATGTGTGTCAAAATTATCACATTTTTGCCTAGGCAGAATTCGATTTTTGCCTGGGCAGAATTCGATTTTTGCGTAGGCAAAAATGTTTTGCCTAGGCTAAATTCGAATTTTGCAAAGGCAATATTAATTTTGTCCAAGCAAAATTAATTTTGCCCAAGCAAAATTAATTTGCCCAGGCAGAATAGAACGGATGTATTTTTGCTAAGGCATATATCAACTCCATATTAACCAATCACCATGCATGTTACACAGATGCAGTGATGCGCTGCAGGGGTGAAACTCTAAACGGATTCGCGCACATATTTCACCTTATAACCTATGCTTTTCCGACAAAAATTGTAGATCCTTTAATGACTAGTCGCTCATGGCAGACCGGAGCCTATACCCCCTCCCATCCGTGATCGAAATTGACTACTATTTAATATCACGTAGAGCATGGGGTCAAGATCGCCAAGAATTTGCCAAGAGTTGTTTTTTCCCCGTTTTTACGTCTAATTTGGCAGCATGTACCATCTATAAGACAGGATTTTGAAGATCATATATCAAAGGTACAGGATACAGTTTTAGAATGAATATTTGTGCATTCATAGAAAATATTCTAGATGAAAGGACTCCAAGGATGATATAGGTCACCATGCATAATTTCTCATCGTGCTTTAATAAAATGTGATACATATTATGATTTCATCTTTTTCATACTATCTCTATTTATAGGTTTTCCCTCTCCGTTCTCAAGAAAGTCTGACAGAGGTAAGTGGAGCTTATTTGATAGTAAAATCACTCTCTTATTACCATGATTACCTTGTACTAGATGGTAGGCTTTTTTGACCAAAGACTTTCTCCCTTTTGTATTATTTCCCTCTTATCACCATGCCATGTTTATAAATCCCAGTGATTTATGAGTATTGCAGCAATGTACAGACATTTTATCTCTTTTTCACATCTGGACATCTGTCTTCACAAAAAACTCGCTTGCCTGACACCCTGGAATTTTTTTTCGGTCTTGTAGAAATTGTCTAACAATTTATGCAACTTGCAAGTAGAATAGCCCTTCATCATATTATCACTAGACTTGCATTTTAGGGATGCCAAGACCCCACATCACAACTTTTGACATTATTTCTAACTGTGACGTCATAAATCTGTTACGACGTCACAGTTAGAAGTTACGTCAAATCTTGTGATGTCGGTTCTTAGAATGTGTAAAATGCAAGTCAACTGCCGTAATGTGAAAATCATCTGTTAATCTATTGGCTATTGGTTCAAAAAAGTTTTCGTAAAGACTTGGACATCACAGCAAGTCTTGGTCATCTCACTTCAACACTGATATAATTACAGTAATCAATACCGGTAAAAAAGAAATAACTTGTAAGATAAAATGTCAGCATGGAAACTTTTACATTTCATTGGATTGGTTTTTGCTATCAGGTTGTTGTCTGGAAGAGATACAATGACTTCAAAAGACTGTACAAGAGTTTATTTGGCCTTCACAAGGCACTTCATAGAAGAGAGCAGTTCCCAACATTTGCCAAGCCAAAATTATTTGGTAAGAAATAACATGGACACAAAAGGAGGGGATGGATTAAACAGTATTTATTGTGAAAATTGCATAAATGATATAAAGTAATTTACAGAGAAATGCAATGGGATCTGGCAACTAGATGGTCGTTGGGTTGTAACTTTAGAATTAAATCCTCAGGTTAGGTGAATTTCTGGAATCTGAAACAGACTTCTGAAATTCCTTTTTCCTTTGAGGCAAAATGAGTTCACAATGAACAAATTTCATCATCCACAAAGTAGATTATATTATGTGTTTTAAAATAACTAATACCTTGTTACATGTAGACTGAAAGATGGGTTGTTTCATGTAATCTATCATGTTTATTGCAATCTTGTCCAATAGAGCTGGTTTAAACATATTGGTGATGACATAATACTTATAGAGAATTACACAGATGTACTGTCTCTTGTCAGAAAAGAAAAATAATAAAAAAAAAAAAAAAAAACTTGTCCATAGTGATCTAGATTTTGTTTTGCTCAAAGCCTTTCTGTCTATTACATTTTAAAAAGTGAAAGTAGTCTGAATATTTGTTATTCCAGACAAATTGTCTGAAAAGATGCCTACTTTGATTATAGAGACAACTCTTATTTGCAATTTGATTTCCAGGCCGCTTTGATGAGTCAGTGATAGAAGAAAGGAGACAAAGTGCACTGACCTTACTTGAATTTATTGGATTACATTCCTACTTATACAAGTCCAAAGAATTTGTTGCTTTTATCAAAGTAAGTGAAATTACAAAACACCATACACATTTTGAATTCCTGCATCCTATGAACATGATGAATTTTCATCCTCATTTTATGGCTTTTTTACCCCAATACTGTATAAGTAGAATCATTCGCTGGTACATTCTTTCACGGTTTTATAAAAGTAAAACATTTTGCATGGACAATGATTCACGGATCCGCCTCGGCTAGTACTGAGTTATGCAGTTTAAGTATTCAAATTCACTGAGACAGACTTTTGCGTTACCAAGGTGACCGCGAAATTAGCGAAGGTTAATACATTGCGAATGATTTTTACGCATACAGTACCATGCTTGAAGTTAAAGTAGGCAATGAAATTAACCATGAAGTATTGACATTCTCAAGACTAAGTTAATCTGCCTCATATGTTCATATACATGTACAAGCATACATGTACCTCCATAAAGCAATTATAGAACTTGAATGTGTTCAGTATCGTAGCTGCCCAAGGAGTGGAAAACAAACCAAAAAAACTCCAACTCTATCCAGAAAAAATGAAAGGTTTTTTTTGTATTATTTAAATGCCATGAGAGTTGGTCTTGATTGGTTCTAGTAAATTATTGGACGAGTCTGGCCGATTGATGACCTTATGTTTAAATACATTTTTAGGATACTTCCTATCAGGAAGTCTCCTTATGTTACCGTAACAGTTGAGACATTCCCGATTTGCAAACAAATCCATACGACTCAAAATATAGTGCTTTTTCTAATTTAGGAATTTGTTGTCTGACACATGCAAGATCAAGATTATCCTCCTTCTTGAAAAAAGTTTCAATTGCATATAAAGTAAATGCATCACTAAAAAATCAACTAATCATTTCTTGCTTTCACTGCTCGCCAGTGGCGTAGTAATACATGTATAGTACTTCTTTTAACTTATACAATGTAAGAGTTGTCTTCCCTATGTACATGATGTATATACCGAAGAGAAACGAAAGTAGAAACGAAGCATGATCTTGTTGAAAGAAATAGGAAATTCTGGTAATTAAAATGAGAATTTTTGGAAATTACCAGTGATAATAAACTTAAAGTTACGCTGGAACTACATGTCACCGCTCTTTTATCATATATATTGTAGATTGTAAGTAATTTTAAACATGCATGCATGGTCTTAACGTCTTTCTAGTTTCTATTTCAAACATGCATGCATGGTCTTAACGTCTTTCTAGTTTCCAAATGGGTAAATTTTAAGACTCTGCTCCTCAGGTTTAAGTCGTCAGAATAAAATTTAATTTAAAGTATACCACTTATAGTAAAAATAAACAGTTTATAAATTATGCTGTTTTTAGAACACTGTGAGCTCAGAAATGAAAATTATTAGCTTCACATGCATATGCATCCTATGTATAAAAAATCATCATCAGTTCATCATTACATAAACAATAAAAATTTTCAACATTCATCAGTGCTGACTATAAATTTTGAATAGAAGTATCGTTCAGGACCTTCAGTCCTTTGATTTTCAGGATGGTAAGGTAAGGCGTGAATTGTCGGGTGATATACTCAAACCTTCAGCTCTTGCTATCATTCCCCAAGTTGAGGGTAAGCCGACTGATGTACATAAAGACGATGGGGTATTACAGCCGACTAAACATCCACCTGACGAGGGGACTGATACTGGTATTGATTCAGTTAGAGAAGTACAAGAAAACAGGTATTATACATGTTCTTTATGTATCACACTTTATAAATTACTTCCAAGGAAATGTGAAGAATCACATGTACAATGCTCCACAAAAAGACACAGACTGTTTTTGTAACTTTGCCTAAGAAGTGTTATACGTGACTTTAAGAAAAGGTAAAATATGATTATACAGTACGTGGTAAATAACTAAGCCAGGACCCATCACATGTATTTACATGTAGGTGGAAATGATGTCCATGTTTGTCATAAATGTAAAATATGAATTAAAAAAATGTGTATCTGATAGCAACTTGATTATAAATTGGGCTCATGTAGTAGAACCTCTGGCATGCAGAATTTTGTTTTTCGTTTGCTTCAATTCTTCTGAGAAAAGGCAAATTCTGCAGAAATGTCAGGTCTGATAACCATCTCATATAAAGAAGTACTTTCATAACTCTCGTACGTTTTAGTGATATCAGAGAGTCTCAGGAAGATTCCTTGGATGGAGTATGGAACTATCCTCAGGTTCCCGACAACATCAGCCTCAACTCCTATGATGACACGGACACCTCCGAGGTGGACTCGGCTCTCGGTACACCTCTGCCTGTCTCGGAAATATCCTTCTTTGACCCCCTGACCTCTGAGGACTCACCACATTTGGACCTACCTAAGGAATCAAATCTACGTACTAGTAGTAGCTGGCTTTTTGATGCTATGAATACATGTGCAGGTTTGTAGGACTGAATCGTGTAGATGTCTACTGTTCACACAGATAATTTGGAAAAGAGTCATTTTCCCGACTTTATATTTTGAAAAGTTAGGTGAACAAGGAGTTTCTGTCGCTAATTGTGTTTTATATCCTGTTAATATGACAGGGTTCATTGAAAACTCTGTAATGAAAATTCATATAAAAGTTGTTTTGATTTGAGAAAACTTCAAAAGTCAATGTCTTGTCCGCTACAAATAACTGAAAGGATATGCTTTGAAAGATTGGACTTTACCTTTAATTTCCCTATTTCTCATCATGGTCATGGTTCTCATTAAATCATAAATCTTTTCAGAGCTGGAACAAGAATCAGAATTAGAAGCTAGATCAGATTTCACAGAGTCAGAAAATGGAATACAGGTACATTTCATGTAGTAGCATAGAGAATACCCAAGGCTTTATTCATTATTTGCAATCCATCAAATGGCTATATGGGGGGATAGGTGAGCATAGGAGAGGGAAACATCTAAACGGACGGATTACTATTACAATAGCTCACTTAAGGTTTGCTCAGGTTAGCTAAAAAGTCATGAAAACGCAAAAAAGATTGATTTTTCACACAAAATCAATATCAAAGCATTTAATTACATAAATGTGATAATATAAGACTCTTTCATGGAATTCTATGAAAGATGCATCGGTTCTACCCGAGGGGTCTCAAAATCATGTAAAACCCGAGGCTTGTCGAGGGTTTTGCAAAATTTTGAGACCCCGAGGGTGGAACCGATGAATCTTTCATAGAATACCATGAAAGAGTATTTTTCTCTCATATCTAAGGGCCAAAATCAAAACTGAATGAAAAGGGACGAAATTTGAAAAATGTCAAGTTGATCTAATCGCGAAAATTTTGCGATATTCGAATTCAGCGCCCCTGAAAATGGTTTATTCTATAAGAATAAACTATGAATATTGGGCTTTCCTAAATATGACGCAAGGGTACAATGAAAAATGATCTTAAAATCAATGTTTTATTGCGACGTCGCCGCTATCTTGTTTGTTTTGTGGGCTGAAATCATGACGTCACAATAACGTAAACAATCGAAACAATAGCGTCGCGTGATATGTGATACAGCTGTCAGGTGATATGTGATACAGAAGTAGCTCAGGTAGCTGTAATTCATGGGCCTTCTCCGTAACACATACGCGGGTATGAGAGAAATATGCAGTAAATGATAGAAAACAATTTCACCTTTATTGAGTTATGAAAATAATAGTACAAAAAGGAGCATTTCTGACAAAGTCCGAAAACAACTTTCTGAAGGGGAGTTCAGTTAAACTGTGGTGTTTATGCTTCTATTTCTGTTATAATATACTCTTTCTCTACAATTTACTGTACTATAGATGAAGTGAAAACAAATGGAAATACATTCAAATTTGATTGGTAGGATACAGCATTCAAGTATTATTATAAGATATAAGAGAAACGACTTTGTGAAATCAAATTGCATGAAAGTAACCCTCTTGACATTCCCTTTCATAACTGGCTTGAAATCATGCATTGATTTTCAGAATTTTATTCTATGTTGACTGTACATGTATGATTCAATGTACTTTTTTTGTGTCGCCTGCGAAGCATAGCGACACTTAGGGATCACTTTGTCCGTTGTCCGTCTGTCCGTCTGTCTGTCACACTTGGATGTCACACCCTATAAAAGTGATTCCTGAGTGTCGCTATGTTTCGCAGGCGACACATGCATTCCTTGGAATGATTTTTAATTCTTTCAGATTTCTGTTGAAGAAAGTCAGGAACTAGAGTCTGGCATGGAATCTATATCTGATCCTACACTCGCTGAAGATAATGATGAAAACAACAGCAGGGCATCCTCAACTATCGACCTGAGTGACTTTGATCCTTTAAGGTCAAGGTCAGGGTCAAAGGTTGAAATCGGTAAAGGTGATATTGACCTTTCAGGAAGTTTCAAGGCTACTGACCTAAACAATCATAATTTTTCTCCAAAGAGAGTTGTGACTTCTTCTCCGGCAAAAACAAAATCTGCAAGTCCTTTCAAAATGAAGAGGAAATCAAGGAGTGATACCAAAGAAAGTGTTTCCACGATGGATTTGGGTGGAAAGGAAGATTATATTTACTTGGCTGCCAATCAGATTTGCTTGGCACAAGATTGTGAGGCTAGTGCTAAGTTTGAACTGGCATTTTCACACTACAAAGCGGGGGTCGGCATTTTGCTACAGGGTGTACAGAGTAAGTGATTTTAAGTATAGCCTGGGTTACACACATTTCAAATTATTAAAAATGTATAGACCCTTTCACATAATCTACGGTACTGAATTTGAAGCTCAGTTTCGGGATACAAACAATAGATTGCACATGCACTAGTGACGTCAAATGTTTTGTACGTAACAAATGAAAAACATCTTATAATAATCAGATAATGCAGTGTTCTCCCCAGAAATTTCAGATAGCATGGTGCTAAGTCTTCGCGGTGCACCTTGTGTTGGGATGCGTCATTGCGCGTTGCATCATTGCATACCGTTTCATGTATTGTTGCTTTATTATTAAATTGTTCAAAATAATTTTATTAAGGAAATAAATGTGTTAATAATACTTCATTCTTATCTACATGCCAATTATCATTAAATTTTAGACAGTGAGATCGTTGGTGTTCTATTTGTAAAGAGAGATTCATGACAGTTGTAAGTTGGGCCTTTTGAGAAAATTATCTGTCTCATGACCATAACTCCAGGTAGCTTAGAGTAAGAATTTGGCATATTACACTGATTTGGAAGGAAATTCTGTGAATGGGTCATTTTCCATGATCTTCTAAAATATCAATGGGCCATTTCTTCAAAAAATTACTAAGTTTGTCAATGGGCCATTTTGCAAAATGGGACTATGGTGCATGTCCTCTGCCCTTCCTAATGACTGATATCAGTGAATGTGTTATGTAAAGGGTGTCTAACCTTGAGTTCTGAATTTTTGGTTCAGGGAAAGGGCAGGTTTCACCTTTTAAAAAAAGTTGAAAATTATCTTTATACAGATTCCTACTAGAAAAATTGGGTCCAAATATGGAAACATTTACTCCCCCTCCTTATTAACCACTGCAGTATTGTTTGTGGTAATCTCTGGCAAAGAAAGCTTGCAGTTGTTCTACTTTGCCCACAGTATGGAGCAAACAAGCCACCCCCCCCCCTCCCCAACGAAATCAAGATCTATTTTATAATTTTCAATTGTATACAAAGCCTTCTATATCGTGCTCAGACTCATCAATAAAACGATGGTCCGTGCACCATGTCATGTTTTGATGATGAATTTCATCAATCCGTCTAAACTTCTTATTAACTAGATTCAAGCGTATTTAAAAAAAAATAAATAAAAATACGGACGTACCGACTCGTTATTTATTCAAAGTAAAATGATTTTGCGAGAGCGAGACAACCTCTTTCTTATCTTGTAAAAGCGGCAATTTTTTTGTATGACAAAACGGCGAGGTTGGGTAATCATGGTAATATGTCGAATAGTAAGACGGATAAAAAAAGTATTATAATGACATCTGATATAGTGTATTTCTATTTCCAATTTACCGTAACTCTGTAACTATATGACACATGCTGGTCAACACGATCTAGCGATTATACATGTAAATGAAAACGCTTTCATGAACTACGTTATAGAATGGTCGTCTTTTGTTGGTCACTCGATAGAGATTGACAACGCAGTTATTTTAAATGTCTGATAGATTGACGTGCGCCGCGCCGTAGAAGCCAGACACGTTCTCAGCTCAGGTAAATAAAGCTTGCGGGGGGCTACAAGACGTTTAACACCTCGGGTTGTATACAGCCGGGGCTAATTAACCGGGAATGCGGCGGTTAAATCAACCAATTAATGCAAAGGTGTTCACAAAACAGTTAATACACCAATTTTTAGGGGGGAAAATATAGCATGGCGGCCGTAAAATATAGCGTGGTGCTAATCCCGATAGCGTGGCGGTAAATCTTGATAGCGTGGCGGGCCGCCACGCTAAAACGGCCTGGGGAGAACACTGAATGAATCTGGTCCGTGCACAATCTATTGTTTGTCCCTCTGAAATGAGCTTCTTATTCAATATTGCAGATAATATGAAAGGGTCCATTTAAATTTGAAGTGCAAAAAGAGTTGATGCATTATTAGCTTTTTGAAATTATAGTTTAATTTTTTGAAGTACTAGCCTCTCAAGTATTTTTATATTGAAAGTGATAAAATATGTGAAAGTTCGAAGTTTTAAATATATGAACAAAATTAAAAGCGAAAATTGTGCAATTAGAAAAAAAATCTTTTTTTAGTACGGTAAATGTACATACATGTACTAGCCTCTCAAGTATTTTTATATTGAAAGTGATCAAATATGTGAAAGTTCGAAGTTTTAAATATATGAACAAAATTGAAAGCGAAAATTGTGCAATTAGAAAAAAAAATCTTTTTTTAGTACGGAAAATGAAATTTCATAGATGTTTTATTTCTACCAGGTGACAAGAATAAGTCACGTAGGGATGCTGTACGTAGAAAGACAGCTCAGTACCTACTGAAGGCAGAGGACCTGTACAACAGACACCTCTCTAAAGACGTACTGGATGAAAAACGATGGGCTGTAAGCATATACATTAACATTTATAATTATAAGAAGCAGAAGTTCTGTTACTGCAAAACAATCTATAAACGGTAATCGTGTGTTTTTCACCTTTATACAATTATTTCTTTGTACAAAAAGAAAATCAGAATAGAATCTCTTAGAGTTAAGTAGATTTCTACATTTATAATCATGATTTACCTTGACTCAGATTTATTATGAAGTGGCATATACATGTATTTTCACCTTTTAAGAGAAGTTTGCTAGCCTGTAATGGGATATTAATCTCTTCATAGTGATTGTGTAATTCTTAAAATAATATACATGTATGAAAATACCTGTTTCAGGATGACAGCAAGCTATCTCCAACTTATGAGTTAGATCCCTCAATTAGTATGTTGAAAGGTTCCTCTGGTGATCTGAAACTGTACAAGGTACTGGGTACTATAGATAAAGTACTCCTAGTGATGGACAAAAACACTGATGAAACATATGTGATGAAGGTAATGTTACGCTTAAGTGTTCCACTATTATTAAAGTCAATCTTTGTCAAGTATGATGCATCTATGTGCTACTGAAAATATTGCCCCATGATTTGGAAAAAAAGAAAATTTGAAATGTGCCATTATGTTATGTGAAAAAAATGCTGCATAATTTGAAAGAAGAGAAAATTTCATCTTATGTTTACTTGCCATCATACTGCGGACAGCTTTACACCATTACATGCTGTTTGTCTATTATACCAATACTCAGATATCATTGAAAGAAGTAAATTACAAATAAAATTTTATGCATAATTGTTTATGAAGTAATTTAGTATTACTGAGTAAATCATCATTAATGTCTCGTTCATAGCCTATGTGAAAACATACTAGCCTGAGGCTTGAGGCTACTGAAAAAAAATATTCCGGGGTATTAGAAGTTGTCCAACATGCTGTACATTTGGCTAGTAGAATATATCTTTGGGCTTTTTATGAAGACTGCATTTAATTGAAATAATAATTCCTCTTCTTTTGTAGACCATTCACAAGTCCGTAGATATCAACAGCAAAAGGATCAGGACATTTTTCCCAGCCCATTGTCCATACATGGTCAGTCTGTATAAATTCTTTGAGACAGATTGTGCCATACACCTGTTACTTCAGCACGCTACCGGCGGAAAACTATGGAACTATATAGGTGCTTATATTCAAGGCCGTAAAGACCCAGTTGATAATGACGCAAATCAGTTCGGAAATGTTTATGCTGGTACGAAACTCCACGAGCACGATAATTCTAGTCAAGATTTCACTTTAGAGAAAAAAATCAATGGGGATATTGAATCTAAATCCAAGTTAATGGATTCGAGTGATGTGCTTGTGAAATATTCAGCTTCATCAGGTGATGGAGAAAGCAAAATTTCTATTGGTCGAAATATGGAGGAAGATTTAACCAATGAATACACAGGATATAGAAAAGAGGAGGAGCAAAAACAGGAGCAGGAGGAGGGATCTATGAAGATACCAGTTGATAGGCTAGAAAGTTTCTCTTCAGCAGAGGATGGCTTTGAGGGTCAAGAAGTAAGGCCTGCTTCATTGGAGCAAAAGGATTTTGTCTTTCAAGAACTGCTACAGGATAGCAAGTCAAATTTAGAACAGTTTAGTATCATTAGTTCAGATAGCACGAGTAGTGATTGTAGAGCTAGAGTTGATAGTTTTGTCTTTGACAGGAGTGATATCATTCAGGAAGAGAATGAAGTGCATGGTGAGTGTGTAGGTTTTGTTGATCAAGACAATGTATTCGGTGGTGAAAAAAAATCGGATACGCCGGATCAGGATGATTCTGAGATTATTGTAAAAAGTGCTAGAGAGTTACTCAAGTCTGTGGAGAGGACGTTATCCCAGACTGATGCCGAGGTTAATAAAATGTTGAATTCAAAAGACAATACTGGAAATGTGCATCGTGATACATTAGATGTTCAAAGAACAAAAAATGTGACAGAGGTAGTGACCTCAGGTCATAGCAGTGCAACTGTGATAGATGATAGTGACTCAAACGAGGCCAGTATATATGATGTACATCATTCTAGCAGCTCCACAGATTCTGACTCTATTGACAAGTGCCATAAATCTGAAAATGTAAATAAAACTGAAGTTTCCTCGGCTTTGAACTGTGATACAAATATGAGTGAATTTTACCCAAGTAGGAGTGAAAGAACTAGTACATTAAAAGCGACCAATCAAGATGGAGATTCTGGCTCGGAATCTTCGGAATCGCCCAGTAGAAGTAAAACTTCTCGCTCATCAACTCTAGTCAATAATTCTCCTGTCAAAAACGTTTCAGTGGGAAAATTAAGCTTAACAAGAATGAATTCTAAAGAATTAAGTAGGTCAGCGTCCATGGAACACGAATTGACTTCACCTCCAAGGTCGCGACAGAGAACTGTGTCAGATGTCTTTAAAGACACCAATATGGTTGGGAGTCTGGAGAATGTAAGATTGCCTGAGTCTTGTATCAGGCAGTGGATTGCAGAAATAGTGGTGGCCTTGGGAAAACTGCATGAGGAGGGCATAGTTTGTAGGTATGTAGGCAGATATTCACTTTTACAGTAAAATAATAATGTATAGCCCATGTATGATGTCAAAATAAGAAAAGCACAAGGATAGATGAAGAAGACTAGATTAGAAAGGAGTAGGTTCGGTAACATGGAAAATCGGCCCTAATTTTAGAATGTACTAGATTTTGATTGTATTTCATATCAAGGAAGTTAAATGTATGGTTGTTTGAAATACCAAATAAATATAGTAATTTTCGTGCAGTACACCAAAAGATATGGCTTCCAAATTGGATTAAAGTTGTAAAATACTGAAAAATCGTAAGAAATTGGTATAATTCTGGTCAAAATTTGTGAAAGTAAGTAGGGCGCCAGCCCGCGCCCAAAATAATTTTCATACAAAAAGTTCAATTTGCAATTTACCTTTGATCTACAAAAAATTTATTTTGGGTGAGGGTTGGTGCCTATACTGATTTATGCCAAAAATATGGCGAGTTTCCATCATTTTGCATCATGCAGAGCAAATGACGTCAAAATGTGACATCATAAGTAATGCAGGTGACGTTTTGACAATGAAAAAATTTTACTTCCTATTTCTGCAGGTATTTGAAATATATATAAGAGATGCTGGATCTTAATATTCATAAAATTATTTTTTGCAAAAATTTACAGCCGATTTTGGGAATAAGTGAACCTACCGGTACCCCTTTCAAAATTATAACAAATTAGAAAACATAAGAAATTAAACAAATGGAAAAAGAGTCCTTACAAAGGAAGTGTCAGGGAGAGTAAGGATCACCTGCTGGGTAGAAACACAAGTCACTTGAAAGCTGTATAGATGAATACATTAGTCTAATCAATGATCAGAATAGTACTTAGACAAGAATGCTATCTGTATTACTGAACTATAAAATGTATTACCGTGTTCTTCATTCTTTATAAGGTAATATAATGCTGCATAGAAAGATTTAAATGTTTGAATTGAATACACGAAGAACTTGCAGTGTTCAATTTAAGAGTAAGACCAATCATTTTCCAATTCAATACTCAAGAAACTCTCATGTTGAAAAGAAATTTTAGTGTTCCTCCTAAATCTTTATATGAATTTAAGTACATTTTCAAAAAGCTAAAAACGTATCATAAACATTTATTTACAGAGATCTCAGACCTGACAACATACTATTGGGTGACAGAGGTCATGTGTTACTGACCTACTTTTGTCAGCTTAATCAGGTCGATCAGGAAGTCGACTTTACTGCAGTGGATGAGCTTTACGTCGCCCCAGGTTGGTAATGCCCCTTTTACATGTTTTAATAGGTTACTTTAATACTCCAACATTTACGAAATGTGCTGGATTGCCAGTCTTTGTCAATCTCCTGTGGATTTTTGAGAATATCAGACATAAAGGAAATCCCCCAAAGATATAGAAAATCAGACTGTTTCGTAAACTCTTGATATCCCTTGTTGGTAGGTTTCTTCAATGTATCACGTTGAGACTTGATGGATATATATTTTATTGATGCCAAAATAGAAATTAACTTTGTAAATTTTTGAACAAAATATTTGCTTTAAAGAGTGAATTTTGAACTGAACAGTGGTACATGTATTTATCAAGAAAAATGACTTATTAAGAAATGCATTTGACATTTGTAATGTTATTTCCAAATGAATAAGCTGTAAGTTATTTTAAAGCTGTCTATTCATGTTAAGAAATAGATAGCATTCCCAATGAAAAATTTCACTCAGAATGTTTAATGTACTAACATTTTTACATGTTTTATATATGAATATTTATATAAATCCTAATCAACAGAAGTGAAGAATGTCAAGGGGTACACAGAGAGCTGTGATTGGTGGAGTCTGGGAGCTCTGATGTATGAACTCATCTTTGGAAGGGTAAGTCCTTGTGTATTATCAATGCAATGATAAAATTTTAATTTCAGAGGGTAAATCTTTTATATGAGGTTTTGGTTCTTGTTTTTAAGGTATTTTAGACTTTTAGAGTAACTTCCCATTTCGGGCAGTATCTGACGAAGACCGATACATGTAATTGTGATGTCATCAAATTTTGTGGAAATGTTCCTTAAAAAAATTGATGTTGCCATGTCAATTCTATGACATCATAAGGGTTTTTTACCTCAGAAACCGTCACATACCAGAAATAAATATGATTCAGAAAACACTCAATTATGGGAGTATTGGTTATTGGAATCAATGGGCCTCTGAAGAACCTCATGATAGGAAGGAGAGCCCTGAAATGTACAAAGTGAGAAGTTTAGTTCAGTAAAGTCAACTCTGCCTTTTGGTATACATTTAAAAAGTGTTATTTTCCCATTTATTAAGTCAGACAGCCAGACGCTAGACTCATTACATTTTGTAAATATTTTCGTTTTGGCATCACATCAGGAAGGTTGACAATGTAACGAGATGGTGCAATAAAAAATGTCTTCACTACATACACAATGCTATGTTTTCCATAATGATGTCTGGTGTCTATGCATAAAAATTCTAAGTCTAAAACGGTCACAACTATATTAGGATTACGGTGCCTGAAAATGGACCATTTAGTGTAGGATGTAGTGTGTGAGGATGAGCTATTTATGAGAAAAATGATAGAAATGAAATAGCAGCTGTGTATCATCTTTCTGAATGACAGGTTTTGAAACTTGATACAATAGGCCTCCTATGATTAGTTTAGGTACATAAAGACTTATAACAGAGTCTAAAAGGTGTTGGCTGATTAGAAAATACTTATTAGTAACATGTCAAATAACAGTGACTTATGTCTTTAATAAGGAAAGTTAAATGACACCATTCTGTCTTATTTTCTCTCTTTTCATTTATTTTCATTTTTAATAGAAATGATTCTTGAAGAGATTGAAAGAATCATATGAACGATCCGACTCTGAAAATGTTCCATAAAATACCAGTATTGATAAAATATACTTGACGTTTTTTCAATCAGGAAGTTAATTTATATGTCACCTTTGTCTTTTTCAAAAACAAAACTATTATTTAAATAAACTTTATTAAGTTGCCTAAAGCTAAATGTCAGGTATTTCTACAAACTGTTCTAAGACTCATTCACCAAATGATGATTTCCATTTTGTGATATTTTTGTGATCTCAATGTTTTGAAAGAGTTCAAGTAATTTGGAAACGGGATTATGTCCAAGCCAATGTGCTGTGCTGTCACATTGAAAGTGCTGTGCTGTCACATTGAAAGTGCTGTGCTGTCACATTGAAAGTAGAATAGATAGGTGCTCAACTTATATAATAATATTTTTTTTCTAGTTTCATAAAATCATTTAAATGTTTATTTTCAAAGTCTGAACCCATACTTATTTAATTTCAGAGCCTTTCAAGCTGTCATCCAGGGGGAATAAATCTCCACACACAGTTATATTTCCCTGATCATGCGTCTGAAGAGGCTAATGGCTTGTTAAGACAGGTATAGTAAGGAAATGAAAACTGCAGTTAAATTAAATTTACCAAAGAAATTTGCCTTACATATTCTTTTTTATATCAAGAAAATTTTCCAGTGTTTTATACAAAGGTATATTTGTCTTTGTACCAAAAAGATTATTTTTCAAAATTGAAGACTGAATGAAACCAAAAATAAACATTATGGACTAGGAAAATAAATCTAGTACATGATTGTGTCTTTTGAGGAAAGAAAATATGCTTTTCAAGGTCCAGGTTGTACAAGATGTTCTTTCCTTTGTAGCTTCTGTGTTACAGTGCCAGAGAACGACTGGGCTCAGGAATGAATGGGGCAGAGGAAATTAAAGCTCATCCTTTCTTCAGTGGCATTGACTGGAACCAATTAGAGCAATAACCAGGGTTTTATCTTATACTCTCTGTCTGTGTGTCTGTCCGTCTGTCTTTGGTTTTGCAAGAGAATGACTTGTTCTGGGAATGAATAGGGCAGAGGAAATTAAAGCTCATCCTTTCTTCAGCGGCATTGACTGGAACCAACTAGAACAATAAACAAGCTTTATCTTATACCCTCCGTCTGTCTGTCGTATTGCCAGAGAATGACTGGTTCCGGGAATGAATAGGGCAGAGGAAATTAAAGCTCATCCGTTTTTCAGTGGCATTGACTGGGACAAATTACAACAATAAACAGGCTTTATCTTATTGTGTTAAAACATGTAGATGAAATTCAGAATTACAAAGATTTTAGAAAAACTTAATTTATTGAGCAATCATCAAAGTGCTGGTTTTCAAAAATCCATGAAGATGGTGTTTTACAATCACAAAGATGTTAGAAAAAAAATTACATTTTTATTGTCAGAGTGCTAATTTGTTGATATGAAAACGTAATTAAAGATTTGCTGAATGCAAAAACAATTCCATAAGGTGAAAAGCCAGTGTGCTTACCTGGACCCCTATTCATTTCAACCATTAATTTCTGCCATTTGAAAATTTGTCTCGTGCATATGCTGTGCATTGTAGAGAGGTTACTTAGTCAATTAACCCTTCTCAAATGAAGGGTGATTTTAAGGTATCCGTTGTACAAATAAATATCAAGTGCATTATATCGTAAGAATCATGGCATATTTTTTTACCTAAATATACCTAGTAATACAACATAATGGTTCCTATCGTCAAAGGTCAACATGCTGACCGTCACTCAAGCCACGGAAACTATCGAGACACTGCCGAAGATTCCCGAGATAATTTTAACACTGTTTAAATGGACGAGACGTCCGCGAGATCTTCATTTGTACATTGGATACGTTAAAGTAAAAAAAATATCACTGGAGTTTATACGCTGACCTTTAGGCAGACTATGTTCGGCTTGCAACTTGATAACACTCGGTTATATACTCTTTATACCAGTCAAACATTCATATCAACAATATGATATTGCTCCCTTGTAAGGAATGTATTTAAATAGAGAAGATTTTCATAGATACATCTTATTACAATCTTGTATTGTGCATGTCACAATATATGTTTTTGTTGAATTGAAATATTGAAATATTTTATGTTCGTTACACAAATTTATGTATACAACAAAGATACACAAATGCATGTTAAACTTTACAATAACATTATGTTGATCATTCTTCAAATTTTAATTGTTGTAAGTGCATGTAGTATGTAAATATAGGTACATACATGAAAATATTTCATGAATGTTAGTACATGTATTAACACAGGTGATACATATTGTACTCTCTTGTTCATTGTTAAGCATGCGGTGTGTGACTTTTATAGATTAGATTTTATGCCAAATATTTGTAACCCGGTCAGTTTAATTTTCACCCACCGAAGTCTCAACTTCGCTCAAATTTCTGTGATTCAGTGATATTAGACAAGGAGACAGAAAGTCTTGATGTTTTGATTGTTTTTTTTTTTTTCATAATTTTTACAATCTAGTTCTATGGTTTTAATTTTAATTCGGATTAGTCACTACTGTCCTGTTCACTAAATCCAGAGCACCATGTTTGGGCGATTTATTCTGTCATCTGAAGAATTTTGCTATAAATTATTGTTTCCGAGAATTGACCTCCTTTAGTCGTAACTGGAAATTAACTTCAACTTACCCTATCAGCTGCCTTCAAACCTGCAATATGAAAAAATGAAATGTCTACGGGAAATTCCCATGTTAATTTCAAGCTGCCGCCATATTGTTCTCCGTGTCAACAATAGTAAACAGTGACGTCAAAGCCTCCAACGTCACACATTTTCAGCAATTTTACTATAGAAAATCCCTGTAGACTTTTTATTTTCCGTCCTATTTCTAACTTAGCTGACGCACAGCCAAAACAGTGGTATTTTCTGTTACGACTAAAGGAGTACTATCAAATTGATATCTTTTTGGAAGATGACATTATCATATTATAGAGAAAACCGGGAAAACAGGGTGCTCTGGAATTAGTGAACAGGACAGTAGTGACCATTTATGACTGTATTTGTACATTGTTCTGAAATATTCAAATTTTCAAACTATCTTTTTTGACTGCAAATAGCTTTATAGCATGTATCATATAAGGTACCAATGTTGCAAATTTATGATATGAATAACTGAATGATTGCCAGAAATATAGTTGCCTATGATCCTAGCCGATAGCTTATTGATTTAGATTTTGAAATCTGGAAGTTTAGATGTATCTCTACTGTCCTATTCACTAAATCCAGAGCACCCTGTGTTGGCAATTTATTCTGTCATCTGAAGAATTTCCTATTAATTGTTGTTTTCGAGAATTGACCTCCTTTAGACTAAGTCGTAATTGGAAATTAACTTCAACTTAGCTATCAGCTGCCTTCAAACTGTAATATGAAAAATAGAATGTCGATTGGAAATTTCCTATGTTAATTTTCTAACTTATTTCTGAACTTAATGTACAGCTAGAACAATTGTACTTTCTGTTATGACTAAAGGAATACTATGAAATTGATATCTTTTTGGAAGATGACAATACCATACTTTAGAGAAAGCCAGGAAAACAGGGTGCTCTGGATTAGTGATTGATCAGGACAGTACTTAGTGAGTTATCACAGCCAGCTTTGCAGGATGGACCTATTTAAATGTAGTATTAGCCTGACATACTGAACAATGTCCTACGCATGTTATGATTTCAGTTCCGCTGTTCTCCACCATTAGTGAGTGTCATTATGGCTGCCATTCAGTTTATCACTTCAATAAAGCAGCTCTCTATCATATTGGTTCTCTAAAACACTTTTAACTCCCTGTTATGTTATATTCTCACATTATGCTGTCACAATTTAAAAAGACTTTGGGTCATACATCATAGGTCAAGGTCATACTTATAGGCCAAGGTCGTGTGAAACACCCACATCTTTATCTGTACCTTTTTTCTTTTGAGTCGCTATATATATGATCACTGAAGATGGAAACCTTTGCTGACCTTATATTATCAAAGATTACATTCAATCTTCATCTCATGAGAAAACAACCCTTCAATTTATCTTTTCATTGAAATTCTTGATACTGCTTAGATTAAGCAGAGATATAAAATAATCTAGACTTTGTAAATTATCACATTTATGTCTTCTTGTGTATTATTAAGGATATACATGAATATCAGTGGTAGATTCATGGGATGCGGAGGGTGTGCCCCCCCCCCCCCCCCCCCCCCCCCCCCCCCCCGGCACTGACCCAAAATTTTCCAAAAACAGGTATATTTTGGCCCATTTTCAGTTAAAAAAATCGGAAATATTCACCGGCAAAGGAGGCACTGGATCTGCCACTGAACATGATGGAAGTTTGAATCCTTTGTACACATTAAAAGTTACGGTATATTCTAAGTGCCATATCCAATCGGGTCATTGGAAGATATGTGGTAAAATATCTTGCAACCATTATTTATTTTCATTCTCTTAATGAACACTATATTTAATATTACAGATATATAAGTATGTTATGAACTCTGTAATTTTTATCACTAGATATTGGTTTTATGATGCATAGTAATTAGTCCATCCACAAAAAGGATTATTATATCTTAAGTTTTATTTATTAACGGTGCAATACTTAAACACTTGAAAATTAAATTTTGTCAAAATATTTCATGACATCAGATTAGATAATAAAACATTCAAGAATGAAAATTAATAATCCTGCATTGTTGACTCTTGTATTAAAATAGTTCCCTCCAGGATTGATAAAAGAAAAAACTAACAAAAGTTCGGTCCCGTTGCCTTTTTCAAGTTCAAAAAGTAAAATCAATATTTTGCAGTTAGATAAAATGCATATTGTGGTTTTTGCTCTTGATAAAGGCAAAGGAGCCTAAATACTTGAGTGTTTTTGTGCTTTTACTTGTCTTGTATGTTTGGTCTGCTGTTGAAATAAGGGACAGTTTGATTTAATGGAAACTAATTAATTGGAATATGTTTGAATTCTGTGAGCATGAAATGAAGTTAAGTATGTACAATTTGCCACCGAGGAAAATTCTGTGGGTGATGCATCTGAAGATGTTTACTACAGAGCATGATGCGGGTGCTGAATCTGACCCATGACTTATTTCAAGTTTGAATTACAAGGTAAATCGGACACCTCCTCTTCCAGCTTATTGTAAGTACTAAATCAAGCAAACTTGTGTGGATTAAACATATGAAGATGCTTGCTAAAATAAATGGTACAGAAGGCTTCAAGGTGGATTTATGCAAAAACGTTATGTCAAGTGTCAATGTTTGGTAAGATGAGATGCCTCCATTGGTCCTCTATCAACCAAACTTGGTGAGTAATCCATCTGAGAATAGTTTTCTGAATTTGCATGATACAGAAGCTAGATCTGATTCATTGTTCAGGCTGGAGTGCCCATTTGCACAAAAATTCTTTCATAAAAATTTCAGGAATTTTCGTATTTTTCATCATCATGTAAAAGCTTAAAATGTTTTTCAATATAGATTATATTATGCCTACTGATATCATTTCTACATATTAAATACAAATTCAGAAACAAAATATCGTGATTTTTAGTCTATAAGAAGTACTGCAGGATCAAAAGTTACGAAAATTCCCAAAATTTTTCGTATTTTTGTAAAACAGGCTGCTGGTTGAGTAAAATGGGACACCACTAAAAATCCTACATCAGCCAAACTTGTGTATTTGATGCAAATGACACCATGTGTTAAAATTCATAAACATATGTTTTTATGCACTTCTATAGCTACATATTGGAAAAAATACTTATTTCATTTTAAAGAAAACATGTTTTTCTTCATATCATGTACAAGTTGACCTTCTCCTTTAGTACAATGAAACTTCATTTGAAAAAAGTCATTATTTGGCACTTGAAATGAATACAATATCCCGAAAAGTTCGCGAATTAGCGAACATATCTGTTCATTTTTGAAGACGTCAAATCGGATTGAACCTTCCGGTTCTGGGGTTGAACATTATTTTTTTTCTTTATTGGTTTTATTTTTCCTACATTGGTATATGACCGAAGTGAACAATTCTGAGAATTTTTTTAACACACCTGCATGCCAAGTTTTTTAAGTACAGGTACACGTAAGCTAGGATCAGGCAGTTGGAAAACCTTAAAATTTTTGCAGATTTTTTTTTTCTTGAAATGTGCTCAGATCAACCTCCAGATGAATGTTCTGAAGGAATTTCCCTCATACTCGGATGATGAAGAAAGTAATGGGGGTAGCAAATTTGGTTGAATTATATAGAGAAGATTTTCCCGCCATTTTTTCCCTTCATAATCCTTTATAAATTATGAGGTGAATATCTCGCTTTACCATCTCTTCATTCAGAAATGAATATTATATATTTGATTTGTAGCACATATATGTCTCAAGACAGAAATAAAAAGTTTTGCAAAAAATTGATGTTTCACTCCTGCCTGAATCTTACGTGGGCCTATACGTAAAACATTTACATCGATCGAACAGTTTGCTATGACATCATAACTCACTTGTTATTAAAAATCATGTGTGCAAAACACATGCGTTACCTCTTTCACATGTAGCTGCGAAATAACTTTTAGGTATGAGTTTAGCATACTAAATCCTGCGTCAGGTGTTTAACGAATTATGCGGTAATTTTGCTCTCTTAATTATATTTTTGTGGGCGTATCTAATGCAGAATTAATGCGATGTAATAGCTTTTTCTGTGCCTTTGAAGTTGTAAAGATGAGCCAGATTAATTATTTATCAAGAGTCTGATTTATGATTAGATTGCGGAGTAAATTATTAATAATAACATCAACCAGAAGTCGGTTATATTATGCCTGATGAATATTAATCATTATCACGTGATTACAGGAAACGTATTTTGATAGACCAATGAGCGGCTGGGCTTTATTAATGATTGCAATTTGTTATCTCTTCCCCCTCAGAAATAGGCACATATTTGATTTTATATACGATAAACAGATGGTTGTGAAATAGAACTTCTTTATCTTTGAAGATAACGGCAAGATACATTACAAAAATACCTTATTTGATTTTTTTAAAAATAGTACAGTATGAAGATTGATGTGAACAACCTTTCAGAAAAGAAATGATAAGCAGGAACAAGTAAACTGAGCACAGATAATTTTATGTCACTTCGGATTTCCTAATTTTTGACTCTAAATATGTGACCACACCTAAATCCAAGACATTTTTTGTGCACTTAATTCGGTTTCATCAAGGTAGCACTTCAGTAACAAATTCAGAACTTCCTCTTTTTCTTCTCAATAAACACAATGGTTGAGCCATTGGAATCAAATGTTGCGCAATCAAAATCCAAGGACATGCATGTGAGGTGTGCCCTTTTATTTTCGGTGTTTCGGGAGTTCCGGTGTTTTGCTGTGGGTGCTGTACACAACCGAATCCTTTTAACGAGGTGAATAGCAGATGGCCGTCCAAAGTCGGCACCGGGTATCGGGTACACATTGGTCTCCTTCCTTTTATGTGTTGTCATTTCTGTACGTCTGTATCAATTGTTTTGTATGATGTTCTAGTGAATATTGTTGTCTTTTTTGCCGTTTGTAGCTCTGTCTTACATTATGTGCTGTACATAACCGAGTCCTTTCAACGAGATGTGTAATTGTTGAATTATGGAAGAATCAGGCAGGGGTGATACATGAAAATGTTTTGCTGAACTTTTTATTCCTGCTTTGAGACATATGGGTGGTACATACAAATAGAATGAAAATCAGTTCCCAAGGTTCGAATGGTGAAGTGAGATATTCACCTCATATGTGAAGGAAAAGAAATGGCGGGAAATTATTCTTCTTTAATTCAACCAAATTTGATACCCCTATACCTTTCTTCACCATTTAAGTATGAGGACAATTCCTTCAGAACATTCATATAGAGGCAGATCTGAACACATTTCAAAAGAAAAAAACAGTTTTAGGGTTTTCAACTGCCTGATCCTTACGTGGACCTGTACACAAGTTGAGAAATTAAACGCTGCATAGCCCGGGTCAAGTCAAATTTACTTCCAATATTATAATTTTCTTTATTTTTCAATGTTTTTGTTCTAAAGACTGTGTTTACTTAAAGTGTTTCTGAATAATCGGAACTCGGAAGATTTATGAAAATGTACTGTAATTCTCAACATAGCACTGCAGACTTTATAAATCCTTTGATGTCGCATTCTTTCAACATTATTGAAACTAATGGACGTGATATTCATACTCCTTGATACCTTAATTGAAATTCTACATAGAGCAATTAATGTTCAAACGACCTTTTTGTACCAGCAATGGTTAGGAATTGCATAATATATGAGTGCAACAAGGTCCTCGTATCAAAAGTAGACAAAACATTTCCAAAAGTGAAGAAGCAACACCAGCTTTGAAATGCGGTAGTTTATGTATATACATGTAGGTTAATTGGTGTGATCATCTTGCAGGGAATATACATATATCAATAATACGGAAATGTACGGTAATGACAAACACACTCAAGGGAAAATCATTTACATATTTTATTATCTAATCCATTATTTTCAAAGATGGAGAGGAATCTCCAACAAGACTCGCTTGCAGCACCTACAACGAACACCGAAACATTCCTATGTGAAATACGTACAGTAGACAAGCGCAACAATAGACGCAAAAGGGACGAGGATCACAAAGACGATATCATAACACTAAAAACAAAAGACGTGACTCCATGACGGGCCTCGTCCAAACCTCGTTAGAGAAGACAGGGCCCCGACCACCTGTCCTCTCTGAATGTCGGTCGGACTCTTCGGTTGATAACATATATGAGCCAGCAGAGCACGGACTGTTTTTCGTATGCCATTTTACTGTACAATTACGTATTCATTTTCAACGCACAATTATTGTGTATAAAAGTTTCTTCATTCTGATATGACAATATAATTTTGACAGCAAAACGTAAGGGCCCAAAGTAACACTCGGTGAATATGTAAATGGATATCAAAATCATAAGGGCGTGCTAAAAACAGTCCGTGCTGTGCTAGCTGGAGCATATCGTAAGTGTTCAGATTTCCTTCTTCGGCTCGAATGTCATTTCAGAAGAGTCATGATTTATCAATACTTCTTAAAGAACATTTTGTCCTTTTGGCTTACCTTTCGTTTGTTAAATTATCGGTAAGTTGAAGGATGAGTATTGTCATAATACATGAAATGGACGCACTAGGTTGGCTCTTGGAGTACATCTGCCTGTCTGATTTAAGTTGCCATACATGGTTCGTGTTTCAGTAGGGCTTTGGTTACTAATCGTACTTTTGGGGATAGAACTTCGTGATGGTTTTTATTTAAAAGTTGGAAGTTTTTTTAAGATTCAAAGTTTGGATCGTTGAACAATTTCAATAACTCGATAAATAGAATATCATTTATGTAAGATTGATCAAAGGTGTATTGAATTTGAGCAGAAGTTGTAGATCGACTACCTTCTCTACATGGAACTCGATTTTGAAGTCAAAAGATAGATATACATAAACCGAAACCATCTTCAGTCTTGTAACAGAACCTTTTCAAGCCTTGTACCAGTCGGATATATGACTAGAGACTATAGATGACATACTGAGTTCTATCCGCATCAAAGAGAGCAGAACACTGATAAAATCTGAAACTTAGTCGGACTTATTAAGCTCCTTGCGCCTACCCTCCAACGATTTTTGGCCATATTTTTCACAATACGCTTCTGAATAAACCCTACACATGGAGCCGCTCATTTTGGTAAAAGGAAATTAAAGCTCTGTATTGTAGATGGCGCCAGGAAAATTCACATTGGCTTTATTTAAATTGTTTGGCATGAAGTACTACTGACGAGGATTCAAATATCTGAAACGCGTGTCTACATTGTATTACAACAAAATTGGTACTATAGAACATATATTTCAATATTGACAATTCTAGGGTGATTGAGCATGGCTTTACATCTACATAGGTAAGCAGAGAAAAAGACTCTCTGACAAGACAACGCTACTGTGAAAAACATGAACAAGTTTGCAACAAAACAATGTGTAACAATCGTGCCAGGCATCCGATGACAACATACAAAGGAGAATCCCGACACCAGGTGGATCAACTTACAAATGCACCAATCGAAGACAACAACAAAAACGACCCGAATTTAGACGGTCGTCTGCCATGTATAAGTAGTAAATGGTATGATTATCCGGATATTTTGTTTACACACATGCATATAACACATATGCTCGCATTTTAAGAATTATTGATTTCTAGATTCCTCAGATCGTTACGATTTTTCGCATTTTTAAACCAATCAGTCATCGAGTACGATGGAAGCATTATATTTAAAGCGAATATACAATTTCTGAGCACTCTTTATTGTCTTTAAACATACACATTTACACATTTTGATTATAAGAATTTCTGCTGCTTGATACAATTCAAGTCACGTTTTCAATATAAGTATCAATAATGAATTAGTTATTCAATTTCATTAAATGAATCACTTTCAAGGATTTAAATCATACATACTAACAAAAATATCTACTACATGTACATGATGTATATCGAAAAAGGCATATCGTAAAAATGAAACATTGGAAAATGGTTTCGTTCATTGGATTGTGCTTGGCACTTGTCAATTACTGATTCTCTAATTAACAAATATAATGAAAAATGAAATGTCACACCTTACTTGCGCAGGTAAACATTGTTCTTCTATTGGATCACTGTTTATATAAGTGGATGGGTTGTGATTACATAGACAGTAAGTGTCTTCATTTTGTTTTTCAATGCAAGTTGCAATACGTTCCTTTCAATAGTTTCATCCCATGAAATTACATTGGTTGTGCATATATACAATCCGGAAACCACCGAATTTGCTATTCGTGTAGCAATGTTAAACGTCTTCAAATTCAATAGCATCATCTAAAAAAAAACCCAGAAATTTTCAGCGTGGACCAGACATGCACGTTTCAGATACTTAACCCTCGTCAATGATCCTCAATGTAAACAAAGTAATTAGACCAAAGTGTGTGAAAGCTATTATGTCAAAAATGTACCGAAAGACGTAGCAGTATGGATGGGATATGATGCTACAGGACCCTAGTTTAAGAAATGTCAAGACATTTTGATAACAAAAATTTTCGAATGCATTGAAGAAACGATCAACCGAAGTTGATCGAACTTGGCTACATGTGCCCTCGGGAAAAGTTACACTTGTCACTTTGGTAATCACTGGATATAGGCTAGTATATCGAAGGATCAAATGTTCTAAATCATTGGACGATCCAAGGTATGTAAAAACGGTTTGTTCATACGAAAATACACGATCAACAATTTAAGTTAATGATAACTGTGACTATAATTATTGTAATTTCTCAATTTTTCAGATTAAATTAAAATCTCAGTAAGTGTTTTTACTTCAAAAATTGATTTTATTCAATGCTAATTTGATGTCTTTTGTGTAACATAGATTTTATGGATGACGTATATAAACCCATCGAAAGTGTTTACAAATTTTCTTTTTATAAGACGTCTAAAACAGTTACAAAATGCAATCTATTAAAGATAGTGACTTCTACTCACAAACAAGCTATGGTTAGTTACTCTGAACTGAGTAAAATGAGAAGATGCGTAAGAGAACCCCATCCCTTCTTGTATTAACTGTGTTGACTGTCTTAGTTCATTGACTTCTCATAAAGCTCGCGATTTCAGAGCCATACGCGGCCTAAATGGGATAAAATGGCCAATGAATGACGAAAGAATTGCCATTGATGGTCTGTAGTACGGGATAAGGAGTCATATGAGAGTCGTTATTCAGTAAAACGTCGATGTTTGTACAAAAATATAACAAATATGATTCTGTGTTGAACAGATGTATGACCTCCCTCTCATTTTTGAGGTAATTGATTCAGAATATGTCTTATAAATTCCATTAACAATTGATCATACTGAAATTATAACATTATATGTAAAATAACGACAATGTGAACATTAATCATGAAACCATAGCGACTCTCATGGTATATACAATTAGGTGATAAAAGTTCATCCATGCCTCCTCGACTTCCGGTGTCCATTTCTCCCCGATCGCAGGTTTTATTGCGGTGATAAGCTGAGGACCAAGAAGCTGGAAAAGAAAAAAACACAATGTAAAGAAAACGAGTTACATCTCAGGTGCCAATCTTAGAACAAAACCATAAAATCACAGAGAAGTGTACTGTGTGGTGTATTAATTACTCTTCATTACTCTGCCGCCTGAAAGAAGGTTTGTTTGGCCCTTCATATGCTAGTATTACTTTGCCTTTTTTTTGTGAAAAGTTGTCATTTCATCCTAAAATGGAAACGAAATTAAATGATTTTATTTAACTATGCGACTGAAGCGGCTCTGCTGGAAATTTGGAAATCCATTTCTTTGATACATTTCGATTGGTAGAATCCTATAGGATGACAAATATGGATAATGACCATATCCCTGTATACAATACAAAATCAGGATAAAACAGGAACCAAAGCAAACAAACAAAAACCTCCACCACACGAAAAGAAGCGAACCCCGATATGGGAGTGAGACCAGGTGCCTAGGAAGAAGAGTAAGCATCTCCTGCTTGCATGCAGCACCCGCCGATATTGAAGCTTATTCTGAATATTGTGTCTCTCTTATAATCGGAGATGTACTCTCGACAACGTACCTCATTTTCTAGTTCAGATAAAAAGCCTTAAAAATATATGTAATTTAAAAGCCAAGTATTTCTAAATGAAATTCTTCCAAGTAAATATAAAATTTTATGTACTTCAAGATAGAAGTATACGCTCCAACAAATACTTCATCCCTCTCGAAAATGCAAATTATCCACACTGGAATGACAATGATGCAGTCGTTGACAAATGAGAAAGTCACTGATATTCCAACGCTACTGGTTCGCTAACAGTGTAATTTGATTCTCTTCTGAGCAGAAATATATCACTCTTAACACATACCTCAAAATAATCGGGTTTGATATTGAAAACGACATGTTTGTGTCCAAGTTCCGTAAGCATGGCGTCAAATCGCCGAGGACTGTCAATTCTGGCGACACATTTTTCTATGGATCCCATAACACGGAGACCATGCTCTCTCAGACCCTCATGCTGACGTAATTGATTCATGTCCATTCCACGAAAAGGCACAAATAAGTCTTTTAAATCGGGATTTTTCTCAAATAGTCTGAAATGAAAAAGCAAAACTACTAAGCTGCAAAGAGTTTGAGATTTTTATGAAACTTTTTTTTATGTTTAATGTTTCTCTGTCGTATGTTTCTTATACGTCTCTTGTTGTGATATTCTACTCTGTATATCCGCATGGGGTGCTTTGGTGTGTGCGGGAATGCTTACACATGGTCCCATCTCTACCTTGCCAGGGGTTCGTCGATGCTCAACTTTGTGCTCCATTGTGAGTTCTGTTGAGATTATCGTCAGGATCTTTTTAACTCTTTTGCTCTGGGTGCTGCAACCGAGTCTGGTTGAAGATCACCTCCTTTCTTTTGGGTCATTTAAATCATTTTTTGCTCTGTTTTCTTGTTTGTTGGTACTCTCGGTCTGAGTGTTCTAGTTTGTCCCCTTGTTGTAATGGTTGTTTAATGTGTTTTCTGTTTCTTGTTGGAATCTGGCATGTTTTCCATTTTAAATGTTGATGTCGTAGTTGGTCTTTTGAGAAATATGTTCCTTATTTATAATAACTTTACTCTTCTATGCTGCTATATTTTGCGCTCTTTTTGGAAGATGTTTTCCTTATTTAACTTTGATCATCTATGCTGCTATATTTTGTGGTCTTTTGTTTTTGGAGATATTTTCCTTATTTAAGTTTATTCTTCTGTTCAGCTATATTTTGTGGTCTTTTCTTGGATATGTTTTCCTTATTTAACTTATAAATCTCCTACGATGCTATATTTTGTGGTCTTTATTTGAAGATGTTTTCCTTATTTAACTTATAAATCTCTTACGATGCTATATTTAGTGGTCTTTTTGGAAGATGTTTTCCTTATTTAACTTTTATCTTCTATGCTGCTATATTTTGTAGTCTTTTTCAAGAAATATTTTTCTTATCTAACTTAACTCTTCTTTGCTACTCTACATATCGTTTTTTTTTTATGAAAAGCACTTATAAGGGTAACGTGTACGAAATATATGGACACAGACTCGGAATAGAGAAATAATGACGACAATTGGACATCATTCTCCTTTTTTCACTTGTAAAATTTTATTTCAGTTTTATCACCATCACGAAAGAAACGATTATCCAGGGTGCCAAACTTTGGGAAAAATATCAAGCATTGCCCACGACAAAACGAAGAATATTACCTATAGGTGAAAAAATATCAGATTGAATATGGTTAGTATCGATTGAAATGGAATTCGCCATTGTGACTTCGTTAAAAGATTAGAGCTTATAGCTGATTTCGTGCTTTTTCCATTTGAAGCAATATCAGACTTAGCAACTTCGTCATTATGTCCAAGGCGACTGTTAGATATTAGCACGTATGATCAAATGGAGTCTACGAGACCAAATATCTCTCTGTTGAGTACTCGCTCAGCATAGATATGTATATTTTTACAAATGAAATCCAAAAAAAAAAAAAAAAAAAAAAAAAAGAACCAAAAAAAAAAAAAAAAAAACCAACCCCGCACTTGTGATGAGAAGGAGCTGCTGATGGCTGATAAAGTAGCGTATATCTTATCGCAAAATTCAATGCAAAATGTGCGATACCAATTGATGCCTATAAAGTAAACGCTTGATGAAAAGAATGAGAGAGAAAATTATGTAATTACCCGGATTACCAACACTGACTCATCTGACACAACGGGAATTGAGAGTAATTGGAAAACAGAATTAGCAAACCAGTAGGCCAAGTATTAAGACGTACAAGATGAAATGATTTAAAGAAAAGAAAACCAAAAAATGCTTTTCTCTATTCTCTAGACAACTAACAGATTTCATTTTTGTTGCGCCTTACGTAATGTAGTGCAACCTTTATTCATAATGAATTCCAACGGGATTTTTAAGACTGTGATTTCAAAAATCTAGAAATGGAATTGCAATAAAGAAGAAAAACAGTAGAGATAAATGTAGATAACTTTATTGTTTTTTATAGACAAAACAAGTCTAGGACAAAAGATATTTTCTCTTTACGTTCAATTTTAGCGTAAATTATCCCATGTTATACAAGAGAAGGCTCACTGGTACGATCATTAATGCTAATGGCGCGAATGGATTCACGATTTGCCTTCACGCCTTTGTGTAATGAGATAATTTTTCTATGATGTCAGTCAGTCTCGAAATAGAAAAAGTTGCATAATCTTTTCAGTGCCTCGTCTATTTGATCTGGTATTTTTATTCGGGAAATACTTAATATCGAAGGTCATTATGCAAGGACCAAATGTCAAGGACAGGCTCTAATAAGATCTAAAAACTGCATAATCTTTCCATTGCTCTTTACATAATCCTCGTCTATTTGATAGGGTATCATTTATTCAGTAAGTTTGGAATGTCAAAGGTCAAAAGGTCAAGGGCAGGCTCTTGTAAGATATAGTCTCTTTAAGAGAAAATACACTTCTTGATGGCATATTGTATTTGTATTAGAAATATGTATTTGAAAAGGACTTGATAACTATTATAGTTCTAATGATTTCGTCCTCGAGCATCACTGATGAGATAATTTTTAGCTCGTCGGAACGAAAAAGTCCGGAGAGCTAATGCCATACCGTCGTTGTCGTCGTCCGTAGACAAAACTTTAACCTGGGCTATATCTCTTGAACTGTAAGGGGTAGGGCTTTGATATTTCACATGTAGATACCTTGTGACGAGACCTTTCATTTGAGACCATGGCCTTTGACCTAGTGAACTTGACCTTGGACTTTGACCTACTTTAATCTGGTTTCTGATAAAAACCTGTATAGGCGAGCTATGTAATCTTTGATTACCCTATGTTTTTGATATGTACTAATGATGAAATATAATTCATATAGCATATATTTCGATATTTTATTTCTCTGATATAACTCTATCCTAGATATTTATTTGGCCTGAATCATAAATTAGAATTTGGCTCTTCAAATATTAATTTATGTAACTTTCGCTAGTCTTTTTCGGCTTCAAATGTTACATAGGAGACGCGATTACGATGTTGAAATGCAAAAATAGTGTACCGGAACGATAATCAGTATATATATGCTCCCAGATGAATTCTAGAAACTTGAGATAAATTGTCCATAAATTGAAGATTCTAACTAGACAACGATACAGTCTAAATGGTAATTACAGACATGTGTCGTTTATCTAACTTTAACCATGTCTCAGGTTTCAGTCCCTCAGAGAAATTATTTTCTTATTCAGACACTCCGTCGGTTCTACAAAGAATAAGATCAATTGTATACTTAATAAGGCGCCACATGGAACATATCATTGACAAATTTCTTGGAGTAGAATGCAATAAAGCAAACGTATCGGAGTGAGCCAAGTGTATCAGAGGAAGTATCTAATTCTTTACATATTGAAAATATCATTTTTGGTAATTTTCTTGTTCGATGTTCTCATATCGGGACCAACAAGCGACCCCCTCCTGTTTTTAAATAATACGACGAGAGAAATTAAGTTAAGCTTTAAGCTTCCTTTTCGGTCCTACTTTACTTATATACTATACTCACAAATTTCATGTGATATCTGAATAAATGTGTTTGTTTAAACTTTGCAAATTAGACACAGCACGTTTTAACAGCGCCAACTGCAGTGAATTTTGCACATACGTAATACTCTGGAAATTAATAAATAATATTCATTAGATTAAGTTATCCTTCATGTTTCTATGGAGCTGTGCCATTTTCTCAGTCTGTTTGTTCTATTTTTAATTTTGCGTGAGAAAGTTCTCTTTTGTATTTTTTCCAGAACTTGTAAGCCTTTCCATAGTGATTTTTGGAGTCTGATTTCGGAAATTGTCAACCATCTTACTACGTCTTTTGGTATATTTAGAACATGATTTTTACATGGCCGTATTACATTGTTAAGATTGAGGATCACTGACGAGGGTTAAGTACCCGAAACATGCATGTCTGGTCCATGCTGCAAAATCTGCTATAAAATGATGCAAATGAATTTGAAGACATTAAACATTTGTACCACTTGGTGAGTGTCACTGCTGGTGGACCAGGAGTCCCCGAGGGCACATGTAGCCAAGTTCGATCAATTTCGGTTGGTTGTTTCTTCAAGTGCATTTGAAAATTTCTGTTTACAAAATTATCTCAAATTTCTAAAAACTGGGTCCTCTAGCATCATGTCCCAGCCATCTTGCTATGTCTCTCGGTATATTTAGGACACAATTTTCACAGATTTTGGCTATATTACATTGTTTAGATTGAGGATCACTGACGAGAGTTAAGGACCCGAAACATGCTTGTCTGGTCCATGCTGTAAATTTATCTGCTCTAAAATGATGCAAATGAATTTGAAGACGTTAAGCATTGTGTTTGACTTTCATTCTCTGATACAAATAATTTATGATATAAATTCTATCACATTTCAATAAATTCATAAAACAGACTGATGATCGTTATAAACTAGACGGTTATACATTTACATGACAATTACTAAATATTAAATGAAACGTCGATCAGAATATGCCGACAAAAACCCTTAGCTCCTTTTCCATAGAAAGAAATATTTAAATACGCCGACACAAATTTAAATATGCATTTTATAACCCTACTTAAATCGACTTTACCTCATTTCGTTTTTATAAAAACCGGGAATTTATGAGGTTCCATTGAAGCACTTTGAACCTTTTTAATGATAATTGGTAAATTTGCATACCTTTTTGGAGGCTACTGATCAAATGAGTAAAATATTTATGGTTTATTGACAAAGATAATCTGAGATGACTGATAAAGCATAGTGATAAAGTCCTTCATACGATTCTGGGAAAGCCACATGATGTATCGACAACCATGACATAGCTTATCTTTTATTCTTTGTGGCATCCTTATGATTAATATGTCAGAGAGGGAAATTCTGGGTAGTCTTTCTGGCCTTGGTCGCCGATGAAAGACGATTTGCCGTAAACCGAAATATTAACAAAGCTCATGCTGGATTAGCATCAGTTGTAGGTCGCAAAAGTTCTATTTTCAATTAATCATATACATGTAAGATATCATAAATCAGAATTCAAATCATTGCCAGTAGGAGACATTTTTTTTTATCAAAATCGTTGATATATCAATGGAAGATGTCGCCTATTGTAATTGGAAATTTTGTATCTTTTGTTCCTATTTGAAATATATCCAATAGGTGATATATAAAAAAAGAACCTAGGCAATAATATTGGTAGAGCATCAGCATTTCCGTGCTTATTTTAATGAAAAACTGAAATATTTTGTGACAAGCTGTTGTAGATGCATTCGAAGGAGTGTCTACAATATGTAAATTTTAAATGAACACTGACCTACGAATACTTTCGGGTACTTTCCTTTCCGAAAGCAACACAATGAGAAGGTAACCTCAACTGTACATGAGGAAGTTTGCAATATGATAGCTTAGATTTTCGATACAAGGCATTTTCATTATATTTCATTTTACTACCTTTTCCTTGGCCTTGACATAAGATTTCCTTAAAAATGTTAAAAGAATTCAGATGGAAACATAAAATCCTTGTGATCGTATATATCTAATTTTTATACTAAGTTTCCTCTACTTTCATTACGTTAACTGAGATTTTGAAACTGAAAATTCAGATAGTTTCATGCCTTTAAGAGTGAAATAGTGAAATCTAGCTTAAGCAGTGTATGGCAACCATTATTGTATCCATAGCAACCAAGAATTCCCCATAGCAACCAAGAATTTCCCATATGGTATCTATTCGACAACTGCTTCTTTTGGTAGTTATATCTCAGAGTCAGATATGAATGTCACATATTGATTTCAAATTAATCAACGATCGAAGAAAATGATTCAGTCTCACGCAAACACATCTTCACAAATACCTTATACGTACGGATGACAAATAATGTATATCATAGAGAAAACTTTGTATTAGCGACTTAGGAGTATTGAAGACTTGCACACCGAATTCCTTTCTTACAAGATTTTCTCAGTTTATTTATCTACTTTTATTTACTAACTCTTTATTGGTCAATATTTCTATCCGAATGATCATTTAGAAAAACCCCTAAAATTAAATAAAAAAAACTTTTGATTTGTGCAATGTTTTCATCACATGTGTCTATCTCTTGAAAAAAAAAAGGTCACGTCATTAAAATGATCTCTTGTCACAGTAGCGTATCACGTGATATGCAAATAATCTCTAGCCCGGAATACAGTCTAAATCTACTTTATAGCATACTATTTTAAGCCTATCATATGAGCATCACTATCAACTATACGCTGGTAATCTTTTCTGGTCAAGAATAGAGGTATATATATAGAGAACACTTCAACAGAATCTTTTTTATTTTGTTTACATGTTATGATATGGTGCACGAAAATAAACAAAATTTTCTGTTGAAGTGTTCTATGAATATAATTATATTCTTGACCAGAGCAGATTACCATCGTATAATGGATAATGATACTCGTATGATAGACCTAAAATAAATTCATATAAAGTAGATTTATACAGTATTTACCTTGTTTAATCGGAGGGAATTCCCGGGCTAGAGATTATTTGCCTTTCACGTGATATGCTACAGTGTCTTGTGGGACATTTCAAATTTCGTAAGGGAAAATTGTACAGTTGCAAAACTTTGTTTCTAATTGTTATATTTACCGAAACAAAATAAGCTGAGAGTGGTTAAGCTTGGCCAAAATTAAGGGGATGCTTATCATTTGCAAGGGATCTGGACTGAAGTGCTTCTTAAGAGTCTGCCTAAACCAGGGCCCAGCACCATAAACTAAGAGTTGACTTAAGTCTAAATTTCAATATTCTTTTGTCTTGTTATACTATAAGTGATGACTTCAATTTATTCAAAGAATTTTTTCCATTTGCTGAGTAGAATTGAATGAATGGCATGGGCGGATCCAGGATTTTTTTTGCAGGAGGGGTCCTAAAATTCATTAGTCCTAAATTTTTTAAAAGCGAAAAAAAAAAAAAAAAAAAAAAAAAATAAATAGATAAATAAAAAATTATTGAATTTCCATTATGTTTCGATTATTATGATTATTGATCAAGTTATATGTAGAATGGTCTGTCGAGCGGTAGCGAGCCAGCGAAAATATTTTAAAGTTGGGATAAAAAGATCAGACAATAATACCATTTGCATCATCTATTCCTGTATTTTTCAGTTAATTGCCTTTTTATTGTTTAGGGATTGCAAAGGTTAGCATCATTTAAAATTGACATATATGTAATAAAATCTGGCGAGCGTAAGCGAGCCAGGGGAAATTTTTGAAATGTGGTCGAAAAAAAAAATGCAAGGTTTTCAATACAAATTCATGTTATTTTTGAAATATTATGACAACAAAAGGAGAATCGGGACTTATTCTTATGAAATATGTATGTTTAAATGCTTTATCAAACTATGCTTCGAAAATTCCAGGGGGGTCCGGAACCCCCCCCCCCCCCCCCCCCTCTGGATCCGCGCTTGAATGGACTTAATATTTCAAATTTTCACTGATTTGTCATACATTGTATTTTGAAAATTTGACTTAATTCTTAGTTTATGGTGCCGAGCCCTGATCTAGGTCGATGTTCTGCTTAGGGTCTAGCGGGATGACCACTCTAGAGCATTGTGTTAAATTCAGAGAAAAGTATTTGTACACGTTAAGAGAACTTTGGGAAGATGTGAATGCTTTAATATAGAAGCATACATGGTAGCTACGCCACTGGCAGAGGTAAAATACATCAACAACAATTCAATGAAACAATAAAAGACATCTTACAAATCAGACATTCACGATTTGCATATTTCATTTTCATCAGAGGCAATATTTTTTATTCCCTTCTCTTTCCAAATAATTGGAACGAAAAAAAAACCCCTCCAGACGTCAGTTATTCTTCTGATACTTGTACTCGTGAGTGTATCTCATAAGGAGATGAAACAAATATCAGTACAACACGCAGTTATTGCTTCAAAAAGGTCATATTCGTGCCCATTCAATACATAACTAGAACGAACACTCATTGATACATAATGCAACAATATAGAATGATGGTTTCCATCATCACAATGACAATTATTTCATTTCCTAGAAAATCAGCTATGGGATTATATTACCATCGGATATTAGAGAAGGTTTATAGCATTGGACATTGTAAAATATATGTGATTACCCTGAATTGAACTAAACAAATTACGACAAGATAGGACAGCATATCTATTAACAACCTCAGCACTGGTCAGTCGTAAACATTATGTATTATACTTATTGCGCTGATCTAGTATGTAGCAAAAATAATTAATTATATTTTCAATTTTGAAATTCCATATCAATTTTGATATACGCTTCAATTCATAGTATTTACACTCAATGTACCAACTCGGAAGTGAAAGAAAATATGTAAATTTTTCTTCTTTTTTTTATGGAAGTACGAATTATTTGTCTCAGTTTCTCCTGACAGAATACGATATGGTTTCAATGTTACATGTAATTCGTTTTATTTGGCACATATTCTTGATAGATACATGTACTGACTTGTGTTCTACTTTTCTTTAATTGTTCTTTGATAAATGATTAAACTGATTACAAATGCTACCGCTTTGATTCGTTTTTTACAGGTTCTTATAGTACCTTTTTTTAAAAGCGCAAGATCAGACTTATAGGGTTTTTTTACACTACAATAGTGTACGTTCTGCGAGATCTCTGTGTAACCGGAAAATGGGAGGGTTGTGTGAACGTAATCTGGAATACCACAATATTTGCTACTGACGTTGCAGATGGCCGTCCCAAGTCCGCATTAATTGCTCATTGGTCTAGTTGGTTTATATCTATTCTTTCGTGTTTGATGTTCCTTGTCTCGTTTCCGTCTGTTGATAATGTCGAAGGGTTCCAACTCTATACCTTCTTGAAGAAATTCAAAAGCAATTTCCATGCACCAGACACATGTTTCGAATATTAAATTCTCATCAGTGATGCTTCTAGCGGAGCTACCAAAAATCATTTCAGTAGCGCCCTCTTAAATTGTTTGAACTTAAATTTGTACATTTACATTTCAGAGAGTGCGCGGCTCCAAATTTCCTGTAGGGTCGATTCAGTAGCATATCCAAATAAAATCTTTGTTCAAAATAGCATTGGAGGGATGGTGCTAAGACATTAAACTCCTTTAATTTTTTGATGTGCTTGTCTACTCTGTGTTTTCGCATAGTGTGTTTTGCTGTGGGTGCTGCAAATGAGTCTGGTTGGAGATTCCCTCCTTTCTTGGAAGAATCGGTCATTTAATAGGGGCTACAGAATAAGTATTAATATATTTCTTAGTCAAATTTAATTGTTCTATAGTGTTATTTTTGATTTGCAAGGTCTACCCTCATGTCTTTAGTCACCCCTATCCTCGCTTAGGAATGTGATATTGGAAGGAGATATGAAGTTTAAAATCAATATAATAATTTTCGCGATATTCCATTTATTTAGGGTATGACCTTCCAAGGACTTTGACAATTTTACTTGTATTTTGGGTGGATATGCGCGGGACGTCGTGTTTCTCTCGGTGTATGTGTGGTGAGGGGTGCCGTTTAATGGCATTCTTGTGGTAAAGTATTTGGGTTGAATACCACCTCTTCTCATTTTTCTTTTTAAAATTGATGAAAATCTCTCCACTACATGAAGAGATCGGAAATGTTTTGAAAATACAATTTGGTATTCACTGAACCCATTTTGATTCTTTCTTCATTACATATTTTGAATCATTTAATGGAATGCAACGATTTCTTCATTTGAGGTGGAAAACACTAGATTTTAATCAACAGGAAAATAAACGTCAAACAACAGGAGAAAAGAAAATATGAACCAGACTGAAGCCGTACAAGGATCACTTGTTGAACGCTGAAACTGCAATTCAATATGCAGAATTTGCAAGTGCTACGATGTCGTTTTAGTGCCATAAAACGGCTATAAGCATTCAAAAGGTAACGATTCAGTACAATACTAATTTTGGAGATTTAATATAGAGTTTGAACTTATATATGTGACAAATACCGGGTGAACACAATTCTCTGATTTTAATTGTTGATTTTGATCGCTGTTTGATGAATATTTCATGAACTATAATAAACTCAAGATATAAAACTTGCTACGCCAGTATCATGAAATAATCATAAATTGTCATACAAGACTGCAATGACGTACACATTTTACAGCATAATGGTATAAAGCGCTCGAATGAGATGTATGCCATATATGGTTTATCCAGTGTTTCCTTTCATCTTCATGACATTAAAAAAGGAATTAATTGCGATCTTGTTAAATTCATTCATGTAGTAATTGCAAATCGATTCAAGGTTCATTTCGGTTAAAGGATTTGTCATGGTCGTCAATATCAGTTTTTAAAGTACTACATGTATTATGAAATCATCAATACTTAATAATTTTTTCAACTTTGAATCTTTTTGTCTTAAGGTCATAGCTGGGTAATAAGGGAAAAGGTAGTTCAAGCTGCTGAACCTAGTTTGCCTATGAAATCTGTATGGACGGCATCTAGGTTCAAGAGATTCACGTAGACAAAAACCCTCGTCCATCGAGCACGACGTTCTCGCATAAAATTTAACAACATAAAAGGATCGAGCTTGAATAGTAATTAATTCTCAAACACTTAATGTTACTGTTTGGAAGAAGGCATGGATAAATAAGCCTTAAAATACAATACTTCAATGTAGTTGACAATTTCTTCTTTTCTTTCCAGATTCACTCTACTTTAATGGAGGAATTAATGACCTTGACACTTGCGAGATCGATACGAGAGCACTACAGGACAACTCGACTGACCATACTTTTTGATCTGATTTTGTAAACAAAATCGTAATTCGTTATTATTTGCAATAAAACACGAACAATAGCATGATTTTTCTGTTTTATTTTAATTAGCTATGTATAAAATAATTAGCAGCCATATAAAATAATAGAGCTACATACAATTTTTACATGAAACAAAGAGAAATTTAAAATGAGGGGTTGTATCAAAATTCAGAATGGATGGTGAAAATGGCTGAACAATGTGCCACATGCAATAGTGAATTCGAAAAAAAAAACTAAAGGATTTAAAATACAGAGTATTAGCAATCCTATACGTGGAACACATGTTTCCTATAATTTAAATTTGAAGTCAGAATACTTTTTGACCCGTGGCATGTGGCACATTGTACATTGACTTCTTAACTATCCATTCTGAATTTTGATACAACCCCTCATTTTAAATTTCTCTCTGTTACATGTAAAAATCTGTATGAAGTTCTATTATTTTATATGGCTGCTATTCATTTTATACATAGGTCATTAAGATAAAACAGAAAATCATGCTATTGTTCGTGTTTTATTGCAAATAATGACGAATTACGATTTTGTTTACAAAATCAGATCGAAAAGTATGGTCAGTCGAGTTGTCCTGTAGTGCTCTCGTATCGATCTCGCAAGTGTCAAGGTCATTAATTCCTCCATTAAAGTAGAGTGAATCTGGAAAGAAAAGAAGAAATTGTCAACTACATTGAAGTATTGTATTTTAAGGCTTATTTATCCATGCCTTCTTCCAAACAGTAACATTAAGTGTTTGAGAATTAATTACTATTCAAGCTCGATCCTTTTATGTTGTTAAATTTTATGCGAGAACGTCGTGCTCGATGGACGAGGGGTTTTGTCTACGCGAATCTCTTGAACCTAGAATCTGTTTTTCTAGGTGAACACCCCTTGAACTAGGGAAAAGGGTGAACTTCTGCCAAAATTTGCACAAAAGCGGCTTTTCATATTATAAACATTTTGGCAGTAAGTAAAATATATGAACCCATGGATATTTACATACAAAAATATGATAATAATGGAAAGATTCAACATTTCATCTTCAATTATCTATTGCGAGAGAAAAACAAGGTTCCGTCAGGGTTCGAACTCATGACCTTTAGGGTAAGGAGGAAGCACCCTCAGCGAGTGAGCTGTCGAGGATTACGTACTTATAGTGTTCTATATATTTTTTATCCTTGCATTTAAAAACTCTTCAGTGTGGGAGGCGACCGGAAAGTATCACTCGTGTATGTCTTTAAAGAACCACCGTTGAGGATTTATTTTCTCTGGTGTCTGGTACACAGCGGTTAGATTAATATGATATTCCACCCCTATTTACAGGGGCAGGAAAAACCAACCCGAGTATCAAAGATTTGAAGTTCGAGACGAAGCTTGCCAAGTCGGGGACGTTGTAAATGTTTGATACGAGGGTGGGATTTCCCTAACCATGCACAAATGGGTGATTGATGAATTTTCTCTCACCCACAATTTTTGTATGATTCAAAAATAAGTATTTGACAAAATGTGTTTAAAAAAAATGTTGATCTATGTGACTTCAAATGCAGCTGAATCACCGTAAGGGTCTGTGTTGTCACAATGTGGGGTGCGAGACAAACACCCGGTGATGCGAAACAGACTTGTCTCAGAACGGGCAAATCTGAGGATAGCTCCGTCCGAGGTGAGACAAATTTTAATTTTAAAAAATCTCTCGTAGAAGAGTTGGATTCTTGGTTTTTGTTCAATTCTTCATGTTTAATATCAGTAAAAGAAAGAAGGTGATCTCCAACAGGCCTTGGTTGCTGCTCCAACCACAAAATACCGAAAAACCCACAAGAGACACCAAAGGGACAGGGAAAACTAACACCAAAAGTGTCATTATTATCTTACACATAAGCGAAAAAGACCCATGGGTGCTGATGCCGACTTAGACGTTTTAGACATAAGTGAACATTTGTATAGATTAAAAAAAGGTTTTCTAGAAGAATCCTTTATGTAAGAATTATTACCGCGAGAGATGGAAAAGAGGATTCAAGACACATAGCAAAACACCGGATACGCTTGTGACAGACTAACATCGATATCGTCTCTGCGTTCTACGGTCGATACGGGGAACTCGTCATACACTATGATGTTCCACTGTCCAGAATGGTGGATGATATTCTGTCTTAGACCATTTGAACCATCCAACCACAGAATGAACTTGTATCTTCCGAAAGGGAAGTAACCGGAGGTGACAATTCTACCGAATTGAAGGTACGGGCGTTGCATGCAAGCAGAAGATGCTGACTCCCATATTGGGAGTTCGCTTCCTTTTATGTGGTGGAGAATTTTGTTTGTTTGATTTGGTTCCTGTTTCATTCAAATTTATCTGTTCTTAAATAATGCTATCGAATTTGAAGACGTTTAACATTTGTACTACTTGGTGAGTGTCACTGCTGGTGGCACATGTAACCAAGTTCGATCAAATTCGGTTGATCGTCTGCCTCTTCAACGCATTCAAAAATTTCTGTTACCAAATTTCTTGAAATTTCAAAAACGTGGGTCCTGTAGCATCATATTCCACCCATCCTGCTACGTCTTTCGGTACATTTTTGAACATAATAATTTTCACACTCTTTGGCCATATTACATTGTTTAGATTGAGGATCACTGACGTGGGTTAAGTACCCGAAACGTGCATGTCTGGTCCATGCTGCAAATTTATCTGTTCTTAAATGATTGTATCGAATTTGAAGACGTTTAACATTTGTATGCCTTCGTTTTATGATTTTCTGAATTATCGATTTTGAACTATGTATAGGGATAAAGTCATTATTCATATTTGTCAGCGAATCATCAAAATGTGACAATACAAAAAAGAAAAGTACAACAATATACACAAAAAGGACAAGGAAAATTAGAAATATCACATTTAACACCAAAGACGATATAAAAAAAACCCCTTAAAGCGAAATACTTCAGGTAAACCAACGAGACCAAAAGACAAATGGTGCCAGCGTAGGATTGCTACGTTAGTAGCAAACGGTGTATATGCGCATAACCCTATCTCTTGTCCCGTTACCCTGCGAACTAAAAGAATGCACAAGGAATACTAGAGTGTTACGAGCATCTTGAAAATTTGTTAATGTCAACAATTTTGTGCTTAAGGATTATTTCCTCTTTTTTCATATTTATTTCATACAAATTATGAGTGTACAGAGCAATGATAGGATGTAATAGCCTTGCTCTTTGCTGAAAAGACAATATTGCGTTTTGCGTCATCAAAAATCTTTTTCTGATGTCGATTACTTTTTCATGAGATTTAGCGCCAAAACATCCTATCTTGGTGTAGCAAGGACAAGTAAACTTGTCAAACGGCAGTTTCCATCACACTATGACATGATATTACGTAACGAAAATATCATCCTGAGTCCGAACGTTATTAAGTTCCTTAGTTCCTATCGGTAACTTGATTATGAACAAAAATAAGGCTTTGAATTTTCGACTTTCGCGTACTCAAATTACACCAAAATGCTTTTAATTCATTAGTTATTTGACTTTCTTGGACTCAAATTGCACCGTTCAGGGCAAAAAGCAATTTACAGTCTCTGATGAAATAACTTCATAACTCATTATTCCACCCAATTACACAAAAGAAAACCGTTAGGCGAGGGAATCCTGATCAGTGGGTAATTATCTAATCAAGGTTAAAACTTCAAATGAAAAACACAAAAGACATACGAAAAATTGTACATCTCGTGCAGCGAGATCATGCCTAATCTACCTTGAAATCAGAACACTTTCGAAAAAATAAAAGGAACAAAAAGTGTTCAACACTGCTGCAAGAAAGCAGAGCTCTGGAAAAAACAAAATCTGAATTATGCTTGTTTGGAATCCTCATCTATAGATCTTTCAGCCAAAATGATTCCAAGATAAACAAAAACAAAAACAAAAATTAAAGAAACAAAAAAAAAAAAAAAAAAAAAAAAAGCCAAAAAAAAAAAAAAAAACAAACAAAAGAATAAATAAATAAATAAATAAATAATAAAAAAAAAACAATCTAGTGTAGCGCCCCATCGTATCAATTCCAAATTTCGGGTATCAATCATGAGATCTATCACGAAGTTATCTGTTGTAATGGTTTCTTTTATCACTTTTATTAGTCTTAACCTATTCAATTAAAATCACCCAACCTTTAGTTTAAATTACGTCTTTTTATCAAGTCACTGTAGAAAGGCGGATACATGTTTGCAGACTCTTGAAATGATGAGCTTTCGAAAGTTATATCAGAAGTTTCCCCTAAGACACAATCCTTGGCATAGTATAGTATAGCTTATTAGCAAAAAAACCACATAGTTTATATGAATGAGACATATATATAAATTCACAATTATAGTAATGATGATAGAGTGATAGAACTATAGGAGGAAAGACATGTATGTAGATGGAAAAAAAGCAAAGAAATTACAACATGGTGGATCTGAGCTCACAAGCACATTTTAAACATTTTGGCATCCATATTTATAGTTTTAATCGTTTCTTCAAACGCATTCGAAAATTTCCGTTCACAAAAGTTTGTCACAACATTTTGTTTTAGTTGCAAAACACAATGTAGGTAAGTGAATATTAATAGTAGAATTTGTGACTAGATATTATGTTTTGACAAACATTTTTCTAATTGTCATTGATTTTACATTTTTAAAAAAAGTTAGGAAAAACCGATAATTAATTTTCTTTCAGATATGCAATCAATATTTTGTTTGTTTGGTTTTTTAAGGTTTTGAAAATTAAAAAGAAATCGTTTCGATAATAATTCTCCATAGAAAATGTTTAGCTTTATCTTCTCATAAAATAATTTATCACATGATACACCCGTTATACAGTTTCATAAATCCATTTCATAAACATATGATATGATAACAAGTTACATATCGCTCTGCTTGAATGTGATTGGTCAAGTTTGGAACCTAATCACATAAACTTTGACAAGTGTGACCTTTCAAATATCGGTCAATCGTTATATTCAGACTTGGATTTAATATCAATGATTAAAATTGTTGAAGAACTAATAATTGCATTAAAATACTAAACAAATTTGAACTATTTTTCTCTTACGCACAGAATTTATATCTAAACGATGAGGAACTACTTCTCATGGTGTAGCAGACGGCCTGTAGGTCACGGCGTGTTTCGCCTCCAATTCTCAGAAACGTTGATTTCACGTTAGAAATACACATATCTAGGCAATATCATGTGATAAAAAGAGTCTCAAATGAATTTTCATTTCATACGATGTATTATGAATCTTGTTGTACGTTTTATATCCCCTCGCCAAAGCTCGTATGAAATGAAAAATCATTTGAGATCCTATTTTATGCTCTTGAGAAATTTGAGATAAGTTTAAGACTTTGATGATTTAATGGGAAATCCATATCATTCATGTTTCAATATTAATAAAGAAAGCAGATTTTGAGTTTTTCTTTGAATGTGCGAGTTCAAATAACTGCTCTCGTGAAAGGAGATACAATCGTGCTTTTTAATGACCACTAGATATTTCCTACTTCTTCTATAATCATCCTATTTGATTTCGATTTCAGAGAATCTGATAAGGAGTAAAAATGGCAAGGTAGAAACGGACGATTACCACAACTAGTAACTTCGGACATAATTATTCTCACAATCTTTGGGAATATTACATTGTTTAGACTGAGGATCACTGACGAGGTTTGAGTTCCCGAAACGTGCATGTCTGGTCCATGCTGAAAATCGATCTGTTCTTAAATAATGCTATTAATGCTATTAAATTTAAAGATGTTTAACATTCTTCTTGTTAAATGAGGATCTTTTTCATCAAGAAGCATCCATCTTTAACACACCCTGGTAACTCAGAGGAAATGATAAGTAATGCTTGTATATTACTCATGTTTTCATCACACGTATATCGAATGTACCTAGCTAATATCCTCAATTAGATTATAGCACTGGATGGTGATTTAAGGTGATATCACACGTTTCGTGTTATACAACACTTATTTTCAGAAGAAGAGCATAATTCTGATTTCCTAATTTGATTCAGATGTAAGGGACAGTATAAGGAGGTCACCATCCAAAATTTTGAGATTTTGAAATTGATCAGACTTTTTAGCCATCCATTGATTGTAATGGAATTGCTCATTTTTTGGCTATTTTATTTTTTCAGCCCAAGATTTTCAAATGAAACTTCACATATGATTCCCTCAACATATTGTGCAAATTCTTATAGAAAGAAATCATTCAATGACCACGTCATATGTTACAAAATCTGAAAGAATGTGTAAATTATCATGTAAAACATTAAAAGTGCAATTCGAGTTATCTTTCTTTACTATGTGACCAAAGACAAAAGCATCCGAATTTATATAATCATCTTTTTGAAATATTACAGCAGTGTTCCTTCACTCACAAAGATGCCAATATGTAAATAAATAGAGGCGAATACAGATTTTGTGTGATAATACGACAGTATGTGAACATGTGTAATGATATTATATGTACCATTTGGGTAACTATATTATAAGTTTCTCTACATTCAAACACTTTGCTGACACCCAACTTATTTCTGAATAGATACGACATATGTATGTAGGTAAACAAGTCTTAACAAAATTTTCAAATACATTTGTAAGTTCAATTTCAGCAAAAATTTGACTATTGTTGGCCACTCTAGAGGCTTACCATTACTTTGCAAAGAAAAAAATCATTCGTATTTACATATGAATAACAATCTATATGTTACCACTACGCTTAGGCTCGAACCGCGGTCTTCCCGTATGGTGGGCAAGAGCTCTACCTCTGAGCTATTGGATCGACTTGCCGATTGAGTGATTATAACAAAGCCAGAACATCAAGACATTCTAAGTTACGAAAATCGGAAATCTCCAGCGTGGAGATTTCTTAAAAATTCTCGTCTAAGGGAGGCTACTGAAACGCGTGTGATATCTCGTTAATTTTGATTCAGATATTAACATTGTCAATTAAATGACGGTATAAGAATAAAGATCGTACGAGTATATATGGCTAAAGCCTGAACCATACGAATTCTACTTCGTTTGTACGATCTATAGGACATGGAGGCCGTAGATAGATCACAGACAAATTCGAAGATCTCTCTTTCTTACCGACTTTCTGATAAAATCATATTGTTTCATGCGGCTGCCACAAGACAGCCATAAGAATTTCCTAAAGGTAGTAAGCCCGTCACAACGTTTTGAACATGCCGTAACTGTGTAAAGTTTGTTAATACCCGGTATTTGTATTTTTATGATAAATTGTCATTGTCATGTAGATGTAGATGAGTTATTTTGTATCTAGTATTCTTGAAGTGTGGGTTTTTTTTCTAATGCTGAAATTCCTTTTTTAGATATAGATACAGTGTTAAACGTCTTCAAATTCAATAGCATCATTTCAAATTTGCAGCATGGACCAGACATGCACGTTTCGGATTATTTAACCCTCGTCAGTGATCCTCAATCTAAACAATGTAATATAGCCAACGAATGTTAAATTAATTATGTCCAAAAATGTACCGAAAGTCGTAGCAGGATGGGTGGGATATGATGCTACATAAATTCATATTATTCTATGATGCTAGTGATATTGTCTCCGTCTGTCTGTCACTCAGCTTTTCCTTTTCTTGTGAGAAAGGTTTTTTTTTTTATTTTTCTAGAATACGTATTCATATAGATTGTGACATTTGGATTCTGATTTTGGGTCGTGTGTTTGACTTTCATTAACTGAGTCTAATTTCTATATATTGCAGCTCGCATATTTGCATTACGTAGTATAGGTATTTACACACTCATCCTATCCGAATTAAGACAAAACAAGAAATTCACAAAACTGAAGCGACTCTTGCGAGACTGAGACTGCAATGCCACCAGGACCAAACAACGGCGTAGCTAGTGCGAAATTTAATGGATGCTTTTCATGACGCAAGGGGTATGAGGAATACATATAGCCCCCAAACATATAGGACCCCTAGCAAGTTAGAGGTGCGACCAGGTGCCCGGGAGAAGTAAGCATCCCCTGATTGGCTAGCCATTCTCATGAAGCCATTCTCATAGCAATCAAAAAGGATGAATGCGAATGGAGGTTTTGTCTACAGCAGCTCGACAAAGTATTCAGAGATAAGAAAATTAGGACTAAATTCAGAAATTTTTAAAGAAAAGTGGATGCTATGTATGCCACTGCCAAACATGGCTCGGCGGACAAAAGGGAACACATACTTCTGATGAAAATGCACTTAACATTAAGGCAACAATAATTATTGGGAGAAGAAATTAAGCAGTTTTCACAGGTGATGCTGGAAACGTTAAAATGTCAAAGTGTATTATCTTCCGACTTAACCATCTCCTGAAGTGAAATTGGCATATGCTGTATTGATGAATTTCACAAGAGAAAATAGAAGTGAAAGGAGCGGATGTGAAAGTTCCAGACTGTATTATGGCAAAGTTTCTTCTCCTGCTCAATTCCGACATCTCGACAAGAGTAATCAAACAGGATATTACAACTTTTCGCTGCAGGAAACTGATGGAGATAGGCCATACGGGAGCTCTAAATAGATCCTACTACATTATTGAATGAATTTCGTAAAGAAGAGTGTTCTGATGCTAAAGTGCCGTAATAAGGAGCACAGTTCGTATCACAAACGTCATTTTCAGCTGATTTGACCTTTCAGGGCGATATCGTTTTATCAAAGGATAGCGTGTATAGGCAAAATCTGTGAAATTCGATCTAGATATATTATGATCGCATGATTACCTATAGAATTATACCCCCTCTTTTCCGATTGTATACATAATAACTCATCAGAATTGTCTTTATGACATGAAGGAAATAAAATACTTCCTTGGAGCATGATTATGTAAGTTGATGATGAGGTTATAATCAGACAAGGATCTCTGATCGGTTTCCGCAAGTTTGGATAATTTTGTCATACATTTCAACACAATGAAGTAATTGATCAAATTAAAACTTTTTTCGTAGGAAATAGGTCTAACGAGGGTATTGAGTTATGGGTGAAAATAGAAATATTGATATTTCATTAGTTTCTAAAGTGAAAAAAATGAAATAAGAAGAAAGATTGAAGAAACATATTCAATAATCTTCAATTAAATTTATTGCAAAGTTAAATTCTACTTACCTTAAAAATGTAACAACACCTATTTTAGCTATGTCCTCCCTGACTATATTCCATGTTTCTCGAACAATCTCTTTCTGTTCATCTGTGAATTTTTCACGTGCAATATTCATAGTAGGTACTTCTGATGACTGAACCTCCTTGTCCAAAGCCGGTGGTTCCTGCTTTTTGCCACAAGTAATTTGACATCCCATATTCATATATCAAATTACGTGTTAATTGCATCGTAAAAGTAGAAATTGATCAAAAGTTGTTTGTCTCTACAATAATAATGTACCTATTCCCTTTTCCATTGTGTGCTGCGACACTTCGTGATTTATATTAATGTTTGCTTCACTTATACTACTTATCCGAACTCCGTGGTCCGATGCCACTCACGTGCAAAGCGTAATAGTATGAACTACGGGACAAATCGCTTGGAGCGAAACTACTGCACAATCAATAGGCAGAGGAAAGCTATGATAAATCACGACCCGCTGTGTTCATAGCGCTGTTCCCTCTATCATCTCTATCGCTATACAAATAGCTGGTTATATATATAAACACATGATAAAAGCGGTGTTTTTCTACATCAATTTATTTATCTGATATCATCTTTTAATGAGGCAAAGTCTGGGAATGACCTGACAAGCTGTATTGTCAAGAAATGTCATTTATGTCATGCGCGGACATAGATTTATTTTCAAAAAGAGGTTCAGACATATCAACTATAAAAAGGGGGCTCCAATCTATGATTTTGGGAAATAGTAAAAATTAAATTTTGCGAAAAATGAGCAGTTTTGGTCAATAAAGGTTGAGATCACAAATCACATTGCCTATCTCTGGATCAACTCATGTATTCACATAGTCTTGTTCTGCTATTCAGTAGATGTAGTTAGATGTAAAACGTATTCAAATTCAACAGAAAAATTTTCAGCATGGACTAGACATGCACGTTTCTGGTTCTTGATTTCTATTCTAAAAGGAGTTCAATCCGATCTAGTCTATGATTTTGGAGATTCAAATGTCAAACTACTGAAAAATACTAGTAGCTGTTTTTAATTTCAGATGAATTTACAGTCCCCGTTACCAGCATCTTAATCCGCGCATGTATTTGCCTAGTGTTATTCGGCTATTCAGCAGATGTCATTTGACCATCATAATGCATGGATCAGACAATGACTTATCATTGACCTGCAATAAATGACAAATCACGTCATTTCGCGCTGATCTTTTCTGCTTTTATCTTTGATGTGATAATTAGTTCGTCACATCTATCAACTGTACATATATCATTATATAATGCTTTATTTACTTGAATAATGGCAGACTGTTCTACGACTTCATGTGCGAAGGGTGGGGTAAATGAGATAAAGAAAAGTCATGCTTTATATCTAGAGTAAAAGATAAGCACAGTTCCCGAAGTACAGGGATCGAAATGGATTTGTTACCTGTAGTGATGCTAGATTCATTTCAGCTGCATATAGTGAGAACAGCGTCGTTTTTTAACCACCACTTTGTCGAATATCCCGATTGTTGTTGTAATGATGCACTTCATGAAGTGGTTGTTAACCGAAAAGAAAGGGATATGAACAGTAGTGATGATTTTATTTCAGAATGAATATTTGTAGAGAACGAATATAGAATGTTTTATTTGCAAAGTCTGAAATCTCTATGGGTGAATATAAAATTATTGCGGGCTTGTGGATAAGACTTCATACATGAGCCGTCAACAGTGGGCAGCGGGTATATATAAGTTTCCCTCAATTTAAGTATTTGTCATTCATAGTTCATAATTCTTTATGTCGGTATTAATTATTTGTTGGTCCATTTGGTTTTGCTGAGTGTCTCTTTTTCCCTTTTTATTGAAGTTGGTATTTTTTTATGTCCATGTTTGTTTTAATTTTGCGAGTGCGCTCCGATGTGGTCAATGTAAGGCGGCCCTTGAGATATTCATTATATTGTTCATATATGTGCTTTTGTCAATATTGAAATATATGTTCTATTAGAAAAGTTCAGTGCATCATATGCGCATTTCAATAAGTTATGCCTCATCAGTAATGCTCGAGGCCGAGAAAGAGGGAAAAATATGAAGAGCGAATGTCTAAATTTGACCGTCAATTTCTGCTAAAGAACCTGCAGAGCTATGCTATAAGGGAGATACCCCTTAGTTTGAGAAAATTTTGGATGATTTTTTTTGTGGCGGAGAATGTGCAAATATATTTGAATCAAGTGTCGAAAACTCTGAAACTAGGCGAACGGTATTCTCCGGGACTGAATAATCCACCAGAAAACTAAAACCAAGTTTATTGGCTGACAATCCAAAATTACAGCCAATGAATACGGTATAATATATCAACCACACCGCCCCTCCCCCACCTTAAAAAACTGGACGACAAAGGACAAGACACGCAATCAAAAGATAAAGAATAGATAAGGAAAAATGGCAAAATCAGCGTATGAAAGTCAAACTCAAAACCAGAAACCAGATTCCAAAAATCACAATCTTACAAATTCTTGAAAAAATACATAGTTTAAAAAAATCGATCAACGGTGCATGTTCATTTTTCAGTCTAAAAATCATTCTTTTAATACTTTTTTGATAATGCTCCTACATTTGACTCTTCCGACTCAATTTATTGAGTAACATGTAAAACACTACGTTTAAGATTACTTACAGTGCAATGTTAGAGCACATGACAGAGCGCACAATACCGTAAAAAATTTTCTCGAGGTACTAATATTCGCGAGTAATTTGGAATCGCGAAAATATATTCCCGCGAAAAATTGTGTTTGATAAGGTATATCATAAATTTGTATATCAGTTATATTTTCGTTCTCTTATTCTACTTGTGTCACTCTTCACTTTCTTCTGATTAAACATGTTAAACATTAATAGAAGTTACATGAGTGTATTGTAATGCTAGAAATAGCTATAACTTCAATAATGAAAAGTGCAAAACAGTAACATCATATGCTCATATTTGTTTGATATTTAGGAATCACGAAACATTGTACTCGCGAAAATAAAGACACCATATTTCACCATAAAATCGCGAAATTTGATACTCGCGAAATTTTCTTCTTATACGGTATCTTTGGAGTCACAACATTTACTATCGACTTTTCTGTTTTATGTATCTATGTGATGATTATATGCTTTTCCAATGTATACGTGGATCTGCCTGTATAGTTTTACTGTCCATCTATTCAGAGCCAATCTGACACTATCAGGAGAGAGTACGTGTTTCGGTATTTCCTGACAACGACAAAGCAGACTCGGAATGCATTCACCTGTGTCTTACCCCATGGCCGCTGTTATTAGGACTTATGATATGATAACATGAAACCCTAACAGAACAACGAACAAATAATTTATGCTAGAACACTGTATTTTATCTCTGCTCAGTATGTTTCCCTCCTTTCGACCTCACAATTAAAGGTTCCAATGTATACGTTCCAATATCATTTTCAACATCACCATAAATCAGCAACTGCGATATACCTGGGGAATAAATTCGTCTGACTAGACTAATTGCAGAATGTTTTAAACCTCATTAAAGAAGCGATTTTATCATCAAATTATAATAGACACTTCTTTAGATTTTATATATAACGCAGGGCTTTAAAAAAAATTCAAAGAAGGTTTTGTTTTATTTTTCAATGCATCTTCTGGAAGAATACTTAAGAAATTTTCAGCAAGACTGCCATGATTTGACCACAACGACACACGCAATCTCTTTACTTCGCAGGTTGAATGTATATTAAAATATGGTATATTTTGGTCTCAAATCATTTTTGCAACTTTATGTTCCACTCTGCGAAGAAATTGCTCTTGCGACACTTTGCGACAAACATTAAATTGAAAGTGGCATAATTTCAAATGAAATTGTACCATGTATACTTCATTTCAATAAAAGGAAAGAAAAAGTAATAAAGGCTGAACAAGATAAAACTACATAAAACTACTATATTTTCAAAGAAGAAGCGTTCAAAATGTATTTCCTTATCTGCAAATCATTGGCCAATAAAATTCTTTCATTCTGAAGTAAGTTCTTACTTATTAAATAGAAAAACAGTATTTGAAGAACTCAAAAAAAATATATAAGCCTATATAGAAAAGATATAAAATCAAAGCGTGGATATTACAGTGGGTATAATTTATAAATGATGTAAAAAGAAACTATTTCTACCTTTGAAATCTCACAAATGTTTTAAACTTGATAAATTTCGGCAAAATTTTGTGAACAGAAATTATCTTATGATTTAATCAAGAATATTCCAGTCAGATCCTCTTGCTTATCTTTATAGTATCTGCATATGTACCTGCTCCGTGTCAGTTTCATATGATTTCGGCAAAACACATTAAATATGATAGAAATTAATGTCTTCAACTAAAATGCCGTAGAGATAAACAAGATTTTGAATGAAATATATATGAAATATGATTTAAAGTACAGGTAATATCATTATGTAAATGAAACCAAATGAAACGAAAAAATACATCAGAACAAATTCGGAACTTCCAAGCATATTACAACAAATTAAACTGACCGACCAAACTAAGACATAAAGACCAAAGGGAAAAATCTACATAGAAAAACCCCACTTTTCTGACTGTGACGACGTGACTCCATGACAAGCCCTGTCCAATCCTCGGCAGAGAAGACGTGTCCTTGACCACCTGACCTCTCTGAATGTAAGTCAGACTCAAAGAGTGATTGCTCCAGCGGGCAGTACATGGACGTTCGCCCTTATGCCTTTGATATAAATTTACAGATTCATATATTTGTTACCTGGGTCCCTGCATTTAGCTGTCTTAGTCTCAAAATAATTGAGATAAATTAAAAGCAAACAAGGACAAGAAAAATGTCATTGTAATCTGACTGTATAAACATCGAAGAAGTACCCATCAGTTATTTAGTCTCAAAGTCGAGAAGGTAAGGCAAATTCATTGAAAGTTTCATTGGAACACTTCCGAACCCCGAAATAAACAATATTCCGACGTGGGACCAGGTGTCCGGGAAGAGTCAGTGTCTCCTCTTTCTAAGCAACACACTTAGCAACAGCTCCATGAAAACTGGTTAAAATTCGGTGATTGTCTAGATGTACATATTGATGTTTGTTGATGTTGACAGCCATTCAATCGCAATCCTGAGTGTCATTGATCATTCTGGAAAGAGGGATATCATATATGGTTTATGAGATGAATTAATCATGAGGGCACATTCCTTTAGAAATACAACAATTTCATTTATTACATTTTTGCTGTGCTTTCATGAAAAAAAAACTTTGTACATTGTACTATCGGTCTCAAATGATGTCAGTTACAACTAAAAGTTAACTATCCTTGAAGGGAGAAATTGGCTTGGATCACCAGAATTAATTGATATTCACTGACTCTTAAATAAAAATTACTCTTATTTCAATTAAACATGACACACTTTTTTCATAGAGATATTCATAGAATCTGACTTCAAAATTATAGCAGTAAATGTCATCAGCAGAGAGCTGCCAGATCGTTGACAAAATAAAGTTAAATGTACCTCTTAAGATTACATTTCAGATATCAATCAGATCATGTTAACAAGTCACCTGAAAAAAAATCGACACCCAACATTTAGTGTCATGCAGAGTAGATGGTTTGTCTGGTAATACCAGGATCTTATCAATGGTATAAAAGGGGATCCGGGATTCTCGCGCATTTTCGATGGAATTCCATCTGCATTCAATATTCCTTTTTATTCAAAAGTCACCATAAAAGACAAGTTGTGAAAGACTAAAAGTAATATACTGTGTTGAATGAATAGGTCCGAATTTCAAAAAAAGCTGAGAGGTCTTAACTAGTGCACGAAAGCAGAAAAATTGACCTAATAATTTCTTAGTCTTTACCGTGAAAATCCAAACCATTATTAATTGATTAGTTGGGGATTGTAAATACAGCATGACGATAATTTAGGAACATCATCGTCATACATACTGGTACATGTATAAATTTCTTCGTTTACGATTGTAACATTTGCTTTGTTCAGCGTCATTTTCTTCAAGAGGCTTATATTTGTCAAATACAAGGTATATCATCCACATACCCAGCCAACACATCAAAAGAGGGAGATCAATGCACACCCAAACCTGACTTTATAAAGATGTAAAGGATACACATACGACAAAAGTGAATTCGAAAATATGTTGCATGGATACATGCCTCTTGTGGATATGCTTATTAATTTTCCTTCAATCTTTAAAAGACCAGAATTTAAAATATTTTACGACAAATAAATTTAAATTTCCTAATTCGACATCTCTTAAATCACTTTACAAATTCAGACATCTGAGCATCTTACAGATGAAACACTCCGTCTCCGTAAATATATTTATGTCGCATCACATTGCAACAGAGTTTATAAGGGGATATGATTAGTTCCAACACGATCTTCTCTCCAGAGATTCCATTTGTTTGCATTTTACATAGACTTTTCAAATCAAGATTCTATGTTGAACATGCCTTATTCCACCTTAAAGATATCTCGTATTTTGTATGAGTTTCAAGTTTCTCTGACACACTCTCGTATTTCAAGCGTTTTACTTTAATAAATTTGATATTTTTCTGTTAATCGTTGTTAAGATTTTCCAATTGTTTCGGTTGTATAGCTTTTCAATAATACCACATAAAAATTGAGTACACGTGAAATGATTAGTTTAAACAGGATATTCTCTCCGGATGGCTTATGTTTGTGTTTTAAATAGACTATTGAAATCAAATTTCCATGCATACCAACATAAATATGTCATGTTTTTGTATGGATTTCAAGTTTCTCCGACAAATTCTCACATTTCAACCGTTTTAATGAATCGAAAATTTTGTCGTAAATAATTGTTAAGATTTTCCGATTGCTACGTTTGCAACGATTTTCAGTCGCATCACATTGCAATAGAGTATAAGTGAAAATGATTGGATCAAACAGGATTTTTTCTCTAGAGATGTCTACTGTTTGCATATTACATAGAGTATCCAAATCAAACTTCTGTATTGTACTGGTTCATTCTTCAATGCAATTATTTGGTTTCAAGTTACTCTGACGATTTTTCTTTATCCAGATTGTATTTTCAATGCTTTATTTTTTAATCTACCATTTTATTTAATGGATATACTTTATTTTTGGCAGCTACATGTATTAATTTTGAAAAATCCCCTGCACATTAACAGAAATGGTATGTCGTATGTGCAGCTTTGACTTTAAATAATGATTTCATAAATTACATCTTTATTTCAGGTAGAATTTGCTGTTAGCATTTTAAATAATAAAATTTTCGTTTTTAGACCTCGGGTCTCATTACAGAGACGTGATTTGTTGAAATACAAATAAGTACACAAAAGTTATGACGGTAAGAATATGTTCCGGGATATAGAATAACATCCTCACAAACCAGTATTTTGAGTCCAATACATTTCCTCGATTTCCAGGTAATAAGTCTACCAAACCTCACGATTTACTAATTCCGTGTCAGCTAATGGTACTCATGAAACCACAACAAAATTTGAGACTTGAGTATCAGACATTAATGACTGTCTGATTTAGAATTTTTCCAATTAAAATGTTCATGAATTTCTTATTCTGTGTTTATTTAATATTTTCAATATTTATTCTGAGAATAAAGAGAGTCTATTAAATAGGATGTTTTGTTCTCTGCATGGACCATAATCTTCATTTTCTCTATATCAATTAAGGTTGGGGTGCGACTACAGGGAGATAACTCTATTTTCATATCACATAATATTTGAAACCGACATAAACGATCATGGTATAAGCTCAGATTGTAACATTATTTTAGAAAAAAATAATACTCCTTGAAACTTTCATAGCTGAATGGATATTTCAGGGAAAAATGCATATTTTTCAATGAAAAATCGCCCAAAATAGGAAAACATAGTCATTTTTGCACGAGTTCTGCTACCAAAGATTCAAACATCAGAATATTTACTATCCATTATACTCTTTAAAAGTAAGATAATTAGAAATTCGAACTTCAAGTTAAACTCTACGTTTTTGGGTCAAAATGTTGAATTTTTGCATAAATTATTGTGCTATTTATAGAAATAGTCATTTTGCTCGAAAACTAATTCCGGTACATATTGATTTTACTGCTTTAGGGTAAAGCAATACCATAGATATATATGTAGAAAAAAAATTGTGTAGCTGGCGACCTTCTAGCTATTAATGAAAATAACAAGTTGTTGCCATGGCAACCAGCAACATAGTTTATATAAGAAAATGCTCTCCCTAGAACTGATTATTTTATCAGAATTTCTCAAAATAGCCTTTAATTCATCCACAAGCTATAAGAATCTTGAAAAATGAGGCTATACATGAATTTTTGAAATTTCATGCATTTCAGAGGTATGTAAAGTTATGATGTGGTAATCTCTAAAATTACAAAAATGTTAAAATAAGCCAAAAATGGACCTTTATAGCAAAAAAAAAAAAAAAAAAACAAGACGGGCAAATTTTGATTTGTTGGTCTGAATAGTTCGAGGAGATGTTCCTCTACATATGAATCTATCCATCTTTCTTCTACCTCATTTCTATTAAAATTCGCCACCCTGACCTTAAGTCTCTGAATAAAATTTCACTGATTTTTGCAAATGTTCTATATAATAACCCTTTCAGGGACATGAAATTTTACCCTCTGAGATTGAAATATTTATTTTGATAGCAAAGAGAGTAAAAAAATAGGATGTTTTGTTCTTTTATGGACCATAATCTTCATTTTCTCCTTATCAAGTCTCCAAATAAAATTTCACTGATTTTTGCAAATGCTCCAAATAATATCCTTTTCAGGGAAATGAAATTTTACCCTCGGAGATTGAAACATAACGACGCATAGTTTCGTGATATTGAAATCAGTTTGAATTGTCTCATTCGTTAAAATAAAACAAAAGAATAGTGTCAAGTGAAAATTGCACTGATGAACCTGACATTGTACGGATTCTAGAACTATTCAAATAGACGTAATATTTTCTCGTTTTGTTGAAAAAAAAAAACCCCAGCTGTATCGGATTCAGAAAATGGTGACAACGTAAAGCAACCTACGGAAGCCCATTGAATTAACATAAAAAGTAAATTTATTCCGTATATATGCAATAGTATCGCGTACATTCGCAATAGTATTGCGTATATTCGCAATAACATTGCGTATATTCGCAATACTATATTCGCAATAGTATTGCGTATATACGCAATACATAATTATTGCAAATATTCGTAATTATACTATATTCGCAATGCTATTGCGAATATTCGCATACTCGCAATACTAATGCGAATATACGCAATACTATTGCAAATATACGTAATGTTATTCTTAATTAAGAAAGGTCTAATTTCCTGTGGAAAAACAGGAAGAAGAAACCAAAGAATATTTCTAAGAATATCAGAACTCTTCTGCGATACAGCAGCCATCTGGACAAAAATTTCAGCACACTATGCCAAAAATATGCATTTTTCGGATAATAAATCCTTATCAATGGTAATTTTCATTTATGAATTTCAGATTTCTATTTTGTCAAGAGTGAGTCTCCAAATTTTGAGTAAGGTATATACAGAAGCGTTATTAAATGGAAAATGCACTAAACATATTCTTAATCGGTTACGCCGGAACAAAAAAAAAAAAAAAAAAAAAAAAAGAATACTAAAATGCCAAATTTATAAATAACCATAATTCTGTGTAAAATGAGATAAAAAAAAAATCCTGACGACAATCTCAACAGCACTCAAAACAGAGCACCAAATTGAGCATCGACGGACCCCTAGCAAGCTAGAGGTGGGACCAGATGCCCGGGAGGAATAAGCATCCCCTGTCATCGAAGGATAGTCTAATGCATGAGAGAGATACTCCTTAGTTATAGATAATATTGTCCATCCTGTTTCTATGGTGTTTTGATATTGTGTCCGTTTGTTTACCCACTTTTTTTGCCTCATGAGAGTGTATTCCGCTGTTTCAATGTTGGGATGTCTTCGCTATCTTCATTTTGTTTCTTATTTTTCGATAGTTTGTAAGCCTATTGATGGTGATTTTTGGATTCTGAGTTTGGGCTTAGTGTTTGATCGACTTTCATTCACTGATTAGAAAATTTAATTACAGAGGATTAAATAAATTTCAAATGAGTGAAGAAGCCATGTGAAATAGGTAAACGTACGTTATCCTTTACTGGAGGACTAACAGCGCACTCAGTGAAAACTATCTTAAATTTCTAAGTGAAAAAAAAAATTGGTTCAATGTACCTTTGATATCCCTTTGCTTCCCTTTATTGCAGAAGAAAGTGCGATTATGGAAAATCTGTTCTTCTAAGACATGCCCAGTGGGGTTAATCTATGATCAAACGTAGATGAATTGGTTGAACGGGAGACATGGCATGTAATAGACCTTGTCTTTCTAGATATCGCGTTATGACAAGAGCATCGCCAAGGGACTATATAACACAGCGCTCTCCTTAAAACTCTCCGATTCAACATTTCCCTTGTGAACTAACGCTTTTCTAAACAAAGCCTGCATAGAAGCATAGAATATACATATTTATCACGATTTTAAGGCAGGAGTACATAAAAATGATAGCATATATTTTGTCAAACAGTCATGAGATTCTGACTTACGAGTGTGACAAATGAGAATCTGTTTGAATCGACAATTTTCAGATCATGCGCTCTTGAATTATAGCTAAATGGAACTTGATTTGCTTGAAGGTCATGACTTGTGGATGACTTGTCCATTGTTTAGCTTTTTATTACACGATGTAAAATAACGACATGTTAATTTCCTTCAAGACGTCAAAGGCGGGGCAATGAAATTATAAAAACCATTTGTTGGTAGAGTTTTGTTTTGTATGATGTTCTAGTGTATATTGCTGTCTTTTTGCGATTTGGAGTTTGTCTGATGTAATTTATGTTTCACTTTCTTGTGGGTTTATTTCGCTGGGCGAATGCAGGGTGGTCATGCTGGAGATCATTCCCTTTTCTTTTAAATCTATAGATGGCTGTATCGAAATCTAATTCAATCAATTATAACTTCCGATTGTCTATTTGCCTTGTTAGCCTATGTGTAACCTTGATGTTCCTTGTCCCTTGATTTTGCGTTTCTTGCTGTACTCGTCTTCTTAGTGTTTTTGTGATCGATATTTCGATATTTTTCTGTGGGTACTGTAACCAAGTCTTGTTGAAGACTCTCTTCTTTCTTTCTTATTCAAAGTATATAAGGCAACAGCAGATTTGGTATGATTCGTAATGTGAAAATGTATATTATTTTTACTCAGTATTCCCGGTGAGGTCCTATAAACTATATATTATCTGTAAGGTAATACTGCCCACGGCTAAGAATATAATTTTGGGACTAGACTAGAAAAACAAGGGGGGGTAACTAATGAAACATATTTTATTTTATGCAAAATACCTGAAATCGATGAAATCGCTATGTAAAATGACTATTGTACAAGGGAGAGATACCCCAAAGGGAACCTATTGATTTTGACAGTCCTCCCATTCCACCCCCGAAAAAATAACTTCAATAGATATGTTACAGAAAGACAGAAGGGTGGAGATCTCCAACAGCAAATCTCCGAGACACCAAAATGCGACAAGAGATGGAAAAAGTTCAAGAGACATCAAAGGGACACACTAAACGTCATGTACGTGCGAATCCCCCTCCCCCACTTGTTTTTAAATGATACAGAGAGGATTAAGAATAAGCTTTGGTCTTCCCTAAATCGGTCATTTTTACTTAGTAAATGTGACACCATTAATATAAACATTTATTTCCTGTTGCAGTGTGGAGCAGTTAAACTCGTTCCCCGTGACATGGATGTTTTAAGTATATTAATTACTTCATTCCAGCTCTGAAAGAAGCTTCGTTTTGGTATTTTATCAATTTGACGTCATTAATCTTATTTTGCTATTTCGGAAATTTGTCGTTTCATTAAAAAAATCATCGAAATTAAAGGAACAAAACATCTAAGCAAATATAACCAGAGGGCACTACTAAAATGAATTTGGCTGTGTCTAAAGAAGCACCACTGATAAGGATTTAGTAACCGAAACACGTGTCTGGTGCATAATTGATTGGTTTGATTTTTTTTCGGGAAGGTATATAGAGTTTGAACTCTTCCGTATTATTGCATTAAATATGAAACCTTCCGTTCTCGCACTGGACTATGGAGATTGTTCATTGGATAGAGTTGTCCTTCGTGTTTGTATGGGACTATGTAATTGTCTCCGTCTGTTTGTCCGATTTTTCTTTTCTAGTTCTCTTTTATATTTTTCATCATAAGTCTTTAAGATTCTGATTTCGGATTGTGCGTTTGACTTTCATTCACCCATCAAAAATACGCCTTCAGAGACCCTGCACGTTATTTAACTAGTTTTGACCAAAGCTAACATGATAAGCAAACAAACAGACAAAACCAGACAAACGGACTCATCGTCTAGTATTGTTATAAATATAGTCATTAATATGTCAGACTTGTATTTTCTTTAGGAATGCAACAGCACGGTCAGTATATCAAGTTAAAGATGTGGCCCATTTTTCGAAATTATTAATGGTGTAATAAGATTGATTGAAGACGTCCCATTATGTTATAAGATAGGCGTTCTAATGTTCATTATGCAACATACAGGAAATTGATTTTGATAATAGAAGAAATGTGTCTCTATCTTGAAGTTATATGGACCAAAAAAGAAACAATCTACTATTATGTAATGTTCATCTCTTCCTTCATTTTTAGCTAGACATAAGCTATGAGTTTCTGTAAGGCATCGGCAACCTGATCTTCTTCTCAAATAATGTATTGTAGTTCTAAATTTTATTTCGGTGTGTCTGCACTGAAGATTTGTTGGTTCTTTCAGTTTGGATATTATTTTGTTTCTAGTTGTCACTTGCTGTTTGCTCATGCTATTTTGTCTGATGTCCAATGTTTTGTTGCAATCCTGGGGGTGTGTTCCGCTGTGGTCACTGCAGGATGGTTTTGCCGGAGATTTCTATAACTCTTAATATTATGTTTCATGATCCGGTGTGTCTGTTTTAACTGCTGATCCATTTGGTAGATAGTGTTTCGTGTATGGTTGTCCCCTGCTGTTTGTTCTTTGTGGTAATCTCGCAACTCAGAACAATCGGTTTTTCGATATTTCGATATAGATCATTTATAGCAAAAAAGGGGAATGTAATGCAGTGTAAAATTGTCTTAGCTATGAAAGAAGGGAGGAGATTAGTTGTATCTAAACTAAGGTGAATGTTAGCTTTTAGTAACGCATAAACACATCATAATTCTTATTATGAATTACGCCGATCGTTTTTTTTCAGCTTTATAAAAAGATATCATTGTCTTATTTTGGATAAAACTCGTAGTAATGACAACCTTACACTGCATCACCTTCCCCTTTTTGTGATGAATAATCTTTATCGCATGAAATTATAGAAAAACCGAACGTTATGCGTTGCAAGATTACCCACCGTATTGTTAAAGTTGTTTTTGTTTGATGTCCATTCTTTTTACAACCTTGTGGATGTTCAGTGCAAGGTGGTCTTGAGGGAGATGTTCTCCATATCCTTCTAATATGATTTGGTACATGATGCTTTCTTTTTCGATGCACTTGAAGCTATGGATGGCTCGTATTTTCATGTATTCGATAAACTCTTCAATATTTCATTGAAACTTTGGATAAGGTTATGGAACGAAACGATTTTGGTACGCTGATATATGGTCAAGAAGATCAAGTCTTTGAAGTGACAAGACATGAACCCCCCTCCCCGCCAAAAAAAGTAAAAGAAAAAGAGAGATCTGAAATGATCCCTAAGGAGTGAAGCGGTGTGTTCTTATATAGAATGAAGTATGACAGAAAATGGACGGCAAAACACTTCTCAATACAAAGATTTCATGGAAAGTTTAAACAAGACAGAGTTAAACAGAATAATGGACATGCCATAAAGAGCTATGGAAACTCCACTTACTAAGGAGACGGAATTGGATCGTGTGAAAATAATAAGGTGTTAGCATCTATAGCATGATCAGTAGCCATCAAGACTCTATATCATACATGACAAGTTCTAATTTTTCATCCTCAAATTGATGTCAGGGACACAGAAATGGATTGTTGATGTCATAGGCAATATTTCAACATTATGACTTGATTTGTTTGGTGTGCGAAATTCCATCGGTAAATCTGCTATTCATTTCTTGGTCTCTCTTTGTTTAAAAAAGATTATGTGGTTTCTAAAAGACTCCCATGCAAAACACAGTAACACGTGCAAACACCCAAAACAGAATACACATTCAGAGCAAATATACAACCAACTACGCGACACAAACAAAAGCAGCCATGCCAACACAAACTAAAATAAATTCACTGGCGGATCCATTGCCCCCTTTGACGTGGGGTCAAGGGGCGAAATTGGCCGATTTTTGCTGAAAATGGGCTAAAATATATTGGGTCAGTGCTGGGGGGACGCCCCCTTCCGCACCCCTGAATCTGCCATTGAAATTCGAAGAGTATACAGACATCGTAGACACCAATGCAACCGGTGTCGTTTCAATACAGCCATCAGAAAAGTTGATAGGAGAAGGTGTGGTTATCCGGAAAGCTAGTGTTCAACTCTTACATAAGTATGTCCATTAATGTTTCTGTATTTGAAAGTGATGGCCATGTACCAAGTATACCATCATACAGAACTAACATTATTTTAAAATTCTCTCACATTAGATGAAGTTTTACAGAGCAGGTAACAACATTAACATTAGTTACAGGATTTTGATTCAATGGATTCAAATATTGTATGGATGTTCATTCGAATCAGTTTATTTCCTGTGATAGAAATTTGCTTCTGATAAAAATGTTCACTTGAAACCCAGAAATATAGCGTGAATTTCACTGAAATTGTAGTACAAACATTGCCAGGTATTAAAGTCTTTTTTGGTCTGCCCCCAATGTTCAAGGCACGTGTGAAAGGTGACTATCAGACAAAAGGATGGACGGTTGGTAAGGGGAATTTGATTCTTCTACATATACATAGGTGTCGAAGGCGGGTTGATTTCTCTTTGGTATTTAAATCAAAACTATGACTGCAAATTGACAAGGATAGTTTAAACAGTTAGGAAGCTCATGGGATCTTGATTCGTGGGTGAAGTTACTCAAGAAAATTATATGGTTAGGCTTGACTTAAAAGGGCACACAAGATTATCTTTGAATAAGTACAGAAATAGAAAGCAACAACTGTAAGTTTCGCTTTAATAGATTTACAATTCAAAAGGGACATACTTAATGCACTTTTTATTAAATTATAAGCATAATAATAAAACCGTACAGACACAACTGTCGAATATATATCACACTTAATGCACTTGGTACCATATCACGCTTACTTATGCTTAATACCTCCGGCCAACATCGCTGTAAATTCTGAAATCGACATAAAAAAACAAATATTAATGTAAAGCGAATATCTTCCTAATGAAAAGTTTGAATATTGCATGAGAAGAAATATTTCCTTGCTAATATAGTGTCATTACAAAACAAACGGGCAAAGCGATAAAAATTAGGCGTGCGGAGATTCAGAAATGGTAAAAGTGGTCAACACATTCAACCCCCTCTATACAAAATTACTCAACAAGAGAGAGAGAGAGAGAGAGAGAGAGAGAGAGAGAGAGAGAGAGAGAGAGAGATTATAATCATATGGAATTATCTTTTAGTCGAACTCTATCAAAAATCTATAAAATCTGGAGATTTAAACTAAATTGAAATTTTATGTTTCTGACAATTTCCGTTCCTCCAAGAAGCAAGCTGAGAGATAGCTTAGTTAAGAACATGGGATTTCAATTAGTTGGTTAATCTCCTGTCTTAAATATACTACACACTCGCGATATAGGTAAGAGATTTCCGGGAAAGGGGGATGTTAGGATTCCATATTGCACGCGGATCTAGAGAGGGGGTCAGGGGGTTCAATCCCCATGGAATTGGTCAAAAATGCTAATTTTTCACGGGGTTTTTTTTTTTGCGTGCTTATTTTTACGTGCATTTAAAAAAACCCCCATATATTGGAAACATCTCCTCTCCCCCTACATACACGACGGCTTGGACCTACTGATAACATTTTCTATATCCGCCCGTACACATATGAAAATGACTTGTTTTAAGTACATCCAGTCCATAATTTCATTCAATTTCTTAATTTTCAACTTAATTTAATTTAAAAAATGAATTTGACTTCATTTCATCATTACATTACTTTTGTATGGACATGTACATGCCAAATGAAATTACACTTCAAAGAGTCTTTTAACAAGCACGCAGAGATTTAGACTCCCCCCCCCCCAAAAAAAAAAACCCTGAATCACTACTTGACCAATATTTCTGGATCTGCTTCTGTCCACTTACCGTGATAGTCAATTTGGCCGTCACCGTCAACATCGACTTCATTTATCATTTCATCAACATCAGCATCAGAAAGTTTTTCACCTAAATTTGTCATTATGTGTCTTAATTCACTCGCCGTGATATACCCTTTGTTTTCTCTATCAAATACTTTGAAAGCTTCCCGTATTTCGTCTTCAACATCGAGGGCTTTCATTTTCTTCGCCATCATCGTTAAAAATTCAGGAAAATCTATCTCACCATTTCCTGTAAGAAGATTTCAATAATCAGTCATGCAGAAGCTTAATGCATATGTACTATTTTGGAGTCTTCGGGACGTTTTGACCTTTAAAAGGAAAGAAAAATACAAGAAAAATGAGGAAACATCAAGTAATAATTGATCTAAAGTGCATGTCGCATAAATTTCAACTATGTCTTCGTACTGTTGTAGCAACTATATTCATGATACTTTATTCTGTTTTTTATTTCGTTTTTTTTTCTATGATATTTTTAGTCTTATTTTTTTCTGAAAGTGTGGAACAGAAATCAATTAATAGATAAGTAAAATGAAAAAAGTAAATAAATGGATCAATATAAGTTAACAAATAAATAAATGAAAGAAACAAAAAAGAAAAAAAAAAAAAAAAACCATTGAGAAAGACCTTCCAACAAATTGTCGGAATTCCAATGGGAACCATTTGTGCCCCACTCCTTGTCGACATTTTTCTTTACTCGTACGAAGCTGAATTCATTAAATCTTTGGTCTCTGAAGGGAACACATACGTAGCTCCTAACTTTAACTTCACTTACAGATACATAGACGATGTGCTGTCAATCAATAATCCAAAATTCGCGGATGACCTCAGCAGAATCTATCCTTCGGAGCTTGAAGTCAAAGAAACTACGGAGACAAATACTTCAGCATCCTATTTGTACATAATGTTGTCCTACGACACTGATGGTCACATGAACACCTCACTCTATGACAAACGTGACGCCTTTAATTTCAGCATCACAAACTTTCCTTTTCTGAGTAGCAACATCCCTTCATCGCCTGCTTATGGCGTGTTCATATTTCAGTTGATACGCTATCCCACAGCAAGTACCAAATATACAGATTTTGTTCCGAGAGCTAGGCGTCTTCCAGATAAGCTTTTCAGTCAGGGATAAGTTTGTGAACGACTAATATCGTCACCATTCGAAGCATCCAACCACAGAATACACTTGTATCTTTCGAAATGGACGTAACCGGATGTGACAATTCTACCGAATTGAAGCGACGGGTGTTGCATGCAAGCAGGAGATGCTGACTCTTCCTGGGTACTTGGTCTCATTGCCATATTGGGAGTTCGCTTTTTTCCATGTAGTGGAGGTTTTTGTTTGTTTGCTTTGGTTCCTGTTTTATCCTGATTTTGTATGCCTTCGGTTTATGATTTTCGGAATTATCGATTTTGTACTGTGCATAGGGATACGGTCATTATCCATAATTTGTCATACAACAGAGAGAACAGGTGCAATTTCGACTTGATCCAATAGAGATTATCATGACTTCTGATTCTTAGAATATAAGTACATGTACATTTAAATCCATATTAATCTCAAGTCTATTATTGATCAATTTCGTTATGTCAAAAGACATACAGAAAGTCAGACGACGGACATGCAACGAAATAAATTGCTTCTACAGGACAAAATTAGTCGAGATCGACGTCCGAGAAGTTATTAACACATTCATTCATGAACGACATGTTGTGGAGATAGTGCATAATTATCATTAACTTGCTTAAAGAGCCATCAAAGATAAGAAAAGTCAATTTTCCTAGAAACGAGAATACAATTCAATACTATCATTCAGATTTTCCCATTATCTTAAATTGACGGAAAATTAATGTTGGGCAACGGGATTGCGTAAACAAGACGGCAATGACAAATTATGACAGAAGACCTATTTTGCCAAATATAATTCACTTGATTTATGAAATATTTCTCATAATATTGGCAAAATATCTGTGCATGATTTACCTAAAATATAGGGAAAAAATCAAGGTTTTTGTTAGTTTTGGTAGAACATCAATCTGAGAAATTTGGATGAGAATCAAGTTAAAAGTGGGAGATAATAATTTTCCATATTAGAGAGATGACATGCCTAATTTTGTCCAATTTCCCTGAATGTATGAATTATCAAAAATGAAAGTTTGTGGGAAAGTGACAGAGACTGGAGGTTTGATAAGTTTTTGGCATCATTGACATTTGAAACTGACTTCGGTGATGTGGAAGAAATTATTGTTAGACGAGTTGATCATGTGGATAAATGAAATGTCAACTCATAGTTCAAATTGCAAAATAAAGTCTCGAACATTGAAAGTCTAAGGATCTGTCCAAAACAGCATTCGAGGCTTCAGTTTATTTGTGTAAAAAAAATCTTGCATTCAATTCAAATAGATTAATTTACATCTTTATGAAGACATACATGTATCAACGATATTATGGTTCCTACCATTGTTCGATATAAAAAAAAATAGTGGATAGAAAAGCAATCTATAAACAATGAAGAAAATGACATGCAAAACTAGTACGTAGTAGAAAAAAGGCATGTGTTATCAAATTATATGTACATCATTATAGAGCAGATGTAAAAGAGACTGTTCAATATACGACGCATCGCATCCTCATATACCAACAGCAAGCCCACGCGTCACGGCGTTATAACACGTTTCTATCCCTTTTCTTTGTAGAAAAAAAGAATGTTTATACCCTACACATTTTCTACTTTGGACTAAATCGTATCATGCAAAAAAAATAAGCTCAAAATGCATCGAAGATGCAAAATTCCGAGTTGCAAAACCGGAATGTAAGTATGAATATGCAGACTAACATGAAATGTGTATGGTTTGTAACAACATTTTGTGGTCCTAAATGAAAATTTCTGGATCAAGAAATGGTCTTCTCTTTATTCTATATCAGCGTGTAATATATTTTCAAGGATACAGATTTTCCTGTGACCTTGATCTTTGACCTTTTGACCCAAAAATTAATGGCAAGTTTCATGATTATAGGTGCAATACAGGCTCAAAAATAGTCTGGAAACCATTTTCAATTACCTAAGTCCTGTGACCTTGATCTTTGACCCTTTGACCCCTAAATCAAAAGTGGTCATTTTCTATTCACTGGAAACATTTCTGGCAAGTTACATGATTATAGGTGCAATACAGGCTCAAATTCAGTCGGGAAACCATTTTTAATCATCTAAGTCCTGTGACCTTGACCTTTGACCTTTTAACCCCAAAATTGATAGTGGTCATCCTTGATCCATGGGAAACATTTCTGGCAAGCTTCATGATTATAATTGCAATACAGGCTGAAATATGGTCCGGAAACCACTTTCAATCATCGGAGTCCTGTGACCTTGACCTTTGACCTTTTGACCCCAAAATCAATAGGGGTCATTCTTGATTCATGGGAATCATTATTGGCAAGTTTCATGACTTTAGGTGCAATACAGGCTAAAATATGGCCAGGAAACCATTTTCAATCATCAGAGTCCTGTGACCTTGACCTTTGACCTTTTGACCCCAAAATCAAAAGTAGTCATTTTCTATTCACAGGAAACATTTCTGGCAAGTTACATGATTATAGGTACAATACAGGCTGAAATATGGTCCGAAAACCAATTTCAATCAACAGAGTCCTGTGACCTTGACCTTTGACCTTTTGACCCCAAAATCAATAGGCCTCATCCTTGATTCAAGGGAAACATTTCTGGCAAGTTTCATGATTATAGGTGCAATACAGGCTGAAATATGGTCCGGAAACCAATTTCAATCAACAGAGTCCTGTGACCTTGACCTTTGACCTTTTGACCCCAAAATCAATAGGCCTCATCCTTGATTCAAGGGAAACATTTCTGGCAAGTTTCATGATTATAAGTGCAATACAGGCTGAAATATGGTCCGGAAACCATTTTCAATCATCTGAGTCCTGTGACCTTGACCTTTGACCTTTTGACCCCAAAATCAATAGACCTCATCCTTGATTCAAGGGAAACATTTCTGGCAAGTTTCATGATTATAGGTGCAATACAGGCTGAAATATGGTCCGGAAACCATTTTCAATCATCTGAGTCCTGTGACCTTGACCTTTGACCTTTTGACCCCAAAATCAATAGGGCTCATCCTTGACTAATGGTGAGTAAGTGTATGAAGTTTCATTGTTATAGCCTCTTTCGTAGTTGACTTATAGTCCGGAAACCAATTGTTGACGCCCTCCCGCCCGCCCGCCCGTCTCACATCAAATTAAGAGCCGAGTTTTGCAACTCGGTAAAAAAAAAAAAAAACCAATCGAGACCGAAAGATCTGTTTCAAGTTAAAAACAGAATAAATGTGCATGTGAAAGACAATAACGCTGCTGTTGACATCAATATCTACTTTTGGTCTAGTCTTGCAGAATATTTAGATTGCCTGCTATTTTTCAAAAGTAAAGTAAAAAAAAATCGTAGATATGGAATACATGTGAAGACATAAAGGTTGGTTGGGGGTGGACAGGGGGGTTTTATACACCCCTCCAACGTGGAATTATCCAAAACACAAAGGGGAGGAGACGTATACAACTCAATAAGGAACATACACGTACAACCAAAAATGTTAACATTACTGTCTTTCTGAATGTGTTTATTTATTTTAAAAATCTGCTACTTGATTTTTATATTAAGTAAAAATATCTAAAAGTGTAAATACAAGATACATGTAATAATGATTAAATCTATTCTAATATTGGAATTTCATAATTTTAATCTAATGTTATTGCAATCGGAAGCAATGTTAATTCTAATTACTCAGGTAAAAATCCGGAAGGATACACATATTCAGAAATTCAGAAATCAATATGGAATGAATCATCTCAAAATGAAGTTGTAATACAATAATGTAAGGACTTCATTCAACGACTCATTCCGATTGTTTACGCTAGATACAAGCATCATGGAATTACACCCAATCAAATATGTACAACATTCTCTACAACAGCCTTACACTCCAGGCAAAGTCAACAAATGTAGTTAGGCTAAAATAAACAATTTCGGATTTCAATGTAAATAGAATTGCGTTGTATAAACTAAAAGAATTATCCAAAATACCTCAGACACTAATTTGACGTTCTGTAATCATGACACTTATAATGGAAAAATTACTTCCGAGGTGTTAATACATATATTGAAAAGGTGATGAACAAATTAGAGATTCAGAATAATTTACAGTTGCAGATCGAGACTCTATCATGCGCGTGTCCAGGGTAAAAGTCGGATGGCGGGCAAAATTGTTCCTACCCAATTTTTGTGTCGCCTGCGAAGCATAGCGACACTTAGGGATCACTTTGTCCGTTGTCCGTCTGTCCGTCCGTCCGTCTGTCTGTCTGTCTGTCTGTCTGTCCGTCTGTCTGTCACACTTGGATGTCACACCCTATAAAAGTGATTCCTGAGTGGTGCTATGTTTCGCAGGCGACACATGCATTCCTTCGAATGATTTTTTAAATATCAAATATTACATGAAATTATTATTTTTCGACCTCGACCCGCCTTCCCGCTTTTCAGACATTTAGTATAGGTTTGACCCCTCTTCTTTGATCAAACATTGTGAACAAAGATAATGAGAATTCATCATCCTAAATACTAGTATGCAAGATAAATCTAAGTACATACGGCCAACTTTTCTACAAACATTTTTTTTAAATTTCTATAGCTGTCAATTAGCGATTTTTATAAATACATGTACTATATCCATGTAAACAGCACAAAAATGGTGCGAGAGAATAAATTTTCGAAGCTCGACGGCTTCGAAGAAGAAAATCAAAACTTACATTAAAAAAATGTTACAATGCAATTAAAGGCATGTTATGTATAATATTACATTTTGTGCACGTTTGCCTTGAACAGGAGATTATCTATTCATATTCATACATTTTATCATTTATTACCGTCTACATCTATTTCTTCTATCAGATCCTGCAGTTCATCCTCTGAAGGGTTCTGACCAAGGGACCGTATGACCACGCCCAGTTCCTCTGTGGATATCGTACCATCCCCATCCTTATCAAATAGACGGAATGCTTGTCTGTATTCTAAAAGGACAATAAATAAATAGATAAATAAATGAGTAAATAAATAAATAAATAGATAAATAAATAGATAAATAAATAAAACAATAGTAATGTCAGACAATAGGTAATATCAGTAGTAGAAACTTTCATTTAGTGAAGGAAGAAGGTGAAAATAATAATAAATTGATAAGGAAAATCAAGAAAATTAAAAAAAGGTGAATGAATAAAAGACAGATAAATATACGTGTATAAAAGTAGTTGAATTTTTTTCATGGAAGACGAAAAAGGAATAAATGAAGGAAGGAAGGTAGGAAGGATGTGTTGATCAGGAATGAAGGAAGGAGTTGGATACCTTGAATCTGTTCCGATGTAAAGTTTTCCTGAAACAAAATACACTAGAAGTAGCATTTTGACATACATGTATATGATTATTTATCTATTTATTTTTTTTTTGGAAGGAATATTTATGATTCGAAGACATAATTGATTCATTTGTACATTATATCTAACAGAAAAGGTGACATATAAATTGACTTCTATTCATGTGCATTTCTAGCTGTGCAACCTAATTAAAACAGTGTTTCATGCCTATGAACCTTTGGCTTACGGAATAAATTGAATCTAATTGAATTGAATTGTTTTATTCTGTTGTTTCACACACAGGTGCAGATCCTGCATTTTATGATTAATTTTGTGTAAGTAGGATTTCAGCTTGAACTTAAGATGAAAAACAAAAGAGCTCATTATTTAACCTTGTCTTTATCTATTTGAATTCAAGACTTTCGGATACAATGCCTTCATGGACCGTGACACAGGAATTTATCACGCTCCCCGGTTGCTATATTTTCTATGGGTTATTAGATAAAGATAACCCATAGAAAATTGAGCTACCGCGAAGCGTGATAAATCCCTGTGGACCGTGAAGAACCTTGTTTTGTGCGGAAGCAGGAGATGATTCTTCTTACTGGGCACATGTTCTAGCTCACCCAGTGGTTGCTTACTATTCCTCGATATATGGGTGACGATTCTCTTAAATGTATTGGTTTCACTTATTTTTGATAACTGTAACATTTTTTTCGGAAAAATACCTCACACAATCCGAAAAAAAATGTTACAGTAATATGTCCGATAGAAATCCATAAACCTGCCTTTTGTTTAGCGTTTTTAGCGTATTAATTGAATTATATTCATCCTGACATAGTTCAGATTCATTCAATTTATTCTGATAGGATGTTATGCTATTGCAGGGTTCAGAGAACACAAAACGAAATTAACTGGTCGCAAAACACATTTTTCTCGTATGAATAAGTATGACGTCAATATACAGAAAATCTTGCTTCGAAAATCATAATCATACTGCTCGAATTAGCAAGTTGTGTTCTTTTTAGGAATGACCTACTGTACTATTTATTATCAAGCATTATCAAGCAATAATTGTACTACTTTTCGTCGATACGAGCTAACGGCTTTCTTTTTTTTCCAACAGGATATGTATATTACGCGATCATCTAGCTGAATATCATTTTTGCAATCATTTTTCTTATTTTCTTTTTCTTGTCGGCTGTTGAGCTGTATATATCCATCATAGCGTTTGCATTCCTTATGAAATGGATAGATCGACATATCAATCACATTTAGGTATTGACATACTGAAGAAAAAATCGCTTATAAATCCGTTAACAATCCCTCTACTAGAAAATTATTCGTAATTCCTATTACTGACGAAAAGACACTCTTTCCTATAAAATATCTTCCTACTCACTAATATAACATCTTAGTTTCTAATATATCCTTTTACTTAAGCCCCCGTTCCACTGCAATCCCGCTGTACCTACGTTCATTCCCGACCTCGAAAATTGCTAGGTCGGGAGAGAACGGCTCTTAGTCGTATCTTGGTCTGGTACAGCGTATGTTGGTCCAAAATCGATCGGTATTAGAGCGGGAACGCTTTAGAGGTCGGAAAAAGTTTTGAAAAAATACGGGAAACTTTCCCGCTCTCTTTGTGGTCGTGAAATAGTCGGCGCTTGGTCGGGATAGTCGGGGGTACAGCCTAGGTTAATCGTGTCCTGGTCGGGAAAGAGCGTGGCTTGAGCGTGGTCTAATCGGCATTTAACTATACCCCGCTCTCTTCACGCATAAGATACGCTTTAATTACGCCCTGTTCCCGATCTTTACCCGTCTATTCTACGTTCTTACCACGATCTATCCACTACAGATTCAATGTTTGCTGATCTTACCAAGACCTTTTCATGACCATCTTGCGACCTATTCATGCTCTTTATGACCAAGTTACGACAAAACGACGCTTCAAATAGGATCTGTGCACATTTCATTCATTTTCTCGCACTGATATTGATATGATCGAAATACTTATTATCAAAATGTCGCGGCGACGATTCTTGGCTATCCAATGTCACTTTTTAAGTAAGGATTTTTTTTTAATTTTGATCGCGACACTTTTGGGTTAGGCTTGGTCAAAACGAGAAATATAGGCTTCATGTTGGCCGACACGATCTTTGGATGACAAATGAGATCAGCTTAAGTTAGAAATTATGTTTTGAGCGGGAATGCGTCGAGGACAGTCAGTAATAGATCGGGATTGCATCGGGAATAGATCGGGTTTTGGTCGGGAATAGATCGGAGTTTGATCGGATAGAACGGGAGTTGGTCGGCAATATGATCATGAGTAGAGCGGGTAAAGCGTGAGTAAGTCCGCGATGAAACGTGAATCGGTCACAACTTGATCGGGAATCGGTCGGGAATAGAGCGTGATGTCAAGAAAAAAATGAAAAGGTTTGGAAAGTTTTACCCGCTCTTGTGAAAATTGCGGTCGGGAATGGTCGTAGGTACAGCGGGATTGCAGTGGAACGGTGGCTTTACACACAATATCCTCTCTTTTACTAATATATTCTATCAATTACTTAGATGTCCTCTCATTTACTAGTTTTTCCTATAAGCTACTAATTTATTCTTTGTTTCCTAATTTGTCCTCTTAGTTACTAATATATATCATCTGACTTACTACTATATCCTCTTTATAGTTACTAAAATATCCTCTCTTACTACTATATCCTCTTACTTTTTTTCTACCCTCTAATTACAAATACATCCTTTTACTTCCTTATATATCCTATTATTTTCTTATATATCCTAATATTTACTTATATATCCTATTATTTACTTATAAATCGTTTTACTTTTTAATATATCTTCTAACTTTCTAAGATCTTCGTTTACTTACTGATATGTAATAATTCTCTTCTTACTACAATATTCTATTACTGACAAATATATCCTTTTACTAACTGATACGTCCTTTTAATTACTTATATATCCTCTTACTGACTTCCATATTTACTTAAGAAATGACTGTCTTACTTTTGGTGTTCATGGGTGTATAATTCTGGTTGGTCACGTGCAAATTCCGTGAATCGCGAAGCGATTATCGGAGAATTTGCACGTGTCCAACCAGAATTATACACCCATGAACACCAAAAGTAAGACAGTCATTACTTATATTTACATTTATTCTAATTATCCGTCATTTTTATTTGCATGCACGTTGCACATTTTGCCTGTTACAGCGTCAAATATAATTGAACGTTGGTAAATTCTCCCTACATGCAAAACTAGAACTTGACGTCACAACAGCAACCCAAGTTATTGGAATATAATTCTAGTTGCCTAACGGGCGTTTAACATGGGGAATCTACTAGTAATGTAAATATTTACTAATATTTCCTTCACTTACTAATATTTCATTTTACGTACTGATACATCATCTTATTTACTAAAAATAATCTTATTTACTAATACATCATCTCATTTACTAATATACACTCTTATTATTCACTAATATATCCTTTTACTTACTAAAATTTCCTCCTCGGTCTTCCATTCCTGTGTTTTTCTCTTAAACGCCATAATAATATTCGAAATTCAAACAATCAGTGCACATCTTTCTTCACAGACATTTATTATAGGTTTAAACAGATAAACTTTCAAAATAAATAAGATGAAATACTTATCACTCACATAGGTATAGAAATACATAGGGTCAATTCTCGAACGATTGAGAAATGATATTCTAATATCGTATTTCCCAAACTCAAGGTAAAACTTGCCCCAGACGATGTGCGCCGTTTAAACCATTTTGCAGACATTTAGTATACATAGAAATTAAAGAGTGATCAGAAAGATAGATTAAATTCCAGTGATTGTTAATCCAATATAAGAGAAAACACGTTATCTGTTAAGACGTCTGTAATTACATCTTGATTTCGATTTTGAACGAACTTACCATGAGAGATGCTCTTTTCGTTCGCAACGATATAAAATCCCGATGCCTAAATGAACTTGTAAATGGACATCATATGGGCTGGATTTTCAACAGAATGAAGATCAATTCTTTTTCACTCATTTATTTCCTCCAGTGAATTTGGCATAATATTTATTGACTATTTGTTGCGTATTATGTTATTGTACGCAGGGATTAGCGAGTGGTAACATTTAAATTACTTTTGTCGTTGAGATTTTAAAAGTTTGAATACCTCAACGTACAAATATACATATACATTGTCAAACTTGGCTGCCGAAAGTGCTATAAACCGTGGGTCCTAACCAATAAAAATCGGCGAAAAATAAATAAAAGAGCACGCAAAATGGAACCTTGACACATACTTGATTCAATTGCAAAATAACATGGACGGTCGTATAAAAGAAAATGATATTTGCCCGTACTTGCGCTTTTTCATTATATGAACTGAATAGAAATGATATATACATGTATATATACAGGTCTTCGTAAAATAAAAATGATATACAGGTCTTCATAAATAAAGAGAATCTTATCAATGACATTTGATATTCTATCAGCTATTCATAATGTCGGAGAGACTATCCATACCATTTAATAGGAATAACTCTTTTGAATATGAAATTTAAAAAAAATCTCATTTTTTACTCAGATCATGGTGGTTTCATGTCGACTCGTGCCCTTTCGATTTCAGACCCACTTCCATAAGCCAAAAATCATACTGGGAAAATGTCCGCATAAGACCGCTGTATTCTAATTATACCAGGTATTTGGGTCTACAAGCTTAAAATAAGAATTCCCAATAGAAGTTTGGATCTTTATTTCTTGCAAGATTTTTATAAACTAAAGACATTTAAGAATCTTAAGAATTAAAATTAAGATTAAAATTAAGAATTTAAGAGTAAAGTTTCGGTTCCTAAGAGTATTCTGCTTCGTTATGTTCTTTTGAAATTATTACATTTATAGAAAGTAAATAAAGTACCATGCTCATTGTATTGAAGCAAATATTCCATCACCCGATGAATCTGTCATACTTATAAATAGGACAGGTGGTCAGGGATCATCATAGGCCCCCATCTTCATGGTTAGTCACTGCTTAACTACAATGTATGCTATCTAGAGTCCCTGCTCAGTCTGCTGAAGCAAACGACGAGTCTGACATCCTTAAAGATCGGACAGGTGGCCAGGAACACGTATCTATATTATACAAGGTTTGGACTGAACCAATCAGAGGTTGTCATATTCAACATTACTCTGTAGTTGTTTGGGAATATGCCTCACATTTTGATATGCTATTATTGCTAGGCAGTGTTTTGTTGACTACTTTACTATCATACAATGCTACTACGTTGTTGATTGTCTCTTCCTTTCGCAGCCAATATACGTACCGCATCTATATATTTTTTTTCATTTTTTTTACAAAGTCAGGAAAGCTAAGATAATTTACAACGACAACGATACATATTCTAACGCACAGACTGTTACAAATTTCAAAAACTAGTACAGAATAATTCATGTAAAACTTCAAACTGTAAGAGTTTTTCACACTAAGTTACGATTCTGCGAGACAAAATGGAAAATCCATTTTTCTCTTAAGAACAAGGATACGCAAATAGCTGTTTCTAACTTGGTATTGATGTCATCTATAATTCATTAAATAATCATACTTGTTCTTGTTATATCCGCCGTGGCTTTGAAAATGTTTTGATTTATGCTGGTAAAAATTTGAAAACAGCAAAATTAATGTACTCTTTAAAAGAATTTGATTTTTAGGTTAAAAGAGCTAAAAGTGCATTTCTCTGACGTCAGTATGTATATTTTTTTCTACGTTTGACTTAGAATATTGTCTCGTAGTAAACGCAATCATAAATCAATGCTTTTTAGGAGTCAAATATGAAAAATTAATAATCCGTACAAATAAGAATCTGCAGCCAATTTCACGAAAATTCGTAAGTATTTTCTTACGTAAACGTACTTACGTATTTCTTACGAAAATACTTATGACAATTTCATGAATGGGTTCGTAATTCCCTAAGAAAATTCTTAAAATTATTTTCGTAATATTTTTCGTAAGTATTCTAATGCATAGCAACGGAAGCTTCCTGTGCTTATGCGCATGCGCGATTTCTGGACCTTTGAAATCTTTTTAAACATTTTCAAATTCCAATAAATTCAGTTGCGTATCTACTTTGTATGTTGTATGCATGCATTATAATCCGCAATATTAATTTTACTTTTCAATCTCTCGAAAAAGTACATTTGAGTTTCATTTAAAAATTAATTCTTGTAAGTTATTGATATGTGTTGACCATTTAGCATTGATTAAAAAATTAGACTTACGTATGATTGACTGGTTTTATAAGGTCATTTTCAAAAAAGACATAAAAAGTAATTCTCTCTAAATATTTTGACTAGCTATCATTAACAACAAGTAAACCGACGCCATTTTGTATTTTTTCATGCTGTACTTAAGAATTTTCGTAGAATAACTTACGAAATTTGTAAGTATTTGAAGGGTTCTTAATGACTTGCGACAACCCCGAGGCAGTCGCAAAGTTACGAACATTTTTAATCGTATCTCTATACTTGCGAACTTTGGTGAAATCGAGTTTAGGAAAATTTTTATACTTATGATGAAAATCGTTCGTAAGAATTTTCGTGAAATTGGCTGCTGGTCGTATGTTTTATTTGACCCAGGTTTAATTTTTGTAGTTTTAGATTATTACTGTAACATCCTTTCAAGACTTTTGAAAATATATATCTCTGTAACAGATACCCTCGTAGATACAAACGCGGACCTAGAGAGGGTTAGGGGGTCAATACCCCATGGAAGTGGCCAAAATACTTTCCCGTTTTTACGCTTCATTTTTTTTTCCAAAAAAAAAAAAAAATAGACTGGACCCCCCTCCCTGACGGCGCGTACCCTCCGAAATTTATTCTAGATTCGCCAATGAGATACTAATAATCGCCTACTGTCATGTTCACTAAATTCAGAGTATCCTGTTTTCCCGGTTTCCCCTAAAATATGATATTTTCGTCCTCTGTAAAGATATCAATTTTATAGTACTCCTTTAGTTGTAACAGAAAATACCATTGTTTTGGCTGTACGGCAATCAAACTAGAAATAGGAGATTTTTTGTAGTAAAATTACTGAAAACGCGTGACGTCAGACGCTTTGACGTTACTGTTCACTATTGTTGACACAGAGAACAATATGGTGGCGGCTCGAAATTAACATGGACATTTCCCGTAGACATTTTATTTTTCATATTGCGGTTTGAAGGCAGCTGATAGGGTAAATTGAAGTTCATTTCCAGTTACGACTAAAGGAGGTCAATTCTAGATATCAATGATTAAAAGGAAAATTCTTTTAACGACAGAATGAATCGCCAAATCAGGGTGCTCTGGATTGAACATGACAGTGGATTATGATTCATCCCTACTGCTAAACTCAGGCGACGCCTAGGTATTCTTTTTTTCTTGCAGTGCACCTTCCACATAGTCATAGTTTTCGGATTTACAATATTAGCCCCATAGGAGATACATGTAATCAGACTTTCCAAGAAAGGATTCGCTTTGACAATTTTTCATTGGTCCACTGTATGCATGATTATGCACCATCTGTCATATGGGAGGTCTTCTCCGGAAGAAGGAGTGACTTTTACTTGGGATTGATGAAATATCCTCCATGCAAATGAGTTAAAGAGGATCCTGACGATAATCTCAACAGCACTCACAATAGAGCACAAAATTGAGCTTCGACGGACCCCTAGCAAGCTATAGGTGGAACCAGGTGTCCGGGAGGAGTAAGCATCCCCTTTTTGGCTAGCCGCACCCGCCGTCGATGTTCACGCATGAAAATGAAAACAATATCTAAAATGCATGCACTCTCTGATGTTATGCCTAAATAGAAAGTGCTATGGCGATCATTTCAGGGAAAAATATTCAAAACACTTTCTGTCAAAACCCTATATTTTTCTCTTCTTCTTTTGTTTGATTTGACACTTTTGCATCACAATGTGAATAACTGGTAAAATCTATGTTTGATTCTACGGTGCCCCTATTGTTAAATGACTTATTAATCATCTTTTCAAATGGAGCATACTAATCTACCATTGAAACCATAGAACGCCGCTACATATCCTATACCGATATAACCATGAAATGGCTTCTTCTGTTTTACACAAAACGGCATAGACTTCAAAAGAGTGCCTTTATAAATGATAGAATTATGCGAAAGCTTTCTGGATGAACACACAATTCTCAATCAAAGTGGCAATTTGCAGACCTATGTCGGCTTCCAGTTTACATTGGCATCTTTAGTTTATATGTTGGTCCTTCTGTTTCGTATATCAAGTTTTTGTTGTTGTTGTTGAATCTGTTGCATTGTTTTATAAGTGTTCTATTTTAACTGTTAGTTTCCGTATGTGCATTTGTTTGTGTGATGGTTTTGATGAAACGGGATTTTCTAAATATGATCATTGTTCGTGTGTACTCCGCTATGGACATCGAAGAAGAAGGAGAAATTTAAAGAAATTTAGAGATTTTACTACTTCTATTATATTGTTCAAAGGACGAGACCAACCAAGAGGAAATGAAGAGGTAAATGGTTCGATAAAGGTAAATATTACACCGATTTTTTTTTTCGACAAATGGAATGCATAATACTGCAGTGCAATTAATAAGAATCACTTTTAAAACACATTAATTTTTTATTATTTAATTTATAATGCATCATTATAATCTTATGGATTTCGACATGAAAGAGAGATCCATTTAGCTCTTTAAAGCGAAAGATATCATCCATTTAATATGACAACATAAATGATATAAGCTCAACAACAAAAAACAACAAAAATGAAAATAACTTTTGTCACAGTAGAGTGTTTCCTATTAAATTTCGTATCTGTTCTCCTTTCATACAGCATTTCTTGTTAATCCTCGTCTGGGAAGTAATTGGTATTGAGAACTCTCTCGAAATCTACAAAAGATAAAACAATTATTTCATGAAAATTCCATTCATGAATAGAAGAAATACAGAACTAGAAAGGTTTCTTGTTGCGGTTGCAACAAGAGTGTCTTCCTCCTATACAATTTTTGGTTTGGAAATATGAAGGACGTCACATTACATGTATTTATATTATATATTTAAGTTTTCAAATAGCAGTAACATTAAATTTTCAAACCGATAATTGTTGGTGAGCAACCATTTGATTTGGGGGGGGGGGGGGGGGTTAGGAATTCTATTGCCAGCCGGTAAAATTTTTTCAGCAATTTTCTGAGCAGGCCATTTTTTTCAGCCATTACCATAGTCGGAGAAAAATTTTCGCCGGTTCTTCGGGCCGGATTTAAACAAATTGTCAAATGTTGTGAATGTCTGTGTAAGTTAAACTCCCCGCTGTTACAGAGTATGAGTTAATAACCGTTCCTTCAGATGTCTCTTTGCAATTAGCGAATTTCAGACAGATTGTATGATGTTTAAATAGAACCTTTTCTAGATTTTTGTGCCTATGCGTATTAGGTCTCTGGTAGATACAGCTATGTGAACAGTTTGTATTTATATTAATTAATTTTTTGACTTTAAATTGTCTGGCACAAAGGGCCAGCAAAAATTTCCATATCATGCAATGTATCCTTACTTTTGCATGGTCCGGGAAAAATAAAATTGCCGGCCCTTTGGGCCGGAATAATTTTTTTCAGCATTTTTCAGAGCCGGGATTTTTTTTTTGCAAATTCTTCCTGCCCCCTTCCCCCATAAAAAAAAAGGCGAGCTCGTAGCTGTAGAACCAATTTTCTTGAGAAGAGAAATGGTAATAACAAGTTACGTTCAATATATATATATATAAATACCATGAGGTTCTCGCTGTGCAGGTTCAAATTTGGAACCCCCCTTCCCTTTTTTCAAAGTTTATTTTGAATTTCCATCATGGCGACATCGTTCAATATAAACAGAACTGTTTTCGAAAAACGAGGAGAGGGAAGAATGTTGGAGAAATTGTTCATCAATTTGTAAATAAACCAACCGAAAATTATGTTCGAACGTTTGCTAGAATTAGAAATTAAACTTGATGTTCAAAATATAGTTATTGAAGTTTAGAAACAGGTTTGTAGGTTAGAAATCGGAATCAAACTACCACTTTTTGTGTGTAAATTCTGGTTTGTAGCTGATCTCTTCTAAATTAATCAACTGTTTTAAAATCAAATTGTGTATATCGAAATGTATTTATGAAATGCATATTCATCATTGCCGTGAAATCGGAATTTGAAAATCTCAACACTGCTTTTCTCGAGTCGGACTCGGACTACCAATTTTAGTGTGCGCCCGATCTGTTGGCGTGAAGGTGTATCGAAATACCCAACTCAAAATTTCGATGCTCATATCTTTTCAACAGTAAGAGATAGGAAAAATTAGAAAGACTAAATAAGACAGATATATGGATAAAAAATAATAATATTGAAATTTTTAGGAAACTTCATAAGCTTAATTTTTGTTTACTGTTATAAGCAAAAAATTGTCTTCCTCCTATGAACTTCTGAATTTGGAAATATGAAGGACGGTGAAGGACGTCATCGTAATAAATCGTTACAGTGTGCATCTAGCATTTCATATCTTGCATGGCTGTCGACTTTCAAAAAGAATGGAAATTGTAGATAGCAAAATACGAGATATTTAAGCTTACAAATAGCAAAACATGAAATTTTCGGTCCTTTTGAGTAATTCGACGCTCCCGTCAAATATTTGAATCTACTAAAAAACATGATAAAAAAATAACAGAGACCAAAAATAAAAAAGACCAATCTAGCTTTTACTCCAAACGTAACGTTGGAGAACTTTCATTGTCCTGGCTTACAGGGTTCTTGAGAAATCGCTGATCCAATTTTCCACGGTTACGAAAACAATAGGTCTTCCGACGGAAGTCGGAAGACCTAATAAGAAAATGATTTCAAATTAGGTTACTATGTAGCGGACACAATGGCACATATAGGCAAGATTGAAATAAACAACGGTCATTCAGTAAGGCACCAAAAAGACAAGTAATGCAGATACAATAAGACAAAAATAATCACATCAAGAGGACAGAAAACCATAGAATTAGAACATACAATCTTATGGGTACCCGGCGCCGACTTTGTAAGGCAATTTGCTTTTTCTCGAAAATGGTGTTTTTATCCGGATTACAAGCGTCTCCCAAGAAGCAAAGTTTTACGAGAAGCACAGTTGTTTTACATAAAAAAGCCCTGTCATTTTAAGCTGACATCACAAAGAATATAATTAGGTGAAAGATGATAAGGCCATTTCTTGTTTTTATTCTGTTTTGCGTCCTTTCGAAATTGAGAATGCTTCCAGCCAGCTAGGGAGAAAAACAAACAAGCATATAAAACAAAGTTTCAATGAAATACTATGCGACTATGTGAAATCTGAAACTTATTTCATTGGATAATTGAAAGAATTTAGTCAAGAAAAGTGATAGAGAATTCAATTTCATTAATTATTGCAGAACTTTTGCATTTTTTCTGTACATGAAAAATGTAAAATTTCTCCTTTTTTTGTATAGAAAACACATTTAATTTGCAAAAGATCTTATAATTTCAATTTTGTTTTGTTTTATGCCTTTGGGCTCAAAACCTACCAGCACGAGGACGCAAAACAGAAAATAACAAAGAAATGGCCTAAGGTTGTACAAAATATTCAAAGTATATGGAGCTTTTGAAACTGTCGTTATGGTATCATGTATTGCTAAATATTCATAATAATATTGATGGTTGTTTGACTCTCACCATAGATATCAATATGTCCGTCTCCGTTTTCGTCTGCTTGTTCCATCATCACATCCAGGTCATCGTCTGCTATTTCTGACCCTGTTAATTTTTTGAAGCCTTCTTTCAGTTTCTTCTTACTAACGTGCCCTTTCCGATCATAGTCAAACATTTTGAAGAGAGTAAAAACGTCACCGTTTCTTTCTGTTGCTTCCGAGCCTTTGCCTTTGTAACTTTTAAATAAAGCTTTCAAGGCTACGAAATTGCTGTGGATCCCACATCGTTTGGCGAATTTATATCCCACCAAAGCACGGAACTGCGTCTGATTTATATGTCCCTCATCTGATATGAATATAAAGAAAAAATATTGAATTTGAAGATATCAGAGTTATGATAAGAAAAATATCGAAGATACCAACGAAAAACACAAAAATCTTGATAGCATTTCGAGGAGAATTCTTTTTTAAATTATAAATTAAAAGAATTAAACAACAACAACAAAAATGATGAAAAAGTTTAGTTAAAGATGATAAGATAAATGCAAACAATGAAAATGATTAATCATAGGAACCATTGAAAAACAGATGGAGAAAAAACAAATCAAGCTTTATGTAACATGAAATGAAATATTAGCAACAAATGCTATTGAAACCATTACAATCCACTCACGTCCATGAGAAAACTCATCAAGTAAGTCGCTCAGTTCTTGCGTTCGCATTTTGTGGCCTATGGCCTCTAAAGCTTTCTTCAACTCATCATAGTCTAGGAAGCCGTCTTCGTCGTCGTCAGCGAGGAAAAACACATCTGAATGATACGAGGGTATTTTAGTTCTCGATTGAAGGGATAATATTTAGCGATTAAAGTTGTAAAGATAGTCTCGTTACCATCTTGAACAAATTAGAGGAGGACTTATCGAATTTGCTACCCTATATCCAAATTTTGGAAAGAAAAGAAAAAAAATACCGTATAACCAGAAATTCAAGAGTTTCAAATTTCGCGATTTCATGGTAAAAAAGATGTATTGCGAAATCACAAACAAATTTGTACATCTGACTTCACTGTTATTGAAGTTTCAGTTATTTTTATCGTAAGAATACACTCGATTTACTTCGCTTTATGTTTAATGGGGATATCTACGTGAAGAATGACACATGTACAATTAAAAACAAAATGCCACTGATATACCAATTTATTTGTTATACCTTATCAAATACATTGTTTGGCGAGAATAATTTTTCGCGATTCCAAATAACTCACGAATATAGCGAAAATTAGTATTTCGCGAATATTTCTGATTATACGGTATTATATGAAGGTTGTTTACGATCCACTATATCTCAGATCAGTTTTATCAATTTGTACCTCGTATTTTCAATAAGGGAAGGATCGTAAAATTAGGAAAAGATTATATCCGTTGTAGATGGAGATTTTTGATTTTTATATTAAGCACTAGTCATGATTCGAGACCAAGCATATATATGTAGAACAAAGTCTTACCGTCAATGTCCAATTGCTGTTTCTTCGACTAAAAAAGAAACAGAAAGAGAAATGTCAAAATTCCTGAGGTTTTTTTTTCAATTTTCAGTTGCATTCATTTGCGATTTTCAGAGAGAGAGAGAGAGAGAGAGAGAGAGAGAGAGAGAGAGAGAGAGAATTCTTATTTAAGTTGTCTCATCTTACCTTCAGAAGTTTGGAAGCCATTGTGTCATTTTAAAAATTTTCCGATACAAAATTACTCTTTATTTTGAGACACGTAACACATATACTTGTATATCAATTAATTCATCGAATTGAAGTATGTACAAGTGTGGAATAAGGACATAGAATTGGAGCAAGTCTGTTTAATTATAAAGCGGATTAACACATTGAAATCTGACTGACCCCAGTAATTCTTATTTCAGTCTGGGTGCTGTAATATATGTAAAATAAGCCGTGATGTATAATTAAAAATCACTTTTAAAATGATTTTTATCAGCTTAAATTTCTATCTAGTGGTGCCTTGCCATAAAGAAATCTGTTAATTTATATAATTCTTAAAATGTCTTAAGTTACGTATAAATCCAAAATTGTCTGTAATGAAATATATCTTCTGTTTTAAAATTTCAGTGCACCATATGCGCATTCCAACAAGTTATGTCTCATCAGTGATGGTCGAGACCGAGAAAGAGGAAATCCAAATAATGAGACATTGAAGAGTAAAAGTCTAAACTTCACCTAAACTTTCTGCAAAAGAATCTGCTAAGGACAGAGCTATGACAAAACGTCTTCAAATTCAATTGCATCATTGAAGAACAGATAAATTTGCAGAATAGACCAGACATGCACGTTTCGGGTACTTAACCCTTCGTCATGAAATTTTTGTGGCGGAGAATCGGTAAATATATTTCATTGCCGAAACACTGTAAAACTTGGCGAAAGCTTCCCTCGGGGACTAAACAATCTGACAGCAGAGCTACCAACTTAGTGGTTGAAATTCTCAAAACTGAAATATATCTTCTGTTGTAAAGTTTCAGTGCATCATATGTACATTCTCATTAGTGATGTTCGAGGCGGCCGATAAAGATATCCGAATAATATGAAATATTGAAAAGCATGAGAAATACGGTAGAAACCTGTATCAGAAAACTCTCTTTTTAGATCAAGTTCGTAGAAGATTTGTATTAAAATATTGAAAATAAAGACGTACGCTATAATTTAGAAATACTATCATCAATGATATGTTAAACGTCTTCAAATTCAATTAATCAAAGCCAGTCAAATACTAGGATGATAATTCCTCGTGGAACCTACTATTTCAAAATAGAATTGGACACAGTGAACCCTGACAGACTACCTCACCAATTTTAAAAGAGTAAAGAGACATTGAATCCCACAAAAACAAATAAAATTAACATTACCATTCTGCAAGAAGCAAACGTGAATCCCCAAGTGAGATTAAAGAAGGGAGGGGATCTCCAACATCACTCGGTTGCAGCACCAACAGCAAACCCCAAAAACACCCATTGTGAAAACACAAAGCAGACACGCATTAAATGAGACGGAAATGGTACAATGAACTTCAGGTGCCGTTGACATTGACAGGCACAACTTCGAACCTGTCTGATTTTGTCTGTTAATCGTCTTGGTTAGTATTTTTTCTTCTTCATCATTCACTCTGGTTTTGTGTAGTTGTTGTTATTGTTAAGTATGGTCCGATTTACATTGTTGGTCACGTGTTGTGCTTTCCGCTGGCATTGTCTTGCTGGAAGCAGTTTATTTATACACGACATAATCTAAGTGTGTCAGCTATTCGATTGGGACTTTTGTATAGGATAACAGAGATTTTTCATTAATTACGCTTCTAGATAAACTCAACAGGAAATTTGGAGCTGGTAGCACTCGCTATTGACAAAGTAGATAACAGAAATGAAAAAGACTTACTTATAAGATAAGGGCCGTATTCAGCTCTGAATATCTCATACCCTATTTTTTTCTATAGGACGATTTAGATTTATTTATATTCCTGCGAAATAAACAACGAAATACAGTGCTCATGCTTCTTCGTTTCCAATTCTGATTTCATTTGATCATATTCAAATTAGATAGCTTGATCGAACAAATGGATTTGATAATCAAAATAGAAATATTTTATGGCTTAAATGATCGATCGTGAAAGATGCAAACGGTTTCCATTTCTGGTATTTTGTCACCGTGGTATTATCCGCAGATTCTGATCCACACTTTGTCAGGATATTTTGATTTTTTTAAAGTTTCATTTTCTAGAAAGCGCTTAGAACTGTTCAGGGATTATTTAAATGGAAAAAGACTTTCGTCGTCCGAAATTGACGTTTTTTTTTTTATTGCGTATGATAAATTCACGTGCTTTTGTTGCATAAAAACACAAATTATGACCTTTATTCTGATATAAATTATGCATCACAATTGTAAGATTCATTCTTGTTTATCGTATGTAAATTTGGGATAAAGCGGGCTCAGATTGCAGGTTAGAGCAGTAACAACGGCATATGTTTCCACAGAGCTGTCTTTTTCGAACTTTCAGTTTGTGAAAATAAAGTCAAATAGTCCACTTTACTCGAGGAAAAATATTTTTCTTTTGATTTTTTTGAGACTTCAATTCCAAAGTCCTTAATATTGATCATCTGTTTGTGTGTTTTCATGCCTGGAGGGAGGGAGTTCCGGACGTAAAGCAAAATATGTAATTAATATGGCCTAGTTAATGTTTACAAACGAAAATGCAACACATTCTCTTTGAACTGTTTTGTATCACGATTTACAATTGTTGTCTGTATACATTATACAATTATTGACTTTTGATGAGGTCTACTCGTGACAATGCAGACCTGGTAGGGTATTGGTTGACCGAGGCCGAAGGCCGAGGTTAACCAATGCCTGACAAGGTCTGTATAGTCACGAGTAGACCGAAATCAAAAGTCAATAACTGCTTTATTAAATTATCAAGAAATTTGTTTTTAACATTTGCATCGTAATGATACGCCAAGTCAAGAAAATCAACGCACGTGCTGGTTATTGTTACTTCCGAATGGACCGCTTTCGAGCGTTAGCGGTCAACTTACTCTGAGGTACACTCTATCAAACGGCGTCTCCACCAATCAGAAATAAGTAAAACCGACAATAATTCCTGATCATTTAATAATCTATGATAAATGTAATCATAGACAAAGTAGACTTCATCACTTACTGATTGTCATTCATTTTTATTTATAAACAAAGTACTCGGCTTATCCTAGGTATGTATGTCTACATGTCTATACTTTTTAAAGCCCAAAAGTACTACATGTAACAACAAACAACATATATATATATATACGTGTACACCCTGGACTCGTTAACACAACGATTCCTACACCCAACTCATGTTCATTCAATTTGTTACACATCATTCATCACAATTGCTTTCTGGGTATGTTCTACAAACATTATAAACACAATCATTCAAAGATATATGGGGTTTGACTATAAAATTATCATTAAAACAATCAGTATGGATATAAATTGATGTTTCACTTCTTTTTACGAAGTATCATTGAAGAAGTTCGTCTTTAAGCATCTTTCAAAGTCTGAAATAAGAAGAGAAAAGCATACTTTAGTAGTCAACATAGCTACTTACTTATACTCATATCGCTTTCAGTCTAAGCAAGAATTCCCATCTTAAAGGATGTACTTTGTTTTAATGATTGTTTTAAATATTTCATCTAATATGGACTTTCAGTGTACAAATGCTTCAAGATATCTTAATTGCCTTCAAAGAATTCCTTTAGTAAATGCATAAAATTCATTTTCGCTTGCGGCAGAATTTTTCAAGACTACGAACACAATTTATGCTACATGTATGCTGAAACATACCAACAAAACTTCTACAAAACTGATCGGTAAGCTCAACTTAAAAACAACTCATGTTCCACAATTTTCTTTCCCTAAATTTGATGAGTTTAAAATCCTTCAAGCTCATGGAAACTGCATCCCAATGTATCATATTATGTAATTTGTACCCCTAAAATTAATGCATATTTCAATAAATAATATTTACCATAAATATCGATTTTCCCGTCTCCGTTTTCATCCGCTTGCTCATACATCACATCTACATCGTCATCCGGAATTTCTTCACCCGTTAATTTCCGGAATCCTCGTTTGATTTTTTCTCTGTCCAAGTAACCCTTTCGATCATAATCAAACATTTTGAATAGAGTAAATACATCCCCATTGTGTTCCACAGCTTTCTTTTTCCTGCTAATTTTTGCATTAACTTTAGATTTTATTTTAGCAATGTCTTTCTTTAGGCTACTCCGTCTGACAGCGTTATAGCTAATTAGTGCTCGAAACTGAATCCTGCTTATGTGACCATTGGCTGAAAGAAAGCGATATTTTTCTGAACGAGTGTATATTTCTTCAATGTTAAATTATTTAGAAAAAACAGAGCAGTCTATCTTTTAATTTTTATGTATTCGTCATAACCATAGTTCGGCTTCAACTATTGCGGTGTGGTTATCCTGGATTACGTGCACACAACCCTCTAACTTCTTCAATTACCCAGAGGTCTCGAAGAAGGTAGAATTGTGGTGTAAAATAACCTCCTCACTGTAAGATGACATCACACAAACAAGACCGCAAAACGTAGAGGCCCCAGCAACACAGATGAATATGTAAATTGATATAAAAAGAGGGCGTGCGTAATACAGTCCGTGCTCTGCCGGCCGAGCTCATGTATGTAATCACCCGAGGATTCCGACTGACATTCAGAGAGGACAGGTGGTCGGGGCACTGTCTTCTCTAAAGAGGTTTGGACAGGGCCCGTCATGGAGTCCCGTCGTCACAGTCAGTCAGAGTGCAAGTCTCAAGGATGCGCTGGTATAAGTATGTAGATTGGTTAAGTAGCAAGCCTAGTGTCCGTCTGGTGACATTAGGATCATATCCTCGGTATAAAAGGCATTTGATGACTCTGACGCATTTTCGATGGATATGCTGCCAACCTTTGATCCTTCTAATTTTGTTTATCATATCAACATAAAAGACAGGTTGTGTGATACCCAAAGTAATGTACTCTGTTGCGTGTATAGATCCGAATTTTAAAAGAAATTGACTGTAATTTTTTGTAAAATTTCCAGAAAGTCTTAACTAGTTTATGAAAGCGGAAACCTTGACCTAAAAGTTTTTTGGTAATTTGTAAATTTCTACTGTGAAAATCCAAAATATTACTACATGCTCTAGCCTACCGGATGAGCTGTGATATGTAAATGCCGTATGACGGTAATCTTGGAACATCACCGTCAAGCCAGGGGAAATTTACTATGTTGAATCCAAAATCATCCCTTTTGTCATATACACTTGTATGAATCTTTCCGTTTACAATTTTGATATTTAGGTCCAAAAATGGTGTTTCTGTATTTGTAATGTTTGCCTTGTTAAGTGTTAATTCTTGGATAAATTTCATTCTTATATAAGTCAAAAGCAGGATCATCAATAGTTAGAATATCATCCAGATACCTAGAAGTATCTGGTATATCTAGGAGTAAAAACGAATCATGATAATAATGGCTGTCAATATTTCTTGTGCAGAGAATTTTCTGTTTTACTAAAAGTTTGCCTCCCTTAAAGCAAGTACTGAAAATTTTTTTCCCTCTTTACTTTAATCATTGTAGATACATGTCCTTGATCCAATTAAATCAGTCGTCTAGATTATGTCAATACATTCTGTGGTGTGCACCAGTGGGATTTCAAACATAATCTCACCAATTAGACGAGGAATAATTTTTGTCTGAACCCATGAGCAACAAAGTTACATTAAATCTTTCCTTTACAAAATGTAAAAAATCGAATGAAAATTTAAAAGAATCCTTACGTCCTTCATTGAAATCTTGGAGAACATCTTGAATCTCAGCATCTGTGTTTGGTTGTCCTATGGCAGCCAGGGCTCGTTTCAGCTCTCTCACATTAAGGAAGCCGTCATCGTCCGCGTCAGCAGTGAAAAATACGTCTGGATATTTGAATATAAAGTATGAAAAAAAAAATTTGTTCGCATTTGAGGCATATCAAGTGAAGCAGTATAACCTTGGACATAAATTTGTGTAACCGTCTTCTATGAAAATGGGCAAATTTCCTCCTCTCTTCTATATTAAACAGAGGGTTACGATATTAATTGAATGTGTAAACAAACAAATAATTGTACATTGCCAAAATCTTATATGTCTGACAAGACATTTGTGCATCAAATACGGAAAAACAACGACGCCAGGATTATAAAATTGCAACTAACAATACCAAACAAAAACGAGGGAAAAATCACAACTAAGAATACCAAAGAAGAAGTACCAATCGAAGTTCATCAGTCAGAGATCCAGGGAAATGTGGCATAATTGTGTAAGTCTCAATTCAAAAGGCACCCGCTGACCTCGACTGGAGGAGGGCCATGTGACCGGGAGGAGTGAATGTACTCTGACTGCATACAACCGCGAACCCCTAAATGGAGGCAGGACCAGCTGCCCGGGAAGAGTGAGCGTTTTCTGACTGCATGTAACACCCGCTGCGAATGGTCAAATCCGGTAATGTCCAAATAGGCAAAGGACAGTCAATTGGAAATATGATTAATTTGTATTTTTTCTCGTTCTTGAGTGCCATTGTTAGTTATTGCAAATTTATGGTCATCTTTGCGTCTTTGTTTCTTTGTCCAAATTTCGTTTGTGTTTACACAAAACGGTCCGTAACAAAGATCAACAAAAAATCGAAAAAAAAAAAAAAAAAACAGCCAATGCCAAATTGAAACATGAAATGAGACAAATGTGTACACGTAGTCGACTTTGAACGGTTATCTGCTTCTTACGTAGTAAGCTGTGTCAGTGCATGAAGCCCCATAGCCTTAGATATGTATATTGACAAATAAACATCACAAACGAAACAATAAGACGTCCATGCACGCACTTGTCGATAAAACAACCCTGGAGATTAATATTAAAAGTGTTTGTGTTTACGCAAATCAGCCCGTACTCCGATCAAAGCAAATTTTATACTTACCATCCAAATCATACTCGTCATCCTAGAAAGAAAAAAGAATAATGATATTGAATGTCATTTTCCGTGTAAAGAAGGAATTATATCTCAGTTTGGCCAAAAAAAAAAAAAAAAAAAAAAAACAACTAAAGGGTACTAGTTTATAGTTCAAGATATATTTCATGACACAATGACAAAAAAAAAAAAAAAAGACTTGATCGAACTTTCTCAACACTTCATGTTACGTTTTGGTTGCAGCGTACTGACTTTGGGGTCAAGACCTCTAGTTGATCATTGATTACTTGCGATCGGTGGTCCATGAGACCAAGTTTTGGACCACAATGCCCAGAGGTACTTCTATTCAGTCAATACAGAATGGTGGTTTCATGTCCATGTTTAGGTGAAACGATAGCGCCAGTAGAAGAAGCAACAAAAATTTGTTTTGAAAGAGGAAAGCCAAGGATACCCTAAGGAAAACCCACGCAGAAAAAAGAGCAAAAGTATTAGCTTTGCAGACGAAGCTTTCCTCAAAAGGGGAAGTGTAAAGAATCGTGGTCTCGTTGGTTTATGTGTAGTCTTTTTGTGTTTGATGTTTCTATGTTGTGTTTTCGTGTTCCCTTGTCCTTTTTGCGTCTCTTAATGTGCGTGTTTGTTCTGTGTTTTTGCATGGGGTGGTTTTGCTGTTGGTGCTGCAACCAAGTGTTGTTCCCATCCTTTATAGAAACATGAAATGCCTCCCCGGCCATGTGTGTTTGACTTCAGAAACGCACAGCAAGAGCAGCAAAAAGGACAAAGTAACACAAAAACACAACCTATAAACATCAAACACATAATTCTCTGCAGATTCCTTGATGGAGCTCCCTCATTGCTTCACGTTACATTTATTAATGAATGTATTCTCCATTATGTGATAAAGTCACAAAAAATATCAAAGCTGAAACCTATATTTCAGATGACGATAATTAAAGACCTCGAGCATTCATACACTGCTACCGTCTTGTCAAGGTATTAATCAATTTACTATTCAAGTGACAGATCTGAGACTATCTGCAACTCCTTATTCTGTAACATAACCCCCGGACACTGACCGCAATCGTCATTTCACTGTAAAGGCAGGTGCACAACAATCGTGTAATTACCTGCTTGGAGCATTACATGTTTAATTAAAGGAGGTTAGAAATCATATTCAGGAAATACTACTTTATGTAATGTTATTATGTTTTTATGAACGGATAATATCTGTAGGAAGGATGAGATGAAATGAAGAATTATGATTCCTGTTTCTTAGAAATTGTGAAACACCAGCCAGGAACCTAAAAAATATTCTAGCTGTTGGAATGGCAATTTGATTAATGTTCAATTATACCAAAATTAAGTCACAAAGGCATACACTTGCAGCATTAAAATGGAAAAAACATACTAACAGTAATAATAGATGTTGCAGATCCGAAAGTGTAAGAAATTCGTTGATCCAGAAATCTATTTGGAGGACAAAAATAGCTAGGTTTGCTTACTTTCAGTGCGTAAAAGCAATGATCTTAACAAAACTAGAAGAAAGGAGGGGATCTCCAACAAAACCCGGTTGTAGCGCCAACAGCAAAACATCAAAACACCCCAAGTGAAAACACAGAGAAGACATATACAACAAGAGACACAAAAGGGACAAGGAACAGCAAACACGACATCAAAACACCCAAAGTGAAAACACAGAGAAGACATACACAGCAAGAGACACAAAAGGGAAAGGAACATCAAACACAAAAGACAAACACCCCAAGTGAAAACACAGAGAAAATATACACAGCAAGAGACACAAAAGGTATATGGAACAGCATACACAACATCAAAACACCCCAAGTGAAAACACAGAGAAGACATACACAACAATAGACACAAAAGGGACATGGAACAGCAAACACAAAATCAAAACACCCCAAGTGAAAACACAGAGAAGACATACACAACAAGAGACACAAAAGGTACAGGGAACGGCAAACACAACATCAAAACACCCCAAGTGAAAACACAGAGAAGACATATACAGTAAGAGACTCAAAGGGACAAGGAACAGCAAACACGACATCAAAACACCCCAAGTGAAAACACAGAGAAGACATACACAACAAGAGACACAAAAGGGACGAGGAACAGCAAACACGACATCAAAACACCCCAAGTGAAAACACAGAGAAGACATACACAACAAGAGACACAAAAGGGACGAGGAACAGCAAACACAACATCAAAACACCCCAAGTGAAAACACAGAGAAGACATACACAACAAGAGACTCAAAGGGACAAGGAACACCAAACACGACATCAAAACACCCCAAGTGAAAACACAGAAGACATACACAGCAAGAGACACAAAAGGGACAAGGAACAGCAAACACGACATCAAAACACCCCAAGTGAAAACACAGAGAAGACATACACAACAAGAGACACGAAAGGGACAAGGAACAGCAAACACGACATCAAAACACCCCAAGTGAAAACACAGAGAAGACATACAGAGCAAGAGACACAAAAGGGACAAGGAACACCAAACACGACATCAAAACACCCCAAGTGAAAACACAGAAGACATACACAGTAAGAGACACAAAAGGGACAAGGAACACCAAACACAACATCAAAACAACAAACACAAAAGACCATACATAAACCAACGAGACGAAGAAGAAACAATATGAACAGGCTTTCGTGAACTTAAACTTTATGGATTGATGTCGCGAAACCCTAATTAGATTCAATCAGCCTTCTCTAGATCTGCACAAAATATAATTCTAATATTTGCTAGATGATAAATATAGTACCCGAAACTGTATCTGTCCCTAAAGGATGCTATTTAATTTGAAGACGTTTCACATTTGAATATTAAACTGAATATTTACCTGTGAGCCCATGATTAAAGATGGTTGAACACGTTTGTGACATATGTAGGGCAATGTGAAACTGTAAAACGTATACTTTTTGTGTTAAGATTTTAATCCGAGGTTTTGTGTATTGAAAATCCGATTAAAGTTTACAAGGGTTGCGCTGTAGCAGGCAAGGTTACCCCAATATTTTAATAACCGATATTTAAGGACATAAATGTTAATGTCTCGGTAATGTTCCTTTTCTAATTAAACTATAAAAAGAGGGATCATACTGTCCCCGAAGTTTTCGGCAAACTTTGAAATTTCTTTATTGCAAGATCTGCATTGTTGATAGCAATAAGCGCTATAACTCATTATGCTGAAACATGATTGAAAACATGCTTTTATTCTATTATAATATGGAAGAGCTCTTAACTTTCCTTAAATGATCTGAAGTTGTATGAGAGCCGAATGGAAATAAAAATTTGTCTTATTTATTTTAGAAGTTCGCTCTTCATATATTCACTATTTAGATTTCCTCCATCTTAGCCTCGAGCATCACTGATGATACATTATTTGTTGACATGCACATATGGTGCACTGAAAGTTATACAATAGAACATATATTTCAATATTTACAATTTCCAAGATGAGGTTAAAATTTAATAGACTTCGACAAGACTACAATCTTTTGGGGAAGTGGTTTATAACCTTCATACAATTATTTCATCGGAACTGACACCGTTGCTACCAAAGATAATTTCATTATAGAATGAGAGAAAATATATTTGGAATTCTGATACTACCTGGTTTTATATATATGAAAAATCATACTCTTTCCTCTAGTTTTAGCGCGGCTAGCCAAACAGGGGATGATTACTCCTCCCGGACACGTGGTCCCACCTCTAGCTCGCTAGGGATCCGTCGATGCTAAATTTGGTGCGCTATAGTGAGTGCTGTTGAGATTTTCGTTAGGATCTTCCTTATCTAATTCATGCCGTAGGTCAGGACGTTTTTGGAAGTTCATTTTTCCTAGTTTCAATCGTGGGTCAAAATACGTCATGTCAAATATGTATTTCTTAAAACCTTTACTTGAATCAGAAAACTGGAGGGTTGTGTGCAAGTAATTCGGATAACCTCACTATTTTCTGCTAGCATATGATGGCACCGATTGCCCGTTGGTTTATGAGTCTTTATGTTTTAGTGTTTTTATGTTGTGTTTGGAGTTCCTTGTTCCTTTTGTGTCTCTTTTTGTGTTTGTATTCTCTGTGTTTTCACAAAGGGATGTTTTGCTGTGGGTATTGCAACAGAGTCTTGTTGGAGATCCCCTCCTTCCTTTTCCTTGATTGCATTATTTGGTTTTGCCATCTCTAATTATAATGAATTTCGTTTTCTCGAGCGACCAGAACATATATAGGTCCTCTTCGTTTTCATTGGTCGTCCTCCTTAAGTCAAAGGTGTTTCCCTTAATTGTTAGTAGTTTTTTATGTTCATACTATATCTTCTTATTATAACGGATTTGTGTTGCTTGTATTTGGTTACTAGGTTTTTTTTTATTTCTGAGCCATCTACAAAGGATTCCGTTCTTTTAGTCCATACAAGGTAGTTTTTCCCCTTTTTAATACTATTATAAGTGCATTCCATTTATTGATGTTCTTTTTAAAGGAAAAGAAAAAAATATATATCATGCGCTGTCTTCCTTTTCAAATGAAATGAACAACTTCAGGTGATACTTTGATTGTTTGTTACTTCTCTATGCCCAATCACTTTGGGGAGGGGGGGGGGGGGTGCGTGCCAATGGATTGTTGGGGAAAAATAAGGATAGAAAGAGTAAACTTGTTAGCATTGTAAACATTTTCATGCAGAATCTGGAAAGCCATTCGAAAAATATTTGATTTTCTGCATGTTATTCGTGTCTGAAATAAATAGAAAATTGGGGATTTATTGCACGAGTTAAGTAGATATATCGAGCCATAAATTTTCAAATTTGATCAACGAGGGATTGTTCTGTAGTATATTAAAAATCGCTGTAGAACCATGAAAGCAATGTAATCCAAATTGCCTTAAGCAATAGATTTCTGACGAGCAATTTCTTCAGATATTACTTCATACTGAAACCCACTTCGTTATATACGTAATCTGTTTTATCTTTTGGTCAATAATTTATGATACATTTGTGCCTACTAAATGTTGTGCATCAAGTGCTTTAGTAGAAGTCTCTTTTAGTACTTTGTTGAGGCACTAGCTTTACCCTTGAATAATATTATATGAATCAAACATTATTATATTAAAAAAGATAACAAACATTTCTTGAAAAAAATTAAACTTAAAGAATTATGGATGCTAAAGCTGAAAATTTGTTTTAAACAAACACTGAATGGTAAATAAGTCTACTAGTAGTGATAATGTTTCTAAATTTTACGAACATATTGGAAGGGGGTTGTGGTTATGAATAAAAGTTATTTACAAATGTATGCTAGTAGCATGGAACTGGTGTTATATGGATGACGCTACAATGGGTGACGTGCAGAATATTTTTTCCTGACATGCCATGGCACTTTCTATATAGCCGTAACCTCAGACAGTGCAAGGACGTCGACGGCAGGTGCGGCTAGCCAAACAGGGGATGCTTACTCCTCCCGGGTACCTTGTCCCACCTCTACCTTGCTAGGGGTCCGTCGATGATCAATTTTGCTCTATTGTGAGTGCTGTTGTCGAGATTATCGTCAGGATCGTCTTTAACTCATTACTAATAACCAGGAGGTACATAACATTATACTCTCTCCAATCACCTGACCTTTTCTCCATTGAGGACTCACTTTTGCTCTTTTGCAGAAAATGTTTGTTTTTGTTAGGTTTTGCTTTTTCCCATTGCTTGTATGCCTATTAATTTTGCGTAATTTTGAATCGGATTTTGTGTTTGACTTTCAATATATTGCGATGGCATCATTCTTCTAAAACATTTGCTAAGTCAGTAAGTAGTAAACAAAGCGAAAGTCCTCATAACGTTGTCAACAGCAAAGCACATTTTATGGATTAACAAAACACAAATCAACATATATTAAATGGATAAGATCAATAATCAGGCTGGCGTGACTGACTTCTCGAAAGCCATTGGACAATTCAAAATAAAAACCGGTCTCTTCAATTTGAATAGAGTGAATTCTGGTACTGCAAACGTGGTTATTTTCGCTGGGGGAAATTTCGCGATTATAACATCAGTACGTTATGCGTAGGGCAATGTTCCCGATAAAGATGTCTTTCCCTGTGTAAGAATGCAGCGGGATTATTTTTGCGCGGGGGTAATTTTCGTGAAGTCCCTTGATTCGCGAAAAACGCGGAAATTACCCCCACGCGAAAATGTCCACGTCTACAGTACATTCCAATTAGACACAGTGCATATTTGGTACTTGTGTCTGTTATCCGTACGCCCTTGTACGTATGTTATATACATATTCATCTGTTTGAAGCATGGGACCCTGCGTTTTGCTGTCTTTGTTGTGTCTTATTTGTGGCGTCATCTTGCAATGATGGGCTGTTAAAAACAACGAGACCGACGAAAAACTTGACAAGTGGGAGGGTTGTAATCCGGATAAACACACCATTTGCTGCTCCCGTTGACCGTTCTAAGTCGACATCAGTTGCCCATTGTGTTCGTTCATTTATGTGTAGTATTTTGTGTTCAGTGTTTTGATGCCATCTTTTGTGTGTGTTCTTCTTTGTCCTTTGGATCTGTAGTTATCCACTCTCTGGGGTTTTTTTTTCGGAATATAAGTGTTTCGGTGATTTGTTATTGGTGCTGCAACTGAGTTCTTTAGGAGATTCTCTACTTTCTACTTATATAAACTAAAACATGATTTATTAAATGAATCTTATATTTTTTCTGTTGATGCAGGGATCACACGAAAAATTGGACGGAAAACTGTACAATGCGACTAGCGCATCGATGCAAAAGTTTTCAGTCCAATTTTTTGGGTGATACCTGCATCAACAGACAAAATATAAGATTCATTTCTTATCATTTTATATCCTCTACTTATTGAATAAGGATTTGGATCTACTGTCCTGATCACTAAATCAAGAGCACCCTGTTTTCCCGGTTTTCTCTAAAATATAATACTGTCATCTTCGAAATGGATATCAATGTAAACGTCGTCAAATTGAATAGCATCATTTAAGAACAAATAAATTGGCAACGTGGACCAGACATGCACGTTTCGGGTACTTAACCCTCATCAGTGATCCTTAATCCTAAATCTAAACAATGTAATATGCCAAAAAGTATGAAAGTTACTATGTCGAAAAAGGGTACCGAAAGACGTAGCAGGATGGGTGGGATATGATGCTACAGGACCCACTTTTTAGAAATTTCAAGAAATTTTGATAACAGAAATTTAGATTGCGTTGAAGAAACGATCAACCGAAATTGATCGAACTTGGCTACATGTGCCCTCGGGGACTCCTGGTCCACCAGCAGTGACACTCACCAAGTGGTATAAATGTAAACGTCTTCAAATTGAATAGCATCATTTAAGAACAAATAAATTGGCAACGTGGACCAGACATGCACGTTTCGGGTACTTAACCCTCATCAGTGATCCTTAATCCTAAATCTAAACAATGTAATATGCCAAAAAGTATGAAAGTTACTATGTCGAAAAAGGGTACCGAAAGACGTAGCAGGATGGGTGGGATATGATGCTACAGGACCCACTTTTTAGAAATTTCAAGAAATTTTGATAACAGAATTTCATAGCACTCCCTTGTTTTCGTTGTGCGTCAATTAAGTTCGAAATAGGACGGAAAGTAAAAAGTCTACGGGGATTTTCTATAGCAAAATCTCTAAAAATGCGTGACGTCGGGAGCTTTGACGTCACTGTTTATTATTGTTGACACGGAGAACAATAAGGCGGCGGCTTGAAATCAACATGGGAAATTTCCGTAGACATTTTATTTTTCTCATTGCGGTTTGTAGGCAGCTGATAGGGTAAGATGAAGTTACGACAAAAGGAGGTCAATTCTCGGAAACTATAAGTTATTGGAACATTCTTCAGATGACAGAATAAATCGCCAAAACAGGGTGCTCTGGATTTAGTGAACAGGACAGTAGTAACAATCAATCCCCGCACTATATTTCGTACGTTCGGGGGACTGCGCAGCCATCACCAACAAATCGTATTTTCAGCTACGAGTTTTGTTCTACGACACTGATGGTCACATGAACACCTCACTCTATGACAAACGTGACGACTTCAATTTCAGCATTACAAACTTTCCTTTTCTGAGTAGCACCATCCCTTCATCGCCTGCTTATGTCGTGTTCATATCTCAGTTGATACGCTATGCCAGAGCAAGTACCAAATATACGGATTTTGTTCTGAGAGCTAGGCGTCTTTCAGATAAGCTTCTCAGTCAGGGATATGTTTGTGACCGACTAACATCGTCACTGAGGAAGTTCTACGGTCATACACTATGATGTCCGACTCTCCAGAATGATGGATGATATTCTGTCATAGACCATTTGAACCATCCAACCAAAGATTGTACTCTATGTCTTCCGAAATGGAAGTAACCGGATGTGACAGTTCTACCGAATTGAAGCGGCGGGTGTTGCATGCAAGCAGGAAATGCTTTTTCTTCCTGGGCACCTGGTCTCACTCCCATATCGGGAGTTCGCTTATTTTCATATGGTGGAGGTTTTTGATTGTTTCCTTTGGCTCCTGTTTTATCCTGATTTTGTATACCTTCGGTTTCTGATTTTCTGAATTATCGATTTTGTGCTGTAAACAGGGATATGGTCATTATCCATATTTGTCATTATTAGTTTTTGATGGAATCCCTTGTTCTAAAAATAGTGCTATAAATAGACCTCCGTTAAAAGTTTTGTTGATCGATGAATCAACAAAATTTCTTAGACAATCAGAATCTTCGTTTCTCTCAAAATAACAATGGAAATTAAATGATTCCACATTCTTGTCCCCTTCACAGTGCTCATGTGTTTGTAAAAAAGAAAAAAACAAAACTCTTTTTATAAAGAATTCAACCCGAAAACATCTTAGTTAGTCAACATGAATTCCTCTTTTGTGAAAATGTTTTTTTCCTACAGATTTATCCATGATCATACAAAAATGAAAAAGAAACACCACTTCCGTAGTTTTCCAATTTTATTTCAATAATATTTCAACAAAAATGTTTAAAATGATGTATAAATGCATGACAAATACATTAAGTTATATTTTATTAGTATCAGTCATTTACTTTCATGTTGAAGGACTTCTTAGTGCAATTAAGAGAACCTCCGAGAAAACACGGTTCATTTGATTTATACATAATAATGTATTCCAAGTCCAACACTTATTGCAATGTCCAACATTCTGCGGTTGACGATTATTTTTTGACAATTCTTGGTGTCATCAGATATAACGGCAAACTCAAAATGTATCTTTGTATCAAACACTACAATAAATGTAGGATCTTTTGATTGATTCCAATTGACATTATATATATTTGGTATGAAATCAAATGTGTGTAGTAAAAGCAATGAAAATGTGTTTATTGAATATGACATTTGGGAACACAGACGATTGGCGAAGTAAACAGTTGATCGTTTGGTCAATCTTCAAAGAGATTTGGAATTAGATGATTGGGTTACGAATATGGTGATGAATGCCTCGTGAATAAGAATCAATCATTGCCGGAGTAATCCTTGTTCATCATTCTTTCAAATTCTACAAAAGAAAAGAAAAGTGTTGTATTCCAACTCATCATCTTCTTGAATAACATTTCAAACAAATTATAATGTGCCGAACACGTGTTTCGGTTAGTAAATCCTTATCCCTCCTCAAGGGATTTTTTTTCTGACACAGCTAAATTAATTTAAGTATCGACTTCTAGCTTAATTTATTGGACTTTTGTGCATCTACTTTATAAAGAGTGCGCGGTTCCAAATTCCCTGTAGGGTCGATTCAGTACCATAGTTAAATAAAATCTAAGACTAAAAGAGCAGTGGAGGGATTGAAGAAACGGAATTGAAACCATTACACATGTATTTTATTGAATTTATCTTCAAAACTACATACTTTCTAATAATATTATGATGTGAGATCCTGTTTGATACGCTATTGAAAAGTTTCGACCCATAAAGAAACTAAGTAAGACTTTTGAAAACACTCTTTAAGGAAACTACCGATTGTAACAACACATCGCCACAGTAAGAGTACATACCTTCGAAGTTTATTCTTCCGTCGCCATCTAAATCCGCTTCCTCAAGCATGTCTTCTACGTCACTATCTGGCATTTTATTTCCAGTTAACGATTCCATTCCTGCTTTCAATTCCTTAAAGTCAATAAATCCGTTTTTATCCGTGTCAAACTTTTTGAACATGTCCGATATTTCTCCCTTTCTTGCTGTTTTCTTTGTCATCAGGGAGACGAATTCTCTGTAGTCCATCCTACCGTCACCTATTAAAAATAAAAGCAGGTCATGTTTTGAAATGTTCTTTTGGGTTTTGAAACCAAGAACTTTGAGTGTCGATATTTTATAATTAATAAAAAACGCATTTGAACCATCCAGAATTTGTAGCATTCACCCGGTACCGTTTTTTTTTGTTTTTTTTTTTGTTTTTTTTTTTTGTTTTTTTTTTTTCACGGCGGGCAAACAGGAGATACTTCATTTTCCCGGACACCTGATCTCATATCCACAAGGAATTCACTTTGAATGCTTTGTTGTTTTGTTTGACTTTGTGACACCCAATGCAAAAACACAGAGCAGACACTGACAGAAACAGATGCGGAAGGGACAGGGAACACCAGCTCACACCATAGAAACACAAAAGAACACATAAGTTTTAGATTCTGAGTTTTGGTTTCGATTTTGACTTCCACGCGTAGATGGTCAAGTATTCCCTTTGACAATTTGTTAAATATGCTTCTAGATCTCGCATGCTGGAAGAATTTGCTTTTTGCTTTTATCTTTTCACAAATCATTTGGATGATGGACTGTTTTCGTCGGCATCAAGGATCATATCCTGTAGTCCCATCCCAGTCCCTGTCCCTTTTGCGTCTCTTTCTGTGTTTTTCTGCTCTGAGTTTTTTGCATTGGGTGTTTTGGGGTTTTGTTGTTGGTGCTGCAACCTGGTGTTGTTGTAGATCCCCTGCTTTGTTCCATATCGCTATAGTTATACCAAGAAAACTTCATGGCTTTATCAAGCTCCTGTAAAGACAAGGTGACCTACCGTTTTCATCGGCATCTAGGATCATATCTTGTAGTTCCACATCGCTGTAGTTATATCCACAAGACTTCATGGCGTTACCCAGCTCCTGTAAAGACAAGGTGACCTACCGTTTTCATCTGCATCTAGGATCATATCTTGTAGTTCCACATCGCTGTAGTTATATCCACAAGACTTTATGGCGTTACCCAGCTCCTGTAAAGACAAGGTGACCTACCGTTTTCATCGGCATCTAGGATCATATCTTGTAGTTCCACATCGCTGTAGTTATACCCACAGGACTTCATGGCATTGCCCAGCTCCTGTACAGACAAGAATCCATCCCTGTCTTTGTCTGCGCTTATAAATAGGTCTGAAATTATAAAATGATGTTAAAGTATTTTTTTGTTTTGCAAATAAGAAAATCAAGGATAATTTGTTGGAAACTTAACAATGAATTACTTTGAAATGTACAAGAAAATGAGGAAAGGGGCGATTCAATAGATGTTTAGACTATCTATATATAACAATAAATGACTAAGAAATAGAGAATTATAACATCTCTCCCTTAAAATTGTGTTGCTTATGATGCATTATTGTCAGCCGAATTGGTTGAAAGAATATATGAGCAGTAGTTGTGATACTTACCTTCCCAAACTTCTCCCGCGAAAGCGTCTGACTGAAACATAAGTTTCCATTGCGATTATCTTAAAAAAAACTTGTTATTCAATCTGCAAAACTTAATTGTTTAGATAATACTATGGAATAATCAATCATGGAAACAGATAGCGAATGCTTTATCTTTGATGTTACACAGTGACTGCCAACTTTACATTTCACTTCACTAACTGTGAATAGAACAACTACATTTGTTAGAAAAAAATGTAAGATTGTAAATGAATTACCATTGTTTCAGTAAATATTCCCGATACGTCCTCTACATGGTCAATCAGTTCAGGATTTAGATCTTAATGCCTTACATTTACAGAAAGTATTTAAAGATATATAATGAAATAACTAACCTAGTTTTACTTTTAAGGGATTAAATAATTGAATTGAGATTACAGATAATACTTGTTTTTACCCCTTTTAACACTGCATGTGTAGTACAATGGTTCATTGTGTATCTCATATCGAAATTTTACTCTTGTTTAATTTTTTTATCTATTATGTACATATCACGCCCTCAAATCTGACATTGTTCATTTTCCACTTAGAACATAAATATTTATATGCATTTGAATATGAGACGAATGTGGGAAAAGGTCCAACTTACTTAAAACTTCTTGAGAGGAGCTTTTCAACCAACCTCAAAATATCTGTGAAAAAACTAATAGTTTGAAGATTGTGTAAAAAAGTTCCCCGCGAGGGGTTTGACAGTAATTGTTTTAAATGTGTTTCCTTGACATGGTTGCCATAGCACTTTCTATATAGACATTATCTCAGACAATACATGTTTTGTATATATTTTCATTTTCGTGCGTGAACATCGACGACAGGTGCTGCAAGCCATACGGGGATGCTTACTCCTCCCGGGCACCTGATCCCACATCTAGCTTGCTGGGGGTCCGTCGATGCTCAATTTGGTGCTCTGTTGTAAGTGCTGTTGAGATTGTCGTCAGGATCTTCTTTATCTCCTGATTTGAAAAAAAAAGTACCTCAACTGGTTCAATTAAAATACGTAGCTCCAGGCTGATGACGCTATGAGCCTTACCCACCATCCGTCATAAGACTTGTTTTTGTTCCGTGCATCTACTTCATGCGTTTTTGATTTGGTCAATACAATTTTGGATCCATTAAATCTACGTGCTTAAAATCAAAGGTTGAAGTGTAGACATCGCCACCTAAATATTGCACTTCTGCTTCAGACGATGATGGATACGGAAGTATTCCAACTCTTTGCCCTCTTAAAGAAAATTTCAAATTTTCATGCACCAGACACGTGTTGCGGATAGTAAATCCTCATCAGTGATGCTTCCAACCAAACTGATTTTCAGATACAGCGATATTCATTTCAGTAGCGCCCTCTGGTTTTATGTTTTAGAATTTATTTTTTTTTCATATATAAACTTCATCGACATACAAGAAACGATATCCCCTCCTTTTCTAACTACTGAGTCCGTCGACTAACTTGTTCTTTAGACTAGACTTATAATTTGACTAGACTGCCGAACTGAAGCAACTATGCGATGCTTGCGACAAACAAGTAAGTAGGGGATGATGCCTATTGTCTAGTATTTAAATCCTCGTTGGTTTTATGTTAACATTATAGATATTCTTGTATATCAAGAAATAGGAAGTGTTCAAAATCTTTTAAAGGGTCAATTTTACTTGATTTGGAAAATAATTCCCATTATTTATACTAAAGGCAAAAATAAATAGGAAATACCGTCGCTAATGTTGTGTATCAATAAGAAACAGTGACCAAATTTTTAGTCGAAATGGAAAGTCCTCAAAGGAAGCATCGACCAACAATATGCAAGTTCCTGTTTTTATAGATAAAGTACACAGGACAGAGAAGTTTCTCCCAGATATTTTTTTCATAAATTATCATCAATCTATATTTTTGCATTTTGTCCACATTGTAACATCTTATCCTTCTTTAGCCTTAGCTGAGGACACACCATTTGATAATCCTTTTTTTTTTTAATTATACTTATGAACCAAATTGAATGAATATATTTATTGCACAAATAACTTAATACTCATCAGCTTATAACAAAATTTATTCATAATAATATTTATGAAATTTCAAACAATGAGTAAAGAAAGAGGTATACACAGATATCTTGTAAAATTATAAATGCTTTCGATAACAATCAAATTAAACGATAACATAGATTCCAGTATAACGGAAGAAAAAACAAATGTTGGAAGATGATATAAAGAAATGTTTTAACTTTGACTTTTCCAGATGAAGCAAATGTTCAATCATTCATTCACTCCTTCATTCATACCATCAAATATTCGTTCGTTCGTTTGATCGTTCATTCATTTGTTCAATTATTTATATTCATCACCATTCATTTAAATTGTTTATTCAACTTTCATTCATTCATTCCTTCATTCATTCCTTCATTCATTCATTCATTCATTCATTCATTCTAGAGGTGTTCCATTTTAACATATTCAGCTGAATGTTGAGGTCACGACGTAAGAATCTTCACAAATTCTGGAAACGGAAAAAAATCATGTAAACAGATAAGTATGATGTCCGATATTAGAAGCATTTATGAATAAAATAATACGGAAGTGTCCCAACTCTTTACCTTCTTGAAGAAACTTTCAAACCAATTTTAATGCGCCAGACACGTGCTTATGATAGTAAATCCTCATCAGTGGTACATTTACTTATTTAATGCCGAAGTGATTTTCTGACACAGTCGAATGTATTTCAGTAGCGCCCTCTGGTTTCATATTTGTGCACTTACATTTGTACTCTGCAGAGAATGTGCGGCTCCAAATTTGTGTAGATTCGATTCAGTATTCAAACATGACTTGAGATTTTCTCCCTATTTGTACTATAGAACTCCCCTGGATTAAAATCTCCACAAACTTCTCACCGAGCCGCGAAGCGTCGAGGTGATAATTTGATTGGTTCATGCGAAGAGGGAATAACTGGACAACAACCCACGGCTAGCTAGTTGTTATTTCTTTAGAACAGTTAAAAGAAACCATAATAGCATTGGAGGGATGGTGTTAATATGTTAACCTCCCTCAATTTGCGAAAGTTACGAACTGTTCAGAATGAGAAAATTGGTAGTACAGAATGATTGTTTCTTTAACACTTACAGATTCTGTTGAAGGGTTAAAATACCTGCACAGTTATGAATATCTGTTTTTCTTCTTTGTTTACCCATTTAAGATATGTTTTCTCGTTTTGTCAAAAAGGATTCCTCGTTGCGTTGTTGACCTTTAGTGTCTTTTGTTAAATGCAGTTCTATGTGCCCATCGTGTGTTTGTTTTGTTGTCAAGATCGTACATTTTTATTTCATAAAAAATAGAAAATAAGGATGCAATTGTTTGCAAGGTATTGGACGTCTTAAGAAGTGTCCCATTTATATATAGCCGAGGAGCAAACACCTTGCCAGGACAAATATTTCCTTAACATAGTGCACCAATCATACATTCTTCGGACACGCATGTTACACAAATGATAGAAATAAAAATACCCCAGTAAGCTATAGAAGTATCGATGTCAGAAAGGGGATACTAAACTGTAGAGAGCATAAGAAAGTTAAAAAGATGAATATTCACAAGACATAAAAATCACACTTCTTAACAGAAGCGAGGATTTAGGTTGACTTATCTAAAAAGATGGAACACGATATTATCTGATGATATTTAGATAGGCCTTCCTATGGCAACTTATTTTCAAAGCTGTACATGGTGAAGCTACTGCGAACGCTTCCAATAGACCCTTTCACATTATCTGCGGTACTAAATTTGAATGCCAGTTCCAGGGGACAATGAATAGATTGCGCATGCACCAGTGACGTCATTTGATTGTTCTAGGACGTTTAGCGCGGAATCATGTTTCGTTAGTTCCGCGGAAAACATCTTGGAACAATCGAATTACGTCACTGGTGCATGCGCAATCTATTGTTTGTCCCCCGGAACTGGCCTTCAAATTCAGTACCGCAGATAATGTGAAAGGGTCTAATATACAAAACTACTTTTAACATTTTAAAATTACCTCTGTATTTGACTTTTCCATTTTTACCAATCCCCGTTAGTCTGACCATCTCATCGACTTCAGATTCTGGTAGCTTTTCTCCCATTTTAGTCATTACTAACCGGAATTCTGACATAGATATATAACCTTTCTTATCTTCGTCGAACATCTGAAAAAAGACAGAACGTGATCAACAGAACTTTTTACCTTCAATTTCGCAGAAAAAAAGTAAATAATACACCACACATTGAAGTAGTATGACTAATTTTAATTTATGCACCTTATTACTCTGTTTATCTTGACAGGTATGTAATCCGGATAACCAACAATTTGTTATAAATGTAGCAGGTTATCGTTCCAATCGTCGTCAGATACCCACGTTCAGTTACACTGTTTTACTTCTCGCGGGTAACAGCGTCTAAATTTTTGCTGGAGTCGTTGCAAAATCTAATTCGGGTACCTGTCAGACTATATGCCTTCGATAGCCACTAGAATGTGTATTATTCTGAACTCACCATTGTACTATGGTCATACTTTGTTCGAAATAAATTTTCAGTTGATAAATAAATGTATGAACGATCATATGTAAACAATTACACAATCATAGCCAAGTACTCGCAGTAGATTTTTATTCCAAATTCAGACGTTGTGATCTACGGGAAGTAAACGCAGTGCAACTGAAAATGGGCATGATTCTAGCAAACTTGTTGACACTTGAATATAAAGCAACTTGCTTCAATTCCCGATTTTTCATTTCAATGAAGTCTACTTCTAGAACCACTAAGAATTATTTTTGATTCTATAGAGATGTAATTTCCCAGGATAACAGTAGGAAAAGGAAAAGAAATTAGTATTAGATTCATGATCTAATGATCGAAGATACGAATTGAAGAATACAAAGGCAAGTGTCATATATCAATCTCTGCACCTGTCCTCTTTGAATGTCAGTCGGACTCCTCGGGTGATTACAATTATACATGAGCTCGCTTCAGCCGACAGAGCACGGATTTTATTACATACGCCCTCTTTTTTATATCCATTTACATTTCATCTGTGTTGCTTGGGCCCCTGCGTTATGCGGTCTTGTTTGTGTGCGGTCATCTAACAGTGATGATGTTGTTTTACACCACAATGGTAAGTTCTTCGAGACCTCCGGGTAATCGGAAAAGTGGATTGGTTGTGCGCACGTAATCCAGGAATCACACCGTCTGCTACATGCGTGCTAGATGGCTGTCCTAAGTCGGCACCGGTTGCCAATTGGTCTCGTTGGTTTATGTGTTGTCTTTTGTGTTTCATGTTTCTATGGCATGAGTTGGTGTTCCTTGTCCCTTTTGTGTCTCTTTCTTTGAGTGTCTGCCCTGTGTTTTTGCATTGAGTGTTTTGGGGTTTGTTGTGGGCGCTGCAACCGAGTGTTGTTGGAGATCCCCTCCTTTCTTTTGCATGTAAGCATCCGCAAAGTGTAGCAAGAAACTCATTTTAGACGAGAAATTTTCTATATATTTTGTGGTGATAGACCATATACTATATATACAATTACTTATGTGATAGTACGAGTTATCAAGATCGATAAAACAGTATCAAAATTATTTTAAAAAATAAGAAGAAAATTTCTCGATTTTCCGATTTTTTGAAGTGAGCTGTGCCGTCAGTGAGGACCATGGCATAGCATCTCTTCGAGAGTCGGAAAAGACTTGACATGTGTTTCATGTTAAACTAAAACTCAGTACACTCCATTACTTCCTTCTTAAAAATCAAAATAGAATAATGATATGAAAATGTAATGACATGCAAACATTTATACATGTGTCTTATGTTAAAAATATCCATACAAACCCTAACATAGATCTCAATAAAAGACCAATGCTGTGCATGAATGGACCGACTTTACTTTCAAGACACCATTTGAATTTTAAAAGAGTTAATGAAAAACTTTGATTATCACATAAACACACTTACCTCAAAAGCCTCTATGAGATCTTTTGGCGAGTCCACAGGGGCGTTGATACGGGAAGCCATCATCTGACAAAATTCCTCAAATTCTATGTCCCCATTCCCTATGATAAGATATGTAAAATTTAGAACATATGTAAAACACTAGCACTTCAGACAGTCACCACTTGTCGCTGATTTATTAAATGTAAAGAGACGCCCCAAGTCATTTAAACTGAAAATATATTTACGTTTTCTTCTAAATCACTGAATAGATAAATCAATAAGCGATTTACAAACAGATTTCTGAAGCGCGATCGATCGAAAACAGATGATTATTTAATGCAGGCATTGGAATATAAATTCTGCCGTCTGCATAAGTTACGTATCTTGTCCCAAATTACGAAAATAACTTGAAATCCAGCTTATGAATGCGTTACCTATATTAGGATCATTCTGAAATGTCCATTGTTTTGGAAACAGTTATATACGGTCGATATAATGAATACCCAGTATTGCAATCAGTAAGTCAATATTAAGTCATTCGATTTAATGCCGAATTAACAAGTAAATGGAATTCTGATTTACCAATTGTATCGGCATATTTAAAAAGTTTAAACTGACCCACTAGCAGAAAGGAAATGGATATTTACACAGGCCGGGTAGACGATAAAATTTTAAAGTTATTTTTGACCCCGACGAATTTTCGCATCTTCAATATGTACTTACATGTACCTCAATTATGTTTTATCGATTGAATTCATTTGTATTCATACACCGATCAATTCTGAAAACTTGCATATACGGATAAATACATATTCCCGTGTTCATAATGAGATAAAGAAGATCATGACGACAATCTCAACAGCACTCACAATAGAGCACCACATTGAGCATCGACGGACCCATAGCAAGCTAGAGGTGGTACCAGGTGCCCGGGGGGAGTAAGCATCCCCTGTTTGGCTGGCCGCACCCACCGTCGATGTTCATGCATGAAAATGAAAACAATATCTACAAAAAAATGCATTGTCTGAGGTAACTTCAATCAAGAATGTATCACAAAAACCCTATAATTAACCCTATAAATAACAGGACCCCCTCCGCCTTCCCTCTAGATCCTTGCCTGATCCCTTGCCATTTACATCGGCTTCAGCTTTCATGTCCCCCAGTTCGTCTTCCGAGGGTTCTAGATTCACTTGACACCTAACTCCTCAATATTAACAGTCCTGTCCCCATCTCTGTCAAATAACAATACCCCCTTCCCCATTAGATATGTTCTTGATTGCTTACCATCGACATCGACCTCAGCTATCATGTCGCTCAGTTCGTCTTGTGACGGTTCTTAGTCCTTAGACCTTATGGCAGACCCTAAATCCTCTACGTTTACTGTCCCGTCCCCATCTATGTCAAATATCAGGATCCCCTCCCCTTTCCTTCTAGATCTGTGCTTGATTGCTTACCATCGACATTGACCCCCTCAGTTCGTCTTCTAACGGTTCTAGGTCCATAGACCTCATGACGGACCCTAACTCCTCTACGTTTACTGCCCGTCCTCATCTCTGTCAAATATCAGGACCCCCTCCCCAATTTCCCCTCTAGACCCGCGCTTGATTGCTTACCATCAACATCGACTTCAGCTATCATGTCCCTAAGTTCGTCCTCTGACGGTTCCAGGTCCATGGACCGCATGACTGACCCTAACTCTTCTATGTTAACAGTCCCGTCCCCATCTCTGTCAAATAACAGGAACGTTCTCCGAAGGTCTGCAAAGTAGATCAAATGTTGTTTAATTTTGTTTCATTGGTTTTTGTTCTGAGTTTATCTTAATCTTTACCTTAAACCTTTGTTACGTATATCGTTTCTCTTCAAGAATATCAATATCTTTTTCGTAATCTGCGTTACTTACCTTACCTTATGGCAAAAGAAGTCTTAAAAAGAGAACGAAAGAGAAATCATTAAAAAAACGTCTTAAAAAGTTTTGACATTTCCAAGGCATGCACACAAAAAGCTGAATAATAATTTTTGTTTTATAAATGAAATGTTGTATTTTTGTCTGAATACTTAAAACTATTCTAACCTTCAATCTGTTCTTTTGTGAGTGATTCCTGTAAAAAAAGGAGATTGATTTTTTAAGAATTGTTACATAAGTGTAGTATACTGTCAAGCAATATTCCGTCTGCCAGGACAGAACAAAATTAGGGCTCGAAATTATTTTTTCTCTTGTTTGTTCCAAACTTCTAAACAGAAACTTTGAAAAATTATGTTACAAAATATCTTGAAATCTCTAAAACGTGGGTCCTGTAGCATCATATCCTACCCATCCTGCTACGTATCTCGGTACATTTTTGGACATACATGTCATAAGGAGCTGTTAAGATAAGGCGTAAAATCTGCCCTGAAAAGTCGAAATTTCAAAATGCAAAAATTGAGGAAAATTTTCGGTAAAAATACGAAGTAACTTAGCCCAGATATGAATCTTCTGTCATGTTGGATAAATTATTCAAAATATGACCGATTTTTGGGTCAAAACAAGCGTTTTTTCCAATAGAAATCAATGGAAAACGGAAAAGTTTTTCTACAAAATTGTTCCCCCCCCCCCCTCGGTTCAGAATGCCACTTTCACCAAAGGTGTATATCAATAAAAGACATTTTCTGAACAAGTAGGGTTCTGAACCGAGGGGGGGGGGAACAATGTCCCACAGGCGAAAAACGAAAAAAGGGGGGATGGATGGATATTTTAGAATCAGTCTTTAGACCGGTAAAATCAATTAAAATTGCCATTTTTTTCCTTTAGTATCATGTAAAAATCTATTCAGAGTGTGTTCCGATCAAATATTTAACCGTTAGGTAGGAAATAAACGATAAAGTTGTCTATTTCTACACTGTGCGTATTTCGCGCCTGAAAGCTACATTTGTGACTGATAAATACGAAATATAACCGTTTTTCAGTTTCCGGATTGCGGATTTTGCCGATTATATTGATATAACAACCTCAAGGTTAATTCCAGTTATCCAGTTTCGATATTAAAAGGTACAGAAGTATAATTTAAATCAAATTTGTGAAAAATAATGCATTTTTTGTGAATTTTCGCTCGATATTTGACGTTTTCTCTCATCGGTACCCCCTACCTCTTCAACTCGTAATTATAACATCTTTCACCAAATCTATTTAAATAAAATTCCTACTTGGAATCTTCTAATACTTTATTGTTTAAACCCGACCACTTTTTTTTTCCTGAAATAGAAGGACTGCGCACGAAAAATAATCGAGTGATTTTAGGGCTAAAGCAAGCCCTTATCTTAACAGCTCCTTTTCACACTTTTTGGCCATAGTACATTGTTTAGATTGAGGATCACTGACGAGGGTTAAGTACCCGAAACGTGTATGTCTGGTCCATGCTGCAAATTTATCTGTTCTTGAATGATGCTATTGAATTTGAAGACGCTCAACAATTCTACCAGAGATCGGTTACCTAAAAACCAATTCCTTTCAGGAGGTTGCTCGACTGTTTGCTCATTTTTTTTTCTCCAAGTCGTAGTCTCTATAATCTTGGTAATGAACAAGAGGTAGATGTCCTATATTGCGAACTGTCTTCATTTTGTTTCAATATACCAAGCATATACTTTTGTATAACGAAAAAATACCAATTATTAAGGCGTAATGTTTGTTGACCAATCGACGCGAATAATACAAACTTGATAGAGGACACTGACAATCTTGCTCCCTGCAAAGTCAAGTGGAATTATGTTAAGACATTGTGAAGGAGATGTCGAAAATGCTTCATCCAATTAGATCAATTGGTGACCAGTTTTAAGTCCGACGTAGGTATCGTCATTCAGATTTTGACGTAAACTTTGGATATAATCGTACATTCAACAGGTCATGTTACTGGTCATTACTTGAGGAATACCAAGAGTATATATGCATAATTCATCGATTCCAATTTTTATCGAAAATTATAAAGATCTATGACCGTGTCAGTGACACCGTAAAAGTACGGACTCTTTCAGTAGATGAGCACATTAAAGTTCACAACGGGTTTAGAAAAAAAAATCATTATGATTTTCGATAGAAGTTGGAATCGATGAATTTGCATCTCATGTATATCGTTCCGTCAAACCTTGAATATGGCCAAAGGGAAATAACTCCAACAACAATCGTCGCAGAGAAATCAATGTATGTATTAGTAAATTTAATACAACACAATAGAGGAGAAGCTCAAATATATGCTAAATATATATGATTTAAGTTTTCTTTACGAATCATTTTTGTCCAAGACATGCAAACCTTTATGAAAATATAAAAGATATTAAAAACACCCGCTATACATATCATAAATAGCATTTATAATTGAAAAACACACTGTACTTTAAGCTCTTCGTAAGGGAGGCATATATATTACAAAAGACTCGGGATCCACTAATTTGTGTGTCTTGGTCTATGACAAGTGGAAAGAAACTATAACAAACATCGATAGGAAGACTTGCTTCTCAACTGTTGAAATGTTTATTTGTACTGTACAGAGCTTTGGAGATCCTCTAAATACAGTCAAACCTGTCTTAAAGTGACCCTCTTTTTAGCGACTTCCTGCTTTATGTGACCTTTTTTATTCCTCCCGAGCAATTTTGCTATCAAATAAACCTGTATATAGCGACAACCTGTCTAACGCGACAACGACCGTGATTTTTCTGTCCCGTACCCAATTCCGAACCTGTATATTACGACTTTAAGTGTTGTAGAAGACCCAAACTACATAATATTTAACTTTAAATCTCTCCATCAGTGTCTTTCATAATTAAATCTTCTATGACAGATAAAATCTAATGTGATTTTATATGTGCAATACGATTCATCAATAAATACACAAATTGATATATGCAGTGATTCATTTTATGGTATTGCTCTTATACCAAGAAAAGTTTGTTGGTTAAAGTCAGATCAGCTTGAACCTGTATTCAGTGACCACCTGTCTTATGTGACCTATTTTCTGTTGGCCCTTGCAAAGTCACATAAGACAGGGTTGACTGTACATTCATATAGGAATAACATATTTACAATGTATATTGTTTTACGTTTCCGCTTGATAAAAACAAAAGAGACTATTTTTTTCCTTTATACTTTCATAAAAAATAAACTACAATACCTCTCTTTTGATCCCACTCCACCCCCCCCTCCCACCAGAAATTTGATGAACAACTAAGAAAAATGAAAGCACAACAGTCTAACATGCTGTGCATTTCTGCAAAGAGACATTTTGCAATCTTTGCAATATTTTATGTCCTTAATTGAAAGTATCAGCATGTCTTTAGAATTACTAATCCCTCTTCTTAAAAGTGTATTAAATTTGACAACGACATTGATATCAAAAACACAAAATTTATTGCAACAGAGATGCTTAACTATGAACAAAATACTAGAAACAAACCTACCATCTTTCATAATAAACACGCAGAATCCAACAAAATTTGTCAATCGCACCTTGTCAACAACTAACTACGATGCCTATACAAGGGGAGACAATTCATTCAGTCGGGTGTAGAGATATTATCGCAGAGAAGTGATTTAAACACTTACTTATTTTAAAAATACAAGAAAGGAATTACCAATACACAAAAGGCGTTCCTTCTCGCAGAGTGTATTGGATTTTAAATTCGGACTACTTGAACTTTAAGTATATCGAATTTAATCCAATACCTATGATAACAAAATGTCTCAAGTTACTGCGTAAGACCTCTTTCAAATTCTTAAAGCTTCCTGGCCGTTTGTGATAAATACAGAATCACTGATCTGGAAATATGACCAAATCTAATGTAAAGTAACCATCTTTGATAAGATAAAATGTTGTTTTTGATGTTTTTATTGTGCTATACAAGTTTTTACAGGACATGCGCTCTTTTATAGATAAAAAGACTAAAGAGATGGCAGCTAGTCTGATTGGGCTTTTCCAAAATGATCATTTAATCCTAACGATGTGCCATATGTCATTTTGAGCATTTACCAATCCTAACGATGTGCCATATGTCATTTTGAGCATTTACCATAATATTCATTAGAACAATATTAATATATCCACTAATGAAAATGGTAATTGCTCGAAATAACCCATATTACATGTTACACAAGCCAGGTCAGGGGTGAAGGAATATTTCTGACATACCCATCTTCACGAGAAAGACAGGGACATCCTTCTCAATTTGGACCAGTCTTCTTATGAATCTTTCTGTTCGGATTTTGCCCTTTTGATCTTCTTTCGACATAATAATTTTTACACTCTTTGGCCATATTGCATTATTTAGAATAAGGATCACTGACGAGGGTTAAGTAACCGAAACGTGCATGTCTGCTCCATGCTGCAAATGAATCTGTTCATAAATGATGCCATTTAATTTGAATGCGTTTAACACTTCAGAACGATGAGTATTTTTTGTTACCTGCATCTCGATACAAAATCTTAACTTTGCCATGAGTATGACTTAAACCGGAAACGCTGTAATTAGGCGGGGGTAGAGGTGTTCAGTTTTTAACATACTAGTCTTGTAATAATTCTAAAAAGTACGCAGATTTTATGATCGATCTATTTTTTAGGCTGATTTAACAATCTTTTACATGCGTAAAACATCTTAGTCATATAATGAATATATACAATAAAATAAATAATACAGTAACGGTATCATGGTATTGCGTGTCTGCTTTGTCTTTTTCTAACTTCCAAATATTCGAAACAGTGCCCAGTTTCACAAAAATTCTTACGAAAATTTCAACAATTTTCGTAACTTTCGTCCTTTAGTAAAAGGTTCAAAATGTTGTCTGGGTAGATCGATCATGTTTTCTAATATCATCTTTCATCTAAATGAAAATTAAAATACAAAACTTCTCAAATTTAAATAAGCTGGTAGAAATTAGCAATCAAAAGTTACAAAAATTCCTGAAATTATTCGTAAGTATTTTTGTGAAACAGGCTGCAGAATATCAGAAGAGTTCCATCATTTATGTCGTAATCTTCTGAAAGCTGGTACATGTAAATTTAAAGATCTTACTAATCTGAGAAGTATATATGAGAAGCTGCGTTGACCGATTTTGTCCAAATGTACTTTTGTCGTAGTTTTGATCTTTCACCTGTCAACGAGGATTTTACTTTCATGATTTAAACCCTAAAGTCCAATTCTTTTGACCAGTCACATCATAAACAAAATATTGAGGGATTATTAAAAGCGAGGACAAAAGAAGAATGTATATATGAACTTCGTATATGAATTGTCTATATTTCATACATGTTATACACGTGTTTGCAAAAACAACTTACATTTAGAATTATATGACAAAATGGATTGTTGAAAACTAAACATCTCCTATATTACAGCGATACATATTGTACTCATGGCAAAGACAAGCTCAAAGTTTTGTATCGAGATACAAGTCTTATAAAAAAGAATGCTCACCGTTTTGAAAAAAAAAAGATCAAAAGGTCAAAATCTGAACAGACAGGCTCAAAATCTTTCAATATGTACATGTACAGCCCCAAACGTGTGTATGTTTAGAAAACGCTTGTGAAACTAATAGTATGAAAAGACAGCAAGTGTGAACGTCTGCAATTGGCTTTCTTCAAGTTTTCTACTATTTTGCATGAACTTCGTGTCGCTATTTCTATGTCATATTATAAGCGATAAAAATTTCCGGACCAAACTGTTTTGATTTCTAATCCTCTGTTAAAAAAACAAAAATCAAAAACAAAAACAAATAAACAAACAAAACTGTTAAAAGTTCAGATTTACTTGGCACCGTTCGTGCCATTGACACATAGGCACATACGGAACACAAACTTTAAGACAAAACATATATGTGCCGACGTGTTGCTTCAGACCTTGCAACATCACAAGTCGTTGAAGAATCCTCAAGTTCATATCTGTATTTTTTTTCTTTCTAGTTTGTTTGTATCGGGTGGGGTGGCTTCAACTTTCTTTCTTTTTTTTTTTTTTTTGATTTCGGAGTGATGAATCTTGACAGGAAAGTGGTAAAGGCGTTGTACATGTATAAACCAATATCGGAGGATAGAAACATGATTTGAATGAAGTACAGATGATTCTTTTAAGACAAAGAAGCATTTAATTTTTTTTTTGTGAAATTAGGTCAACCGTGAGAATGTCGAATATGTCAAATTTAAAGGTACGTACACCCATGATACCAATTTACACAATGATTTATAATAGATAATGTTAATGGAACTTAATAAATTGAAGACTGGCAGAGACACATCTGTTTGTTGTGTAAAAAGAAAAGGAAACGGATACTCCTTTGACCTCCTAATCTTGAAAATTAAGTAAATAAGCGATGTGAAATAAAATAAGGATCGCATTAAAGGTTTCAGATCAATTTGGGAAGTAGAGTGGAAGAGAATGTGAGGCGACCGTTATTGCAACAAAAACAGATTGTCGTTGAATAGAAATAATATGTTATGATCTTAAATAATTAAGGTGCCATCATGCAAGGTTTGAACAGAATATGTGTCATAAATGCAACAGAAACATTAAATAATATGAATGGTTTGAAGAAAGGCCAATTAAACATTTAGGTCAACCACGAACAACGTCTTACTTATCTTAGTATAAGTTAAGGATCTCCAACCAGACTCAGTTGCAGTACCCACGACAAAGCACCAAAACACCTGATGCAAAAACACGGAGTGGACGAGCACAGCAAGAGAATAAAAGAGACATACGACATAGGAACATGAAACACAAAAGACTACACATAAACCAAGGAGATCTGAGACCAATGGGAAATTGGTGCCGACTTACATGTACATGTAGGACGAAGGTAGCAAATGGTGTTGTTATCCGGAATACGTGTCGAGTGCACGCTTGCACATCCGGGTTAAAATGAAGACAATTTTAGACTTTAAAGTGAAAGAGAAAAACCCTCTGATACATCATACATGTAGTTGTTTTCTTGAATTCTTGTACACTATAGATGTTTTTCTCATGCCTAGTTTGGACTTTTCATTTTTGTTCCAGAGGAGGTGGGAATCCCAGTATGTTAGACAGGGTCTTTCTCTCTTTGTTTGTTTTAAATATGTAGCGCATGTTTTGTTACGCTTTGACTTTGCTGGAGAATTTTTCCAACTTTTTGTATTATTTTTTCTCGTTGTTATTACTTTTTACTTGTTTTGGTAATTATTCCATCTCAACTTTCCTTAAGTTTTTGTTTCCCGTTGTTGTTTTCATATTTTATGTTTGTTGTATCTAATTCGTTATTTAGAATACGAGCTCGTTTCAGTAAGCAGAACAGGAACGGTTTTATGTATACCCACCATGCTTATTAATGAACTAACAATCCATACACTTTCTGAAATAAATTGACCTGATTTCGATTTAGTAATTTATAGGTCATCTTTGAATGACATTACTAGTAAATGGGGTCTTGTATCAGTTACAAATTCAAACTCATTGTTCTCGTTGAATGAATAATCTGATCATGTTATTTGATCGTATCAAGTACTGGCCGTTTTGGAATTTACTATGGATACCAATTTAGTTGTTTGTTTTCTATTCATGGACTATTAATTCTGTATTGTAAATGGATAGGTAATGATGCTTTGGAATGGTACGGGTGTAATGGCATTCAGATAGTTTGAGCTAAAGGGGTTCCAAAGGTTGGTCTAAGAGACAGTTTTCTTTCATCAGGGAAAGAGGGAGGGGGGGGGGCGTGTTATTTTTGATAAATGTGATACATAAGAGGATGTTCAGAAATCCCTTTTCACTTTCACAAATTGATAATGGAAAAAATTCTTCTTAAATAAGCTATTTACTATCGAGGGAGAAGACAACTAATTTTCAGCCAACGTATGCTGATCGAGACTTGCAAACGTTCGCAAATGCACGAGATTATCAATTTCAACGTGCCTGCAAAATTCATGCAGCTATCAATGCAAAAAATTACAAGTACTAGCTATAAACATGTAGCAGTCATTCTTTACATTCATGTCCAAATTTTAGTAGTGCCAAATAGTAGAAATAATAGACTTTGAGATAAAACTTACCGGGCCCCTTGAATATTCCAAACTGGAGTCTTCTAAATTGGAGTTGGACATGGCTCTATGGACTCATCAAGATGTCTGAATGATCATTCCAATAACTAAATTGTATCTACTGCTTCTGGTAGTATGTTTATATAATATGCCCATATGGTGTGCAAAGAATAATTAATAAATTACACTTCTGTGACAGTATCAGCCGGGAAAATCTGATGATCCAAATATAACTTTACCCTCGGTAGATTTTAAATGACGCTAACTTTATCAAATTAAATTCCACCAGTCATGCATTCTGTGTGTGTATATTTCAGGGACATAAATCTTGAAGCAATCATCAGTTTTCGTCCTTAATTAATTGGTTCTGGACTTAACATTGACACTATGTTTAATAATAATTATGCAAGGATATTTCTTATAAGCATATGCGCCATTACAGGTTAGTATAGTTCCAAAATATATTATGAAAAAAATAATAATAAGATTATTAAACTGCTATTTTTTATGCTATCTTCGAATCATAAATGCATTGATAAATATAAAGAATGCATTAATTGTAATAGTGAAGGAGTTTCAGTTTAAAAAATTATCTTTGAATTTAGAAAACTTTTTAACGTCATATCATCTTAAAAGGTTGCAAGTCCCACAAATGTTTCACTCAAAGTTATTGTCAGTAGAAAATAAATATTCTAACAACTCTACTTTTAAAAGTATTTAAACATCCATGTATACTCAAACCCATCATCAAAATAGGAACTTCACCTGTTTTGGGTATATTATTGGGTAAGATATTTTTTAGATAAAAACTTGCGTTTTGGAAATATAATCAATAATTGCATTTTTCTTTTAGAAAAAAAAAGTTGATTACGAAAAATTTAAACGATACATCAGAAAAAAACCACCAAAATGGAAATCATTGCATACCTAGCTGATACTTTTAAAATAATTATTATGCCCCCCTTCGAAGAAGAGGGGACATATAGGTTTGCCGCTGTCGGTCGGTCGGTCGGTCTGTCGGTCGGTCCGCGACATCAGTTTCCGTTCAATATCTCTGGAATGGATTCACATATTGAAATGGAATTTTGTATACAGACACGTCAAACAAAAATCTAGGTCAAGTTCATATTTGGGTCCGATAAAAAAAAATTGACAGAGTTATGCCCCTTGCATTTCGAGAAATACCAAAATTTCAGGGTTTCCGTTCAATGTCTCTTGAATGGAGTTACATATTGAAATGAAATTTTGTATACAGACACATCAAATGAAAATCCAGGTCAAGTTCGTATTAAGGTCCGATCGAAAAAATTTTGACAGAGTTATGCCCCTTGCACTTTGAAAAATACCAAAATTTCAGGGTTTCTGTTCAATATCTCTTGAGTGGAGTAACATATTAAATTGAAATTTTGTATACAGACACATCAAATGAAAATCTAGGTCAAGTGTATATTTTTGGTCCGATCAACAAAATTTTGACAGAGTTATGCCCCTTGCACTTCGAAAAAACCAAAATTTCAGGGTTTCCGTTCAATATCTCTTGAGTGGAGTTACATATTGAAATGAAATTTTGTATACGGATACATCAAATGACAATCTAGGTCAAGTTTTTATTTGGGTCCAATCAAAAAAAAATTGACAGAGTAATGCCCCTTGCACTTCGAAAAATACCAAAATTTCTGGGTTTCCGTTCAATATCTCTTGAGTGGAGTTACATATAGAAATGAAATTTTGTATACAGACACATCAAATGAAAATCTAGGTCAAGTTCATATGTAGGTCCGATAAAAAAAAAATTGGACAGAGTTATGCCCCTTGCACTTTGAAAAATACCAAAACTTCAGGGTTTCTGTTCAATATCTCTTGAGTGGAGTTACATATTGAAATGAAATTTTGTATACAGACACATCAAATGAAAATCTACAAGGTCAAGTTCATATTAAGGTCCGATGAACAAAATTTTGACAGAGTTATGCCCCTTGCACTTTGAATAATACCAAAATTTCAGGGTTTCCGTTCAATATCTCTTGAGTGGAGTTACATATTGAAATGAAATTTTGTTTTCAGACACATCAAATAAAAATCTAGGTCAAGTTCATATTTGGGTTCAATCAAAAATTTTTATGCCTCCTCTTAAATAAAAGGGCATAAAAATTTTTATGACCTTTTATTTAAGATGGGACATATTGCTTTGCCGCTGTCTGACTTTCTGTCTGTCGGTCGGTCGGTCCACGACATCAGTTTCCGTTCAATACCTCTGGATTGGATTCACATATTGAAATGAAATTTTGTGTACAGACACATCAAATGAAAATCTAGGTCAAGTTCATATTTGGGTCCAATGAAAAAAAAAATTGACAAAGTTTAGCCCCTTGCTTTTCGAAAAGTACCAAAATTTCAGGATTTTCGTTCAATATCTCTGGAGTGTATTCACATACTGAAATGAATCTTGTGTACAGACACATCAAATGAAAATCTAGGTCAAGTTTATATTTGGGTCCGATCAAAAAACTTTTGACAGAGTTATGCCCCTTGGACTTCGAATCCGATCAAAAAAAATTTGACAGAGTTATGCCCCTTGAATTTTGGTTGGAAAATTTACCAACATTCTGTTCAGTATCAGGTTTGTTGAATATGATTATTTAATAGAATACTATTAATTACCTTGTAGAAGTTTATTAGAAGAAGAGCTTTAACAAAGCATAAATGCTGTACATACAGGTCCTCCTGACAGTTATACTTCTTTGACTTTTTTTCATTACACTGTAACTTTATACCCCCATAGGTTGTATCAATGCAAGTATAAAGTTGTGACGGACTTTAATCACAGAAGGGGTAGGGGGGCATTAATGTTTTACAAACATGACTTTTAACTTGTTGAGTTTAAAACTGATGGAGGCTCACTGACGAGGGTTATAATTAAGTACACGAAGCGTGCATGTCCGGTCCATGCTGCATTTATCCGTTCTTAAATGATGCTATTGAATCTGACGACGTTTAACATAACTTTATGGTAAATAGTGAACTGTGATGAAAAATGAACGACTAAACTCAAATGACGTATTCAGATGCAGAACTGAAATATGTATATACAAAAATAGAAGTACGTACAAATGAATAAACACTCTTGCAATGTCAAGAGACTTTGTGATAAATAAATAAATAAAATCGTGAATAAACGAACGAACTAAGAATGAAGAAATGTCCTCTATAGAAAAGTATCATACCTAATGCATTTATATCCACTTACAAATGCCAGGAGCAGTAACGTTAACTTTGCTGAAATTGAGTTGAATTAAAGAAAAAGAATGTTTCTTAGTGCTTGTTTATATCATATACCGTTTCTGTAATTTTGCCTTTTAGTTTTTTTTTTACTAACTTTTGTTTATAATCAAACCCCTCCCTCACCCCTCTCCCGCATTTTAAATGATTTTTCCTAACTTTTTGCTAAAACAGAATATGATTTTAACTGGTACACCTAAACAATAAACGAATAGCACGGTCATAATAAATTATTGAAATAATTGTTTCAAACCTCATTTTGTGACGAGCATTAAACAGTAAGACGAAGTAAATAAATGAATATTTGTACATTACAGAATGATTACTTGTTTGAAAATTTAAAATTTGGATACGTGAAGTGGTATACATGTACATTTCAAGCAAATGATACGAAATTAATCATACCAAAACATTAAAATTACAGCATAATAACCATAAATATGTATTGATTTTTACCTGACATTGTACAATGTTATCTGTCTCTTAATACCTCTTTATCAATTAAGTGGAAAAAAGGAGGATTTTTGCACGCTAACTGTTTTATTTGATAGTGGGAAATCGGTTTAAATCGCAAGAACACGGTCATTCGGAAAAAATGGTATCAAAAGGTCATCTTCTTCATTGCTTAAGTTCAATATTTTTATGAAACAAATTTAAACGGATCTGTCGTCCTTTTTTAAAAAGAAAAATTAGTAATAGCATTATTGTACAATTTAACTACATGAATTAAAAACAATTCGTGAATTATCTTTGTAAATGAAAATCTGAAGTCGAATAAGTGGAAAACTGTTATATACATTGAATTTTACATGCAAATAAACTCGGTACCAAAGATCACAATAAAATGCATATTTCTCATGTTTGTTTTTCCCGTTTCTCATCTGATGAAAATTTAGTGTGTGTGAGGGTGTATGTGTGTATGTTTATTTTTATTTTATTTTTTTGTCTTTTGTTTTGTTTTTTTGCTAATGTCAGGATTGTTGAAAATAAATATTCTGACCTTGAGTTAATGAAAAATAAATAACCGGCCGGCTCTGCTTTGAAAATAAATAATCTGACCTGACGCCCCCCCCCCCAAAAAAAAAATTGTCAACCCCCCCCCCCCTACCCGGGATCAAATGGTCGTCCCCTAACCTTACGTGATTATAAAAAAAAATATCCGTTGCAATAATTCGAATTCCTGATGTAAAACTGACGAATCGTTTTCAAGGAAGAAAAGGTAGCGATGACAATACTGGCTAAGTCGGGACATCTGAATGATCTGTTATGGATCTGTTTGAAAATAAAAACACGACAAAAATTGGGAAGGGGTTCAACTGAATCAGAAATCCTATAAAACATTTTTACTCTAGTAAAGGGGAGAATTACTTGTTATAGGGAAAATTTTCATAAACTTCGAACTGACAAGTGTAGAAATGGAAGACAACTCTGGATGGACATAAGTACGAATATTTTTTTCTTCGTTTGTCCGTCCGTCTGTTTGTCTTGTCATACATGTACACCTGTTTGTCAGTCTGTTTTTATAATCATTATGGTTTCCGATTAATATTTTTGACGTAGAAAGGTAAATGCTTGAAATCGGTCATATCATCAGAGTGTTTTCTTACTGATTGATCAATTTTATTAATTAATTATTCATGAGAATATCAAATATAAATTTCTGATGTTAAATGCATATTCATTCCTGTCTGTTAGGCGTCGATATTAGATGACTTATGGAAACTGATCAATGTAAAATTTCACCAGTATAAGACTCTCGATCCAAGCTGTGTTAATGAACTCACATTTTATTACAAATTTCATTGCAACTTTCACATGTACAGTATAGTAGCGATTAGTGCTGTACATTGAAATAAAACTTTCAATACAATACGATACAATATATTTTGCGTCAATACTCAATACGCATTTTTTTCATTTTTCTCAAGTTTATCACTATAATGAATCAATAAATGGAGTTTTTATGTTTAAATCAATTGCAACTTTATAAAACACAACAAAAATAAACAACAAATGTATTTTTCCATTTATTAAAAAGCAAAAAAGGAACAAAAAGATAACAATAGCAGCTATGAAAAGTGTTTCTTTTTCTACCAAAGATTTATTTTGACTTTTTTTTTTTTTACATACGAGTAATTGTAATTGGCTTCTTTGGCATCGATTTCGTGAAAATGCTGACAAACAGCTGACCTCAACATTTCGTTTTTCGATTCAATGTTAAACGTTTTCAAATTTAATAGCATCATTTAAGATAAGATAAATTTGCAGCATGGACCTGATATGCACTTTTCGAGTACTTAACTCTCGTCTGTGATCCTCAAACTAGCAATGTTATATGACCAAAGAGTGTGAAAGTTATGTCCAAAAAAGTACCGAAAGACGTAGCAGGAAGGGTGGGATATTATGCTATGTACAGGACCCACGTTTTAGAAATTTCAAGAAATTTTGGTAACAGAAATTTTCGAATACGTTGAAGAAACAATCAAACGAAGTTGATCGAACTTGGCTACTTGTGCCCTCGGAGACCCCTGGTCCACCAGCAATGACATGTAAGACAGATAGAATGACAAATATGGATAATGACCATATCCCAGTAGACGAAACAAAATCAATAATTCAGAAAATCAAAAACCAAAGGCATACGAAAAGATGGTAAAACAGGAACCAAAGCAAACAAACAAAATATCCACCACATGGAAAGAAGCGAACTCCCAATTTGGGGAAGAGACCAGGTGCCCAGAAGCTTTTATTTGAACTTATAATCCTGAATGTACAAGTGATCGGAGAATATTAAGAAGGCATATGAAAATTAAAGGAAAAACGAATTTGAACTTCATATTTATTAAATGTATTGAAAGTATCGATACTCAGCATCTGTGTATCGATACGTATTGAAAATATCAAACTATCGATACTCTTCAATATTTCAATATCAATATACAGCACTAGTAGCCATGATTGAAAGAGCAAAAATGAACAAATAATCAGCATTCATTAAAAAATGTTCACAATAGACCAGAGGGTTAATATATGTATAATACGATTTTTGCTCACTCTGAAAACGGTTATTTTATTCTATCATGGAGGGAGATATTTCAAATATTGGTAACCCATATTTTATTTATTAAAGAAAAATTTAATAAATTGTCAGAGTTGATATCAAATAAAGTCAACCGATGACTGGCTACACAATTTTTGGACCGCAATATAACAAATTCACACTAGTTTAAACAGTTAAAAGTATATGATAAAAGTTCAATATAATGAAAATTCCTTTGTTTGACGGCGGTGTTCACAGATTGCCAACATACGGCATTTACATTTCACAATTTATCAGATAAACAAGAGACTTATATGATAAAAATTTAAAAACATAAATTTCTAGGCCAAGAATTTCGATATCACAAACTTGTAAAACATGCTTAAAATTTACAGAAATTATTCGGCATTCCTTTCGAAATTTTGGACAATCTCAGCCTCAGAATTTGTTTAATTTCGAATTTCATAATCTTCATTTCATGATGACTTGATAAACAAAACAGAACGGATAATAGGCAGATTAAAATTCAATCGAAACTGTAGAAAAGAAAAATCAATCGCCCTCTCCATCGAGGATACGTTCCCAGTTATTAAAAGCCCCCTACGTATATGTACGTATCAAGACTTCAAGGCTCTTAGTCGCAAAAGACCTCATTCGGATCAGCATCGTACTTTTTCCTAGAAAAAAAAGACTGGGCCTTCAAAAAAAAAAAGCAAAAAAAAAAAACAAAAACAAAAAACAAACAATAAACAAAAACAAAAACAAAACAAAACAAAAAACAAAAAAACAAACAAACAAACAAACAAACAAACAAACAAAAAAAAAAAACAAAAACAAAAAAACAAAAAAAACCCCCACAGGATCGCCACAATATCAATCACTCAAGTTGGAGAATTTCGAACGTTGAATAAGTGCCTGGTTACTTTTGCGTCGATTCGATGTAAATCACTACACCAGTTGCGTCCGAGTCTTTTTTGCCGCTGCAAGTAAGGGCGAGGGATCCGAATAGGAAGACTTTTGTATATCCGGGTAAACAGAAGGGTCTGCACACGTTATCCGGATAACCAGGATGAGGATATGTCTGAACTTGCAAATGTATTTTGAGGCAGGTAGACAGACAGATGGACGGACGGACGGACGGACGGACATACTTCATTACCTTTTCTACTAAAATTAAGTATTTTGAGTTACATTGTAATAAAAAGTTTCGTGTGTGCAGAGGTTATCATTATATTTAGGTAAAATCACTTTGATACGGTTGAAGTCCTCTCTAGATTTCTCATAAAAGTATTAACAGAGTGTATTATTGATAATCGAAATTTCACGCTTTGTGTCAGACGTATGTATCAATTAGAATCTCGAGGAGGGTGAATTGTTATAGCAAAAGATCACCTTTCAAAATTATAGACATATAATGTTCCTTTTAAATTTGAACTTTAATAACGAATAGAGATTAATGACAAATGAAATTGCCTGAAACAAACATTATAATTCTATGTCAATTTTTCTTCTCCCTTTGTTCGTGATAACCCTTTAAATAAAGCTTGGAACATTTCAAAACAAGAGATGTTTATTCGTGGTAGAAAGAAGCAAGGACTTAACTTTATGCTTAAAAGGTCTTGGACAATGTTTTCGACATTTTGTGTAATTTACAGATAAATGGATCTTTAGAAAATAAGACTCAGAAAATCTGAAAATGTTAGACGGATTTGTGCCAAATGTTTTGTGGGAATTACATTATCGAGAAAATTAATGTAAATGGATGGATAAAATTGATTAATTATCAAAATGAGGTGCCTTTTCCTTTGTATATTTGCCCTTTATCAAGGTAAGAGAGAGAGAGAAAAATAATTGTAAGTAAGGAATAAATGTTTCAAGATTTCATTTCCTGATCGCACCCCACAAGCAGTTTGCTGGCGTTTCAAAATTGTAATAAAGTTAAGTATAACTATTTTAATGAATATTTCGTACAAGTAACAAAAAAAAAAAAAATCTGTGTTACACAAGACAATGTTATTTTCATATTTATATATGCTTCGAAGCTGTCTTGCTTGCTAATAAAACCGGGCAAAATGATTCAAAATTTATTTCTAGTGACACACTATTAAAAAAAATGAATTTTCAAATTTTATTGATTTTCTGAATATTTAAAACTAAGAAAAATAGCAGTGAAATTTATTTGAACAAGTTTTTGAAGACAAAGGGCAATTTACTGTATGTGTTGTTTTTTTTTTTTTTATTCATTTTGGCTGTTTTTGTAAAACGTTAAATAAAAAAAAAAGGAGAATGCAAAAATAAGAACAAATGGAAATTAAAAGCACCCCCTCCAACATTTTTAAAAGACTTAACACAAAAAAATCAAACATCTAGAGTATTTGTACAAGGAACCCATTTCTGAAGGGGGGGGGGGGGGGGGGGGGTTGTTAGCTGAACTCGAATTATCTCCATCTCTTGATATAATAGGACATTTATTTAAAGGCTGTTTATTTATAAAAAAAAAACATGTGCTACAACCATGTAGCTACATATACAGTAGTAAACATGTTTGTCAAATAAATTTTAAAAATATCAAGTTATGCATTTAAGGTACATATACATGTAAGTATACATGTACGAAAAATTCTCATTAATTTTTCGGATAAGTAATGACATAGAGACAAATCTTCTGAAAGAATATACATGTATTCATTTCTTGCATGATGTTTTTATAGAAGGACTGAATAAATACTTTTGAACGTTTAAAATCCGTCTTCAATTACAGTGATCAACTAGATACATTGCCATACATTAAATTGCTTATTACAGCAATATTTTTTTTTAAATGAACACAAAAGTCTTTTCAAGATCTTCAAAGAGCATGCTTAGTACATTTATACAATCAAATTAGCGCCTGTGTTAGTACTAGTAGATGTCGCCACTGGCCTTGTTATTTCAATCAGAGGGGAATGACTGTCTGTATCTTCATATTTAGTTTTTTTTTTTCTTTCATATTCTTTTTAATGAAGTACAACACTAGAAAAGCAAGAACTGCGAAATTTATGTAGATAAAATGCTAAGAACAACCGAGGTAAAACCACACCGAATTTAGATCTAAGTTCGGCGTGGTTTCTCTAGAAAATAAGTCAAACTGAACCAAGTCATTGTATGTGAAAGACTCCACATTTCCTCGAAACATATATATAGTACTAACCTGTCATTCGCATGTCATAAAATTCTCTTGAAAGGCATTTTTAGGCCTTGTTGCAAATCCCATGTTTGTCAAATATGTTTTACGAATTTATGGCCCTGTCTTAAAAACTAGTAGGACTCAAGCTCTTAAATATGGTCCCCAAACCTTTGTATAATGAAAGAACATCCTCTTACTGTTTTCCTTAGCTTATACTTATATCTCATTATACTGACAGTGACACAAAAAATGAAAATGAAATAAAGAGTAGGAATGATGTACACAGCTTCACAAACCTGAAGAAAATAAAAAAAAAAAATACTAAACGTAATTTATTGTAGGTGGCGCTATGCGAAACAACTAAAAAAAACCCGCTATATTTTTTTTAGATTGTTCGGCATCTATGAATTTCTTTATTGCAATGCATGATTTAATATTCGTAAATGATTCCACATTGTTTCTCTTGCATACTTTCTTCACCGACCTTTATGGGATAAATCGGGAGAGTCACATTGTTTTCTTCATGATCAGTCACATCGCTTTTGTTCTCAACTTGATTAACTTTTAAAATGCATTAGATGACCTGCAAACTTGATTTTTAACAACGTGAAATAAATTAGAAAGCTAAAATCAATATTTCTTTTTTTACCCAGTGAATGCCGGCACGGACTATGCTACCCAGGTGACCACGACACTGTTGACCGGTTATGACACTGCAGTTCGACCATACTGTGATGGAGCCACCACCAATGTCACCATAGATATAGCCATTAGACAAGTCATAGATCTGGTAGGTCAGAAAGAAAAAAAATGTCTCTATTCAATGTTTGCATCGCTGTATGATTTACAGGAAGACAATGGCAAACGTAGAGGTTTTGTAATGAACGGGGATAGAGAGGTTCGAAGATAACGGAGTCAGCATCTTCTCAGGTTTGCTTTAATCTTATTCTGTCTACGTATAATATTTGCAAATCCAAAGTTTGTACCCCTGTCGCTCAAACCGTTCTAAGCCTTATCCTTGTTGGAGTATTACATAAAGTCTTACTGTCGCGCAACGGTTCAGCTTAAATGTCCGTACGCACACAGTGAAATATTATAGTTTTATATGGGGATAGTATTACTACGGTGGCCGTAAAGGGCCGTGTGAAAAATAAAATTATTGTGTGGGAACGAAATAATATTGCAAGTGAACGAAATAATATTGCGAGGGAACGAAACAATATTGCGTGGGAACGAAATAATATTGCGAGGGAACGAAATAATACTGCGAGGGAACGAAATAAAATTGCGTTGAAACGAAATAATATTGCGAGGGTACGAAATAATATTGTGAGGGAACGAAATGATATGGCGAGGGAACGAAATAATATTGCGAGGGAACGAAATAATATTGCGTGGGGACGAAATAAATATTGCGAGGGAACGAAATAATATTGCGTGGGAACGAAATATTATAGCGAGGGAACGAAATAATATTGCGAGGGAACGAAATAATATTGCCTGGGAACGAGATGTTATTGCGAGGGAACGAAATATTATTGCAAGGAACGAAATAATATTGCGAGGGAACGAAATAATATTGCGAGGGAACGAAATGATATTGCGTGGGAACGAAAAAATATTGCGTGGGAACGAAATAATATTGCGTGGGAACGAAATAATATTGCGAGGGAACGAAATAAATATTGCGAGGGAACGAAAAAATATTGCGTGGGAACGAAATAATATTGCGAGGGAACGAAATAAATATTGCGAGGGAACGAATTAATATTGCGTGGGAACGAAATATTATTGCGAGGGAACGAAATAATTCTCCCTTAATTTTTGCGCATGTGCATACTTATGTATATATGTGCTATACATGTATATGGATGCTATACATGTATATGGAAATGTTTAATCACAATTATTGATTATTCATATGGTAATAAAAGATCCAAGTCAAAGTCCAAAATGAAGTTCAATACTGGTAGACCAGAATTAATGTTAAAAATGTAGCACTCTTTTATTTGAAATGTGTGAATAAATTCGAAGAATTAAACATGAAAGAGTTCTGTTTTCATTTCTATTATCTAAATACTATATACAAGATTAAGGTCAAAAGGTCACTTGGTCAGCAATCATGTTAATAAAAAATGTAGTACTCCTAATGTATGGAATGACTGCCTTTCATAGAATGAAATAATCTCTTTTTAATACTTTTTAATATGGATTCTATGTAAACCCTAAAAAAATCAGACATGTTTGGCAACTACATGTGTAAGATTTTGGATATTTTTTGTGTGCAACGTGTATTTGAGGACTTCAAAGAGAAATGATTTCCAGTTTTTATGCCCCCGTAATCGAAGATTCGGGGCATAGTGTTTTTGGTCTAACAGTCCTTCTGTCTGTCAGTTTTCTGCAAAATTTTTAACCTTTCCATGGATAACAAAATATTTTTAAATGACATTGAAAAGTGATAAAGGTCATGATAGCATCAAATTGTCTATAATACATCTACGTACCAAATTTTGTAACAATAGCAGGCATAAATCGTGTTATGAATTAGATTTTACATATAACAGGTATTTACACCTTTGTACCAAATGTTGCCATAGAAACCTATTTCAAAGGCATATAAACAGAAAAATCTTATTTTTACATAAATTTCCTTCGATTCCCATGCAGTCCAGGGATAATACTATTCAGAAAATAGGCAACTGTAATTCAAATCTTGTGCAACTGCATTATCACTCATGTCAAAAGTAATTGAAATATAGGTAAAATCAGGCATAAATGGCACATTTTGAATAATATTTTTTCTTGAAATTGAAGCAAATTTATATGACATACAGTATGAAGGAGCATTGAATAAGCAAATTATATTAACTTAAGAGAATTTAAATCATCTGTTCAGAAAATTACATAAACATTCAACATTCGTTTCCATGGGAACGAGATGCATTAAAATACCTTGTTTAAAGGGGTTTTAATACGAATCCTTGGTTACCATGGCAACCGAACGTCAGAGAAAAAAGTATTCGGGAAACACGAATGCCCCGTTGGCATCTTTGTCGGTAAAGCAGCTGAAAAGTAATTCACATTTTGAGGTCAAGGTCAAAAGGTCAAATTTGGTATCCATGGAAAGGTCTTGCCACAAGAAAGTCGTATGTGAAATATGAAAGCCCTATCACTAACCATGCAAAAGTCATGGCTAAAGTTTAGATTTTCAAAAGTAGGTCAAACTCCAAGGTCAAGGTCACAAGGTCAAAAATTTTGGTATCCATGGAAAGGTCCTGTCACAAGGAATACACATGTGAAATTTGAAAGCCCAATTACGTACTATTTAATAGCAATTCTCGGTAAGGACCAAAATAATTTCAATAGCACGTGGAAATAGCATGTCTCCAATTTTGGAGATTTTTGGTATGGAAGGTGTATATGATGTACTGAGGCAAAAATAAACTTCATCTTTACAAATTAAGTTTTCGTTGCCATGGAAACCATGTTTGAAATTTTACGCATCAGTAGAATACTTGTATTATGGCATTTTCACAAGGCTCGTTTCCAGGGTAACAGATATTATAGTCAACTGAAATTTCCTTAATTTTTCTCTTTATATCTTACATAGTATAAATACTGCACAAGAAGTATGCTTCGGTCCGCTATTCTTTTTGTTGATATGCTCAAAATGTAGGCAAAAACCTGTTTTGAAGAGGCCATTTTTAAGACCGAAAAAGCTCCTAATTTAACCATTTTAAGGGCAAATGATCTAAAATGTCAGGCTAACTTGATTTCTACTGCCAATTATCTTTAAAGTTTAATTCTTGATCTCAAAGAAAATGTTAAAATTTGAGTGGGACCTCTTCACAATTTTATTCAAAAGGGTATAAAAATGGTTACCATGATGACACTCTGTTCAGTGCTATTACACAAAGAGTGATTTACTGGTAACTTTTTAGCTGTCCGTTATATACTTTTAAGCATTTTTTTATTAGTGCATAAAAAAGCGATTTATTGATTCAAAAAGTCACCTTAAATTTTTTCAAGGTCACAGGACCCAATGTCAAGGTCATCTTGAATGCAACTCACAAAATTTGGCAAAATTCTGTTATTTTTCAAAAATATGAGAGGCAGTTACTCAAAAATCATGTGGTATTGAGTGAAACAAACACAAACATGGTGATTTTGGATATATCCCCTATTTTTTGACCAAAGTTGCAAAAATCTCAAAATCAATGACATCCTTGATTTATACATGTAGCTAGTATTTCATACATACATATAAAAAATGTGAGAGTATCATGATTTTTGTCTGGGGCTTTTTTTAGGAGGAATGTTCTGAACTAAAATTGTAATGTTTTTCCATCTATCGGTCCCAATTTTAGAAAGAAGTATTTTTTATACAAATATATGACAGTCAAGCCTAAATGAGCTGTAACGAAAATATACAAAAAATGCATTTTTACATAAATTTTAAGTGTTTTATGTTTTAATCCCCTCTTATTTTAAAAAGGAAAAAGAAAATGATAACATCGAAACCAGTATATCAATGTAATCGGTAAAATACGCAATCCGGAGACCGAAAACCGTTATATTTTGAATAATGAAGTAGTGAACTCCGTATGGAAGCTTAATATAATAAATAACAATGAACACAATGAAGTTTAATATAATAAATAACAATGAACCTATTCGTTACCGGTATATTTTGTACTATACAGCCACATGCGCGAAATACACACTGTGTAGAAACAAATATAGCATTTAGTTCAAATTTCCCATTTTGAAATTTTCACTTTTCAGGGCAGATTTTACGTTTTATCGTTACAGCTCCTTAAGTAACAATAAATAACAACAAAGTTTAACATGCAAATTTTATTCAAATTGGAATCTATATTGTGAATTAACCTTGAAATTGGAGTCAATGACCTTGACAAATTTTGGAAGGGCTCAAATAAAGGATGATTTAATTTCTTCTGTTGTCCCTACATAAAGCTTCAGCGATATAAGTTATTTAAACCGTGCTTAACATCAATTTGAAAAGATATAGCCATCATGTGTCAAATGAAAAGTTGCCATGGCAACCATTTTTGACCTCAAAATGTAGGAAAACAAAACAAGGACCCACTTATTTTTTTCAGTGATTATATTTGTCACATGAAATCTATTTTGTACTGACAACAGTGATGGTGTTATCAGTCTGACATTTTGTGTTATTTTTGTTTAAAAATGGTAACAACTGGACAAAATATGCCTTAATTTTGTCCTTATTTTATGGCAATTTTTGACTGATTTTGATTGGATTGGATTCGGCTAATTGAAAGATACGAAGTGATTTTCATGAATTTTGTTTCCATTCCCTACTGCCAATACACACCGATAAAGCGCAAAGGCTGAAAAACAATCCTTATATTTTACATTTTACGTGTTAATTATGTTGTTTCTGTCCCCTTTCATCCCGTTTCTTTATATTTGAAATGTCACTGCGGAGGGAGAACGTCACTTGACGTAACAGCAAACGAACGTTCGGCGTTTTTTGCTAGCTTCGAAGTAGTACCTTCTGTACGGAAATATTGTAGAAAAATAAGAAATTGAATTTTGTTTATGGTTGTATTTTGAACATTTATATCAAAACTTAATAAAAAATGAATCGTACAAAATCGCGATTTTTTTCCCACATGATAAAGACCAAGCGGATGGTTAGTCTGGAGAAATATCACGGATATTGGAAGGAAAACATTTGAAAACTGACTGGAACACACTGTTAATTTGTTTATAAACCTATGAAATCAATCGGTACCATTATTCAAACTTCTGTAAAATTACTCTGTTTCTTCTGGAAGTATTTAGAATAATGCAAAAATCGAGTACTGTACAGCCGTGCAAAACGATACAAATACACGAGATTTTCATGACCTACCTCAACATGGCACAACATTCGCTGATACGAAATATAATTTCTGATCTGCATTATTCCATAAGAAGCAAAAATATATTCACTGTTGATAAATGACACAAGTGGAGCAAATCCTCATCCTAAATATTGAATATTTGATCCACTAATGTCTAAATTCCCTCATCGAAAGATGGCATCATTCCATAGACGACAGTACAGGTCGTCCTTGAATATTACGTCTGGTGTGACGCGTGATCGACTTACTACGTCACACTTCTTGGAAGTGTACATGTGGGTGACCTAGATTTTGACCCATTTAGTTACTGGGGGTTGACGCCATCGATTGATAATGGAATTTTGAATCTGCGTTGAAGCAGTAAATAGAATGGACATTTTATGGGAAATTAATCCGCATTTGTTCAAATGTCACGTGATAGGCTCTTGCGATTATCGAAAAATGCAGTTCAGTTGGTTTGGTACCTTCATATAAAGGAAACGCAGTGGGAATGTTAATATAAGTTGTTAATACCAATAAACTCTGACAATGGTTTCCATGGCAACATGATAACCAAAGATGACTTATTTGACCATTCATTTTCTTATTGCTATAAATAGACAGACCTCGTTTTCATGGCAACCGGAATATTTATTTTCAAAAAATTGCTATTTTTGTATTCAGGGCATTATACATACCATTTATAGAGAAAATCATAGAAATCCATGACATGCTATTTCCAAAATATATTTGTCCTTACAGAAAATTGATATTAAAAGTTATGGCCAAGGTTAAAAGATTAAAAACTTTGCAGACAAACAGTCAGACGGACGGACAGACCAAAAACTGTATGCCACCGAATTTTTGATTACGGGGGCATATAAAACTGGAGTGTCATTTCGCTTTGAGATCATCAAATACACCAGGATCTTCTTTAACTCATTTGTACACAAATATCCAAAATCTGACACATGTCGTTGCCAAACATGTCTGATTTTTTAGGTTTTTACATAGAATAAGTCGTTGCCAAACATGTCTGATTTTTTAGGTTTTTACATAGAATCCATATTAAAAAGTATTAAAAAGAGATTATTTCATTCTATGAAAGGCAGTCATTCCATACATTAGGGGTACTACATTTTTTGTTAACATGATTGCTGACCAAGTGACATCTTGACCTTAATCTTGTATAAAGTATTTAGATAAAAGAAATGAAAAAAGAATTCTTTCATACTCTTTGTATTTATTCACACATTCCAAATAAAAGAGTACTACATTTTTAAACTTTATTCTGGTCTAGAAGTATTGTACTTCATTTTGGACTTTGACTTGGATCTTTTATTATCATATGTATAACCAATAATTGTGATTGAACATTTCCACATACATGTATAGCACATATAAACATAAATCTGCACATGCGCAAAAGGGAGAATTATTTCGTTCCCTCGCAATATTATTTCGTTCCCACGCAATATTATTTCGTTACCACGCAATATTATTTCGTTCTTTCGCAAAAGTATTGCGTTCCCACGCAATATTATTTCGTTCCCTCGCAATATTATTTCGTTCCCTCGCAATAATATAGCGTTCCTTCGCAATAATATTTCGTTCCCACGCAATATTATTTCATTCCCACGCAATATTATTTCGTTCCCTCGCAATATTATTGCGTTCCCACGCAATATCATTTCGCTCCCTCGCAATATTATTTCGTTCCCTCGCAATAATATTTCGTTCCCACGCAATATTTATTTCGTTCCCTCGCAATATTATTTCGTTCCCTCGCAATATTATTTCGTTCCCACGCAATATTATTTCGTTCCCTCGCAATATTATTTCGTTCCCACGCAATATTATTTCGTTCCCTCACAATATTATTTCGTTCCCTCGCAATAATATTTCGTTCCCTCGCAATATCATTTCGTTCCCTCGCAATATTATTGCGTTCCCACGCAATATTATTTCGTTCCCTCGCAATATTATTTCGTTCCCTCGCAATAATATTTCGTTCCCAAGCAATATTTATTTCGTTCCCTCGCAATATTATTTCGTTCCCTCGCAATATTATTTCGTTCCCACGCAATATTATTTCGTTCCCTCGCAATATCATTTCGTTCCCACGCAATATTATTTCGTTCCCTAGCAATATTATTTCGTTCCCTCGCAATAATATTTCGTTCCCTCGCAATATCATTTCGTTCCCTCGCAATATTATTTCGTTCCCACGCAATATTATATTTTTCACACGGCCCTTTACGACCACCGTATATTACCGTTATTTACGAGAGTTTGAAATCTATCCCCTGTGTTAATTTCAAAAGGAAAATAAAATAGACAAAACTTCAAATTTTTCGATATCTGAAGTGAGCTGCGAGAACAGTAGGTTCTCATTAGTTTGATCTAGTCTGGCTACAATAAACGAATTATTGTCAAACACAAAACCCGAAATCATATTTAAACCAACCCCTCCCCCCCCCCAATAAAAATCACAATTCAAAGGCTCACGAAGTCTAAAAAAATATACAAAAGAACTTTCTCACGAGAAAAGAACTATCGGACAAACAGACGGAGACAATACAAGCCAACAAAATAAAAAGTGCTAATGTACAAAAGAAAACTCATTTATTTTATCATCATGCTCACAGGTGGTTGCATAAGTATGTAATGAAACTTAAGCGAATTGCAGTGGTAAAGATAAAAATTGACATATTGTCATAGTTGCAATTTGGATATGATTATGATCTTGCTAACAACAGGCAATCATGCCCATTCGAACTGACAAATCAACAAAATTGACGATCTCAATGAGAGTCCTCAGGGTCTGCTAAAGAGAGCAAAGAGAAATGCGATATGTGAAGGGTGCTCTAATGCATGCGATATGCGAAGGGCAATGTATAAATGTAAAGCGACCATGAGGCAGTTATTTTTAATTTTTGAATTCTCTTGAATCTTGTTTAACTTGATTTTATCAATCATTCTGAAAAGTAATTCAAGACTCCCTCATAGCATAGCTCAAATTTCTTGAAATTTCTAAAACGTGGGTCTTGTAGCATCATATCCCATTCATCCTGCTACGTCTTTTGGTACATTTTTGAATTTTTGAGCATAATAATTGTTACACTCTTTAGATTGAGGATCACTGACGAGGGTTAAGTACCCGAAACGTGCATGTCTTGTCCATGCTGCAAATTTCTTAAATGATGCTATTGAATTTGGAGACGTTTAACATCTGTACTTAGCTGGTTCTTGGTATCAAGTTTATGTCCTGTTTATAATTTCCCTCTTCATACATTTACTAGTTGGATTTCCTCTCTTTCCGCCTTGAGCGTCACTGATGATATATAATTTGTTGAAATGCGCATATAGTGCACTTAATTACATATATAATGATAGAATATTCATTTCAAAATGATAATTGAGAAACTTTAAAACTTTCAGGATGAGCCGAACCAAGTATTAACGCTTAGTGTTTGGATGAGACTGGTAAGTTCATCAAACTGGAATAGCTTTTTTCTTTAGATAAAAATTATAGATCTTCACATTTATCAAACATTTTAAAATTCATGGGAGAAGTCAATTCATTACAACAATGTGATTAATGGATAGAAATGAAAATCTCTGATGGAGTTTTTACCACTATCTTTTTATGTCATGCGTTGAAAATTCAAAGAGTAGAATATTCTTAAAGTTAGGAATATTTTGGATAACTTTGTTTCGTTGTTCATTTGATTATGTCTCCGAACAGACCATACAAAAACTTTGGACCCACTCAGTCTTTGCAAAAATTGATGAACTAAGTTGCTTTTGACTAAAAAATCATTTTAGCTCGGAGAGCACTAATATAAGTCTTCTTTTTCTCAATCAAGATCATAAGATGTCTGAATAAAACTTTAAGAATGCTACTTTTAGTGTAGTGTTATGTTTGTCGGAAATGTTCCAAAATAAAATAAAGGATGGAATCTAAAGTTTAAAAAATACCTCTAAACCTACAGGTAAATCGTATCAATATGCTCTACACAGAGGTTTATTTTTATAGCAATTTGACTTTTTTTCTTGTGTAGATTTGGAAGGATTGCCGCTTGTCCTGGAACTCCAGCGCAAATGGAGACTTGGGGAACCTGATTCTTCCCTACAAGAAGATTTGGGTCCCTGACCTTGCCTTGTATGATAGGTAAGTATCTATGAATATTCAGACAATGGATGATACTCTTCCCGGGTACATGTATCGGGTCAGATTTCATGCTTGTTGAAATGCGCATATGGTGCGCTTAATGTTTACTCTAGGACTTGTGCTTCAATATTGACTATCTGCTAACATGTTATACTGTTTCATGTTGGCGTAATGTACCACTGATGAGGATTCATTTGCCGAAACATGCATGTATAGTGTACCGCATTTAGAAAGTTTTGTCCTGTAGGTTTTCTGGTAGCAGAGGTGAACACTGATTTCTTGATGTTTTTTTTATAATTCGGAATAGTGAATAGTGAATTTAGCTTATTATGGTTACAATAGCATAAATCTTTGACCTCAAAAACTAGTGTTCTACACCCAAAGACTGACGTCATTCACTGACAAAATATAAATGTCTTATATAGAAAGTGATATATCAAAAGAAAGATCATTTCCTGTAGATTTCATTGGTACTAAATGATATTATATACCTTTCCGATACCATTGTCACTTTGAAAACGAAAGTGAATGTGAAATTAGGGAAATTTTGACATGTCATTCAGATGGACTTTGGTCCCATTTTGACCATTGTTCCAAATTATTACTTAAAATAAAAATTATGCTGATTTGAAGACAATATCTATCTAAATGATATGTGAAATTTATTTAGGCATTCGTGGCTCCGTTTTTGAGAAATCCACAATACACCACGAAGAACCAAATTTCACAAATCCCCATTCTGAGCCCCTCGCCGGAAATCACATTTACGTTGTGACTCCTTCCAGTTTTATTTTTATATGCATATCCAAAAAAAGAACCCATGAAAATCTTACACAAATCTTACAGAATCTAATGATACCTTAAAACTTGCCTTCATTTTATATTATCATAAACACTATAGCGATATCAGTCCCTGACTCTTTATATAAAGAAAATTGACTGGGGCCTTAGCTTCGAGGCTGTATGATTTATGCTATTAAAACGTATGTTGTATGAATTTACCAATATTAATAATCCTTAAAACTTCGTTAAAAGGTTACGGAGATTTGTGTCTGGCATTAATTTCCGAATACACCATTTGTCAGTACATTTCGAGTCTCTTTAGACAGATTGATACAGTATGTATTGGAAATTCTTTCTTATTGATATAAGAAATTTCATTAAAAATTTATTATTACACCTCACGCAGATATATCTTTCTTAGTACCCGAAACGTGCATGTCTGGTCCATGCTGTAAATTTATCAGGTTTTAAATGAAGCTATTGAATTTGAAGACGTTTAACAATGGATTCATATTTTGGCTCATATCTTGGCTATTAAAAAATCTTGAAGTTTCTAAAACGTGGGTCCTGAAGCATCATATCCCACCCATCCTGCTACATATTTCGGTACATTTTTGGAAATAATAATTTTCACACTCTTTGGCCATATTACATTGTTTAGATCGAGGATCACTGACGAGGGTTAAGTACCCGAAACGTGCATGTCTGGTCCATCTGCAAAATGATCTGTTCTTAAATGAAACTATGCTTTGCGATGAAAACAAAATTACAACTTTTACATCAAATTTCACAAAACTTAACTTTTTCTCTTTTTTCAGCGTTGCCACAGAGTTTCATGGACTTGAAACTTCTCGAGCAAATATTTACTCGGATGGCTCCGTATACTACAATTTCCCGTCCATATTAGAATGCATTTGTCCTGTGAATGTCCACAAGTTTCCATTTGACACTCAAAACTGTGAACTTAAGCTGGGATCTTGGGCATATCATGGCGGCGAAATCGACATATTCTTTAAGAACCCAAATGGAGATCTGGCAACGTCTAAGAGTAATGTTGAGTGGGATATTATGTCATTTCCGGTTGTCAAAAACGTCCTATATTATGCCTGCTGTGCTGACCCATATCCTGACCTCACATACACCGTCGTCCTGAAAAGGAAACCATCTTTCTACGTAAACAACATATTACTTCCTTCCTCACTGATTTGCGCAATCGCATTGCTTGGGTTCTTCCTTCCGGTCGAGTCCGGGGAGAAAGTGTCCTTACAAATTACTGTGATGTTGTCCTTAGCAGTTTTCCAGCTTCTTGTTGCCGATAAATTACCGCCAGATTCAGACAAAACACCATATATTTGTAAGTAGCTAATTGATGACAAATATTGATAATAACCATATCCCTATATACAGCACAAAATCGATAATCCAGAAAATCAAAATCATAATCCGAAGGCATACAGAATCAAGATAAAACAGGAACCAAAGCAAACAAACAAAAACCTTCACCATATGAAAAGAAACGAATTCCCGAAATGGGACAGACCAGCAGCCTGTTTCACAAAAATACTTACGAACAATTTCAGGAATTTTCGTAACTTTTGATCGATCAGGTCTACTCACTCACTAAACTTTGCAATGTTTTGTTGCTGAATTTATTTTTCGTATGTAGAAATGATATAAGAAAGCAATTAATAAATTTATCTAGAAAATCTTTTGAACGTTTTATTGAATGAAAAAAGTTACGAAAATTCCAGAAATTATTCGTTATAATTTTTGTGAAATTGGGCACTGGTGCCCAGGAAGAGTCAGCATCTCCTGCTTGCATGCAGCACCCGTCGCTTCAATTCGGTAGAATTGTCACATCCAGTTACTTATATTTTGGAAGATATAAAGTATAATCTTTGGTTGTACGGTACAAATGGTCTATGACAGAATATCAGAAATCAGGTATTCGTATGTAAAGTACTGTAAACGTGGTTATTTTCGCTGGTGAAAAATTTCGCAATTATATAACATAAATACATGACAACTTCAATTTCAAAATTATAAATTCCTTTTCCTCTGTAGTAATTTCCTACGGCTCTTGCCTATGGTGTTTCATATCGCAATTGAAACGATATCCAATAACCAGCTCAGAGACAACGTTTTCGCTCCGAGGGCAAGGGGACAAACTAAAAAACAACATAACCACGTGTGTTAGCGACTAACTTTGTCACCAAAAAAAGAAATTGGACCATACAATGAAAATATTAAACGTTATTACATCTCGTTGTCCTCAATATTGGAATATATTTGAGGATAGAGCCATTCAAAACACCTAATTTATCGATTCACCGGATAAGAAAGTTTTCCTGTACGGCCTAAGTGACGGGTGTTGCCAGCAAAGAGGAAATGTTTACTCTCGGGGATCTGATGTCATGGGGATTCATTTTTGTTTCTTTCAGAATTTTAAGTTGAGTGTATTATTTGAATCGCCATAGAAGTTTTGTGAAAACTCATGAAAATCGTCTCTTGTTGTACTTATCGCCTATATCGCATACGCGAGATGTCAAATTAAACACAATAAATACGCTTCAATTACAGTTAAAGATCAAGAGAACCAGAAAATATAAATCCTAGGTTCTTTCATCTTTCACTCATATTCAAATTGGTACATATTTTTGTGTGATCATAATTACTTGTTACCTGACAAATATGCATGCTATTTTTCTTGCATTTCAGCCACATACTTCAACTTCGGCCTGTTCATCGTGGGCACGGCATGTGTTTTGGCGGTAGTTGTGATCTTTGTTTATTATAAAGGGAACCAACCCATACCACGTATAATCAGGATTCTATTTCTTAAATACTTTTCGAAGATTACATTTATTTATGTGCCACAACAAACGAGGGATTCTTTACGGGTACGTAGGAACCTTGATATCGGATTAGAAAGTTCAGTTCAAAATTAATAAGTTCAATTTCTAATAATAATTTTCTCATTCTTAAATCCATGCAAACTTTTAATTCATAGGTCCAGAAAAAATATCCTAAAGGGGTTTCTCAACACTCGCTGAGCTCTGCTAAATTAAAAAAAAAATAAGAAGAAAACAGTATCCCGATATTCTGTGTATAAAGTGATCGTGACCCTTGATACTTATATTAGATAACGAAGGTCCTCTGATTGATTTAAGAGTCAAATGCAAAGTGAATTTTAAAGAATGTCAACAATTTTATTTCATGATGTGATTTCATCTTCTTTAAAACTTTCAAATTACATTATGTAAATGTACCTACTATTAAGCTTGTGTTTTTGGATACTTTTCTTGTTTCCATTTATTTGTCAAAAATGGAAAATCGATGTCCAGATATTAGAGCACTTGGTCTTTCACACGTTCAACAGAAGTAGCCAGGCAAAGCTTAAAGGGTCGCTTGAATGTCGACATTTAGTGAAAATGTCTGATTTGATTCATCAAATAATTCCGTTATACATGTATTCGCGATTTCTTCACCCGGGGCCTAGCCCATTTTTTTACAAATTAAAAAAAATGTACCCAATTATAATCGGAATATTTTTTCTCGCAAGTGCAAATACGAAAGACAATGTTATAGATACATTTTTTCCTTACAGGAACAAACGATGTTTGTCTCTAGAAAGAAGAAGGACAATATAATCCACGTATCGGTTTCCGAGGTAACGGAGAAATCTGACAAATCCAAACTAGCAGAGAAATCCAAACCGGACTCAAGCGAAATAACAAGTACATCAACGGACTTTGACGAGGACCTAACGACAGAAGAGTGGAAAGTCATAGCCAATATTATTGATAGACTGTCTTTTTATCTCTTCGTACTCTTATTAGTGGGAGGAAACATTTCTATCATATTTCAAATGTCCAATTAATGACACTGTTTTAGTTTTAAGACACGAAAGGGTGAAAAACAATATGCATTTAAAAAGATCAGCATAGGGATTTTCGTTTTAAACCTATTAGATTGTGGTAATACAGCTCATTAAATGCAAACAAATCTCATAATAATGGACACTCGAATGTAAGAAGATATTATACGTCTGAGTTCAAACATTCATTATCAATTGTGTGACCAAATATACACGAGGGTGATTTTTTTGCTCTTTTTGATGTAAGTATATTCTGAATACATTTACATACCGTCATCATGTGAATATATCATACTGTTATCATGTTAATATATCATACTTATTATATATATGCCGTGTTGATTGCCATTGTAATAAACTAATTAATATATTTCATCCCAAACAATCTCTCTCGAAATAGAATAACATAGAAACTTTCATTTCATTTTTTCAAATGGCTTACTATTGAACATTGGTTAGTATAAATATTAAAAAATTACTATTTGTATTTTGGGCTTAATATCTACTTGTGAGATGACTCTGTGTAATTATACAATTGAGTAATGATTTTCGTACATGAACCACCTGAATTGTTGATTTTTAAATACTGCTTTTTCAAATTAATACAATCCAATGATACAGATTGAACTTTCTGTAAAACAAACTTGCCAGTGATGTAAAGGGAATAAAAAAATCTGCAGTCTAAGATATCGTTATACTTTGGTGTCTTTTCTTATTGTGGTTACTTGTTGGTCCTCGTGATGACAGTGTTATCTTTTGTCTCCATGTCCTTTAGTGTCGCTGATTTGTGTCCTATGTTTGTTGTTATCTCCTGCGTGTGTGTTCCGATGTGGTCAGAGTAACGTGGTTTTGTTGGGGATCAGCCCCTCGTTTTGCAATGAAGAAATTGAGGTGTTCAAACTCGTAATTTGCTTGAACACATTTGAAACCAATTTTCAAAGCTTCTCAATCAGGGATATGTTTGTGACCGACTAACATCGTCACTGAGGAAGTTCTACGGTCGATATGGGGAACTCGTCATACACTATGATGTCCCACTCTCCAGAATGGTGGATGATATTCTGTCATAGACCATTTGAGCCATCCAACCAAAGATTGTACTCTATGTCTTCCGAAATGGAAGTAACCGGATGTGACATTTCTACCGAATTGAAGCGGCGGGTGTTGCATGCAAGCAGGAGATGCTTACTCTTCATGGGCACCTGGTCTCACTCCCATATCGGGAGTTCACTTCTTTTAATATGGTGGAGGTTTTTTGTTTGTTTACTTTGGTTCCTGTTTTATCCTGATTTTGTATGCCTTCGGTTTCTGATTTTCTGAAATATCGATTTTGTGCTTTATACAGGGATATGGTCATTATCCATATTTGTCATTTTTTAATGCACCAGACACGTTTTTCGGTTAGTAATTTCTCACCAGTGGAACTTCAAGCTTAAGTGATTTTCAGACACAGTCAAATTCATTTTATTAGCGCCCTCTAGTTTGATATCTGAACTTTTTGTGTATCTATTATTAGTATAGAAAGAGTACTCGGCTCAACAATTCGTTTATTGTCATTAGTATTAAAATCGATTACCAAAAAGCATTGGAGGGATGGTGTTAAACCACCTTTAATAACTTCGATGGAATTTTAGGATGAAATGACAAATTTCCAAAATAGCCAGGCATTTTTGCATCTACTTCTAAAAATGAAACTCTTTATTCCTAACCACAAATCTGGAAGCATCCATTGTATATCGAATCTTAGATGATTCCCTTCCTGATGAGGCATTCATAAAACGATTAGACTTTAAAAATAGATCAAAACAATATTTATTTTGAATGTCCCAATTGAAGAACATCACTGCTTTCTAATTCAGCACTAGTCGCCTTTTGGTGTCGTTGGTATAAGTGTAGTCTTTAGTATTTAGAGTTTGGGTGACGTCTTCATATTTTTTTTTCTTAGCTTGTCATTTTGCGTTAGTTCGTTTGTGTTTTCGAATTTGGGTATTTCCGTGTTTTGATGTAGGTGTCTCGAATCGAGTGTTACTGGTGATCCCCTCCTTTCTTTTACAAGTATTATATTTTGACAATACATCATTTCGGGGTTTGTGTTTGACTGTCATTCACTGATGATAGATTTCTTGAAATTAGCTTTGAACGCATGCTTGATGCCTGATTAAAAAAAAATAATATATAATTCCTGAAATGGATTAAGCCATAGAAATATGCTTTCATGTTCATGAGAAAACTCAAAAAAGTAGCATCAAAAGTACCGATTAACTTACAAAGCCACGCCTCTACTATGACTAAACGGTCAATGCCGATTTATTAGCATTTATTTCTTTTTACCTTACTGGTCATGTGTCACAAAATAAAATATGTGATTATGTTACAATTTGTTTCATCCCTCTCGTGCATATGAATTGAGAAAACAATACTAGTATTCAGGACCGGATATCCGGATTTGTCGAATACACCCTGTCACAAAACAGACATGGCATACAGTAACATCTTTGAATGCAAGCGGACATTCAATGCTCTAAGACGTAAACGGTAAAGTTGTCATTTCGTGTAAGATATTATAAAAATTGAACTGAATTTTTCGAGTGATTAAAATGGGACCTTCAGGCATGGGGTCCTTTGAAGAAATTACATTAGTTGAAACCCATGTAGTTACGATAGATTTATTTAGAATTGGGTATGAACGAATGTTTTGTATGATTAATTCAGAAAAATCGGAGACAGATTTATGATAAATTCTGCCTGAAAATAAATTAGCCATAAAGTATGCCGTCATGTAGAAATTAGAGAAAAAAAAACAAAATAAAAAGTAGCATCGAAAGTATAGATAAATAAATATTAAACGTTTTCAAATTCAATAGCATCATTTAAGAACATATACAATGTGCAGCATGGACCAGACATGTACGTTTTGGGTAATTAACCCTAAATCGGTAATAGGATTAGTTCTTATTCTGATAATTAAACGAAAAAGTTACTGTAATATGAGAGTATGCGATTATTTCTTAAATTGATAAAATTAATGAATTTCAGTCATTGAAATTCTTTGTATCAAACCTGTATTGTTAGTAAACTATTCTAATAAACAGCATGAAGAAACTCAGTTAAGACATAAAATATCGCAAGGTGCAATCTGATATTCCATTTTGTTTGTTTTTGTTTACTGATTTGAAATCATAAGATAAACAATCCTGTTAGGTTTTTCATTCTACTTGTGGTAATACTGTGATGACATTTCAATTATTTGTCCTTCATACATCATTGTGCTGTTTGAAAGCTATTATCATAATACAATACAATTTTTTTCATACAATAATTTTAATGTTGTTTTACAGGTAAATAATTACAAAACAAATTTGCAATATAGAAATCATGACATCGTAGCTATGATATAAAATTCCGAGATAAGCAGGACTTTACTGCAGAAACAGTATTATACATGTATGATGTTTTTTACTTTCACGCTCAAAACAAGATGTTTTTAAAGAAATATTACATATCTTATCAAATCACCAAAGGTCGATAAATATCGACCATGTGGAGGGATATAAGATTGAATTCTTAGTGTGAAGCTTCCTTCATTTAATTTTCATTAAGATATGTTCCTTTTCTTATATGATAGTAGATGGAACACCATTTCTAATTCGAAGCGCAGATCTAGATGCCATGCCATTAGCCGGGCCCCCACAACTCAACCTTTGGGCCCACCACGAAAATTGATAATTTAAGATCCGACTTTCCCATTTTTCCTTACGGACTAGACACTCCCATTGTAAAAAAATCCTTATCGATTATGGAAAGATCGTCCCTACTTCTTATAAAAATGTATGCTGACATGTATTGTTTAGAACATTTCGTAATCGCTGTGCAAATAAGTATGTGCATAGATTTATTTTGTTGTACTAATGATCTTATCCATAAATGGAAAATTTGTATATGCTCATTAGAAGTTTATCCGTTTAAATGACCAATTTGAACTAATATGTCCTTGGAAAAAAAGGATACTAAGTTCAAATATAGTACAAAGCCATGCCCACAAACAAACATTTAAATACTAGCCCATTCATTAAAACGTATGTTGCCAAAATCAAAAGCTCTACTATCACACGACTTTCCTTTCCTTCATAACCCATAAATTCAATTATTCCACATTTATTGTATAAGACTATAAAATAGTATGGGGCAAAATTATATCTATACCTAACGGCGAATATATATTATCACTTTCAAAAAATAAAACCAGAGGGCGCTAGTGAATAAATTTGGGCGGCTTATGAAAAGCACTTTGACTGGAAGCATCACTGATGAGAATTTATTAATCGAAACACGTGTCTGGTGCATGAAAATTGGTTTGAAATTTTCTTCAAGAAGGTATAGATTTGGAACACTTCCGTATTATTAATATAAACACTTATTTCTTGTTGTAGTGTGGAACATTTAAAATCATTCCTCCGTGACCTGATGTTTGTTAAGTGTATTAATTACTTCTTTCTAGCCCTGTCGCCTGAAAGAAGCTTTGTTTTGGCCCTTTGTAAATTTGACATCATATATTTTTTTTTTTTTTGCTATTTCGTAAACTTGGCATTTCATCGAAAAATATCATAGAAATTAAAGGAGGTTACCATCTTAGCACCATCCTTCCAATGCTATATTGAACATACATTTTATTTGGATATGCTACTGAATCGACCCTACAGGAAATTAGGAGCCGCGCACTCTCTGTAAAGTAAATGCACAAATTTATAGATTCTTTAAAAAAAAAAACTGAGGGCGCTAGTGAAATGAATTTGGGCGACTTACGAAAAGCACTTTGGCTTTAATCATCACTGCTGAAAATTTAATATAATAATAAATTCGAAACACGTGTCTGGTGCATGAACACTTCCCTATTATTTATGACGCTTTTAATCACCAAAGCCAACAAAAGTGCCGACATCCATTTGACGGGACTGACAACAGGTCATTCAGTGATCTTACTTTGTGGACCGTAGTGACGCACGGATGGCAGCAAATCGGACACCATCCGTAGCATTTTTGTCCGTTCGGGACCGTCATTCAAAAATGTGTGAAACTAGCTGGTCCATGCTGAAATTTATCTGCTCTAAAATTATAATGAATTTGAAGACGTTAAACATTTGTACCACTTGGTGAGTGTCACTGCTGGTGGACCAGAAATCCCCGAGGGCACATGTAGCCAAGTTCGATCAATTTCGGCTGGTCGTTTCTTCAAACGCATTTGAAAATTTCTGTTTGCAAAATATTCTCAAAGTCCTGTAGCATCCCAGCTATATCTTGCTACGTCTTTCGGTATTTTCGGACATAATTTTCACAGATTTTGGCCATATTACATTGTTTAGATTGAGGATCACTGACGAGGTTAAATATCCCGAAACGTGCATGTCTGGTCCATGCTTAAAATCTATCTGCTCTAAATCTGATGCTAATGAATTTGATGACGTTAAACGGATAAAGTAATGTGCAAAGTTTGAATCGTAAGTTGAAAAAAGTTCTTGTTTAATAAAACTGAATTTTAATTTTTCAAATAAAAGTAATTGTAATTCTTCGTTTACCGGATTACATGTATTTAGTTTGTTTATGTTTTTTCCTATACATCGATAGACAGAAAAAATATCATGGTACCGCAATATTGATACGAAGACCTGTGTGATTTGATATTGTTATTGATTGTGTTATCTTTCAATGTAGTCTCCTGATGTTATTTGAAACCCGGCTTTTTTTTCTTTATCATTTATAAATGCAATTCATGAAAAATTTGGAAGTTGATAAGATGTTATATACTAATATTTTTACAAGAGGCGTCGTCAAAAAGTCAAGGAAAGCAAGAAAATTACCTTCAGAAAAAAATAGAATGAATATTAAACGTCATCAAATTCAATAGCATCATTTAAGAGCAGATAAATTTGCAGCATGGACCAGACATGCACGTTTCGGGTACTTAACCCTCGTACAGTGAACTTCAATCTAAACAATGTCATAATATGGTCAACGAGTATGACAATTATTATGTCCAAAAATGTACCGAAAACGTAGTACACGTAGGATAGGTGGGATATGATGCTACAGGACCCACGTTTTAGAAATGTCAAGAAATTTTGATAACATATATTTTGGAATGCGTTGAAGAGACAGATGAATAACCGAAGTTGATCGAACTTGGCTACATGTGCCAACTATACATAGTATATAGTACTTCATTCAGTGGTTAGATAACATGTCAAAAAAGACTATAAATACTGAACGTGTACTTATTTTAGCGTAACCAAAGTTAAGCGCAAACAGAGTAAAATAGGACAAATTGACATATTAGCGTAATCACGAATTAGCGCACCTGACTTATTATCAACATTTATCTATAAAATTTCAATAATTTAGCGTAGTCTTGAATTATCGCAGTCTTTCTAGCGCTAAATCCGCTAAAATATGAATCCCGGTAAAATAAGTACACATACAGTATAAGTCATATGTGAGCGCAATTAGGTATATTAGAGAAAGTCAGTCCTATTTAGGTTTACGGTTATATATAGACTAAAAATTGTCTGACTGATTTAAGAGAATGTTCAAAATAAAAAGAAATTTGAGAAAAAAAAAACCCTCGTGATATGAACTCGTTTGTACTATTGAGCAATAACTGAATGCAATCATACAAAAATTCCAATTAGCTTCGGTTGATCGTTTCTTCAACGCATTCGAGAATTACAGTTCACCAAACAATTTTCGAAATTTCTGAAAGTGGGTCCTGCAGCATCATATCCCACCCATCCTGCTACGTTTTTTTTGTTGGTATTTTTCATAACTTTCATAGTATGTGGTCATATTTCATTGTTTAGATTGAGGATCACTGACGAGGATTAAGTACCCGAAATGTGCATACTGCTTCAAATTATCTGTTCTTAATGATGCTATGAATTTGAAGACGAGTAACCTTGGCACGTTATGTTGAACTTCGTTATTCGGTTTTCGACTTCATGAGATGATTCTTCCTCGAATGGCATAATCAAAATACTTTGAAACTCAGTCAAAAAGTATGATGTCTACAATATATTCTCCGTAATCTTGCATTGATGTTTGTTTAAGTTAATGAGAGTTTCTAGGTCTTGGCGAATGCCTCTACACGTGGGTTGGTATAGTTTCAACTATTGTAATGAATATTATCTTGAGCTTTGTTTTTCCTTCTTATATTACTGTCTCTGTGAAAGGTTCAAAGATGTTACACACAGATTCAATATTTGAACATTATTTTTTCACAAAAGTCTATTTTGCGCAAACGTTTTGTTCTTATCGGAATAACGATTTCTTTTGACGCGTCTAGATGTAAATTTAGAAATTAGATGAAATTGATCCTTGACACTTATCGAGTTCTGCTTTTTAGAAGTTTGCAATGTCAGGTTGTATTTTCCTCCAGTTTCTCTACTTGACAATTTCGTTTAAATATTTGTCAAATTCAATTAGAATTATATAATGACGAGCTAAATTAATTAAAGTAAACAGAAATAGTACGCTAACAAGATAATGGGTTTACACCAGTCTTTGTTTAAATTGACGCAAAAATTAAATGGATCATTACAGCGGTGCCAGTCTGGAATCACCATGTGGAGAGGGTGGATTGCCGCAATGTTTACCTGGATAATGTTATCAGGTGAGTATTCAAAAAGTTTTCCTAATCGAGTTATACGGGTTAGGGTAGATTATATCTAGAGTCCACTTTTCATAGAATGCAAGATCAACGATCGATGTGAGAATTTTCAAATATTACATCATCGAATTGAAACGGAAGCAAAATGATGGACCGGAGAATTATATTTTTTGTCTTAATTTTAGATTTGTACTTTTGTATTTTTTTTCAACATATAGATTGAAAATAGCATGTGGAAAAAGTTTATTTATAGTAAAACTGTGCTTATCTATGAATAATTACTAATTAATTATATTAGATTTTTTAGACCAAAAATGTTTTTATTTCATTTATTTCTTTTTTTTTTTTTGCAGAAATCGCGTCATAACCGTGTATCTTATCTCAAAGCGAAAATGAAATTAAAAAAACAAGTCATTATTTACCAATAATATCAAATAACACGAAATGGATTTTATTTTAACATTTCATAATTTTTGTCATGATCATCTCAAGAAGTATGATACTGAATACAATCCTTCATCTATTTTTTTTTAAGTTTTTAGAAACAGATCAAACGCTATGTAAAGTGACAATTTATAGCAAATAAACTTAAATGACATTTTCATTTTGTACTGTTTTTATTTCGTTTAAACAGTATTTATTCAATTTGAACAGAATAATTGATGCAATTTAAGAAAGAATTTGAGGATTGAGTAACATGGAGACACCTTATGAATACAACTCTCTCCTCCAGTTCAATAAATTACAAGAATAAAAAAAGATTTATGAAGTGGACATTTTTCAATACTGCCCACTTCGGCCATTTCTTTTTATTTTACTCTGGCACTTTTTAGACACGGTATTCATTTTTACTTTTGTACATGTTCATTTATCATGTTCATTTGATCAAATGAATGTAGATTTTAGCGAATGAGATCTTATTACCCAAAAAGGCAAACTTCTTTCAGCTCCTTTCCAACAGTTTTCTAACCAAATGATTTGTTTATTTTAGCAGAAGTCTCCTCTACCGACCATGCCACACTACTCACGAATACCCTTCTATCCTCCTATAACACAGGAGTGAGGCCATATTGCAATGATGGAGAAAAAACAAATCTTACGATGGACATCGCTGTCCGACAAGTCATAGACCTGGTAAGTCAGAACATTCTTGTACTTAAAGTTCTATGGACAGTGGCGGGTCCAGTCCCCCACCCTCCAACATGTCACGCTTGTCATTGTCCTTTTACACAAGGGTAAGACCGCATTGTAATAGCAGCAAAAATAGAAATCTAACAAATGGGCACTGCTGTACGACAAGTCATGGACTTGGTAATTCAGAATGTATATGCCTGTAAAAAGTTTTAAACCCGCATCATTATATGGACAGTTGTGGATCCAGCCTCCCCCTTCCCCTTTGCCTTGGCTCAAGGGGCGAATTTTGCCGATTTTGACTATAGAAATATCTATTTTACAGCTTATTTTACTGATATCTTTAAAAAGAACATTATAATACGGATAGCGATGGATCCAGCTTACTCCTTCCCTTTACCGGGGGTCGAAGGGTGAGTTATGCCGATTTTGAAGGAAAATTGTCCAAAAGATAAGGTTTTGGGGAAAATTGGATAATTGACGAGGGGTTGGCTTAGCGCTCCCTCGGTTCCGCCAAAGTTCGCCACTTATGGTCCAAACTTACTACTAACCATGCATCGTTAAAACGTAACAAATACTTATTGATGTACAATGATATTATAAAAATTCTATATCATCCTATTGTCCTTCTTTGAACATTCCGGTCTCTTCAAACAGTGTGAATTCATACTATTATTTACATTACATAGAAATAATGTGACCCTGGACATGCTGGAACAAAGTGACCTTTTCTTTATCACCGATCGAGATTTTGCAAAATCGATTGGAATGTAAACCTAATCTCTGTGTAGTTTTGCATTGTTGATATCATTAGTTTGATTAATAGAACTTACATGTTACAACTCGGCCTTCACTTCAAATTGTCCCACTTGGGCACGAATTGAATAATGTGGCTAACGTTTTCAGATGTAATTACAGAATTATACATAATTATTGAATTCTGTTGGACTTCAAGCATAGTTAAATACACAGAGTTAAAGAGCCCCCTCCAAATTAGAGGAAATAGATTAAATATCAAATCCTTTATTTTTACTCACGAAACTATGCATTTTACGGCAATAAGTTAAATTTCATCTTACATCAAAGAAATCGCTGAAAGGTCCCTTACATAAATTAAACGAAGTGTCTAAGAAATAAAAATACCATTGACAAAGTCCTTTTAGGGTTTGTTATGATGTGTAAGGTTAAGATTTTCTTGGTCAACAGAGGTGGAAAGTTTTGCAATATTACCATTGAGCGGAATATTTAAATATTAACTTAAAATAATCTTAAAGTAAAAAATGGAGTTAAGATGCAGTAATTTCAAAAAAAAAGTTATAAAGACGTTAATTAGAAATTGAGTTCTGTTGTTAACATGCAATTGTGCTTTTCATCATCATTGAGCATTAATTTTAAAACAATTATATCCAGTCCGTGAATAAAGCCATTGGCTTTGGAATTTATATAACTATTTCGCAGATGAATAAAAAAAGTAAGGCGCGCTTTATTCTTAAACATTTTAATTATTGCTATGTTTCTTGGATATTTTCTATGATATTTTGCATCCTCCAATCAAAACAATTTGCAACCAAGTCAACAAAATATTGATTGTATCCATGCACTTTTTCTTTACGTCACTATCTTCCTCTCTTCAAAAAGGATCATTGTGCTGTAAATGTATGGTTAATTATTGCTTAATGATAACAACTAGGTAATCTCTCAAACCTTTCAATAAACCAAGCCTTGAGTAAACTAAATTGATTCTTCCATTAATTTTATTCAGATGTCAATTACATAATCAAATATGATGAAAATCAATTGCAAATTTGAGGAGTGTTTTGAGTGTCCGACACAGGAAATTTTAAAATCTTTGCATTTGGGGGATTGATTGAGCTTTTAATTTCATTTTCTATTTCATTGAATAATTTGTAGAGATAGTATTGATAGAAGTATTGTTTTTGGAAGTATGATTTAAAATCAGTTAAGCATTGTCTAAACTTCCAATTATGAATGAAAAATAATTGATTAAGAATCATAAATTGAAAATATTTACTCCATTTTCGCAGGATGAGCCTAATCAGGTTTTGAAGATCAGCGCTTGGATAAGACTTGTAAGTACAATTCTAAGCAAGAATAAAAAAGAATTAAGATCTCCAACGAAGCCATGGTCCTGGTCCTTTTATAATAATTGAATATACACTCACACAAGACCGAACCAAACCACATAGCACGAAACACAACTAACTGAGATCAAACAAAACAACTGAATACCAAGAATCCAAAAAGCACAAATTGGCACTCGAATTCTCATTTATTCTCTTGGCATAAAATAGAACGAACAAAGCAAAACAAGATAATATCCCGTTGGGTAAACCCCCTAAAACCAAGTTGGTGGTCAATTGACCAGAATAACTTCTTTGTCAATCACATGAGAGTTCCGACCAAGGTTCCTTTCATATGACTTCTCTGATGTTCTTTTGTCTTGTCCTTTACCATGACATAGATGTATATGTATACGATAAGCTTTTAATCTACTGTAGATTCTACTATATTCAGTTTTCCTCAAGATTTTGTATCATGAAACATACAAAGATAGTCTAATAAACCATTCACATTGAATAGGCATGGTCGGACTGCAGATTAGCATGGAATAGTACTGACTATGGGAACTTAACCAGCATCCAGGTGGCATACAAACAGATATGGGTCCCAGATCTTTCACCATACGATAGGTATGTACACCTAAATTTATAATTTCCAGGTACGTCTTATGTGTAAATTTGACAAAATATGTAATAAAACTATATGAAAATGATCAAACGTGTCAAAGTCAATTCATATCTTTAAGTAAATTCTTTTAAGTTGAAGAAATAATGAATTGCACAGTTGAATTGTCCACCTAAGAAAAAGCATGAGAACAAATTAAAAAAAAACTCTGAATAGCTGAAAAATAGTATTTGTGAATGAATTTCAAGAAGGTAAAGTTATAATGTCTAGCATAAGAATGTGTGTGATTATCCACACTGTGGCGTATCATGTGATACGCAAATAATATGTTCCACGGGAATCCCCTTTTATTAAACCAAGTAAATACTGTCTAAATCTACTTTATATGAATTTATTTTAGGCCGATCATTTGGTCATTATTATTAAGCATATGATGGTAATTTATTCTGGTCAAGAATAGACGTATATTTGGAGATTACTTTAACAGAAAATTTTGTATTTGTCCGTGCACCATATCATAACATGTGGTGAGCATTGAAAAAAATTATGTTTTAGTGTTCTCAGAATACACGTCTATTCTTGACAAGAATAGATTACCATCATATCATTGATGATAATGGCCATATGATAGGCCTAAAGTAAAAATCAAATAAGATTTAAACAGTACTTACTTTGTTTAATCAAAGGGAATTCCCGTGGAACATATCATTCACGTATCACGTGATACGCCACAGTGTCCTAAAGAATATAACTGTTTTCACGGAAAACTTTTGAAATTTATTTGTATTTAATGAACTTATTTCCACGTTTGTCATTAACTTGATCATGTTTCAATGTTTAAAGTAGTATTATATGATTTGTTCAAACAGATGAGCTCATATAATGAAAGTTGCATTCAATACGTAGTCCAAACATTATCAAATGCAAATTTCTGAAAATGTGTAATAAATTAAACTTATCTTTCTACTTTTTAGTGTTGCCACAGAGTTCGTTGGACTACCAGATTTCCGAGCAAACATCTATTCGGATGGAACTGTCAATTACAATTTCCCATCGATTCTAGAAACAATATGTCCTGTAAATGTAAAGAAATTTCCTTTCGACACACAGAGCTGCAAACTACAATTTGGATCATGGTCTTACCATGGTATGCAGATAGACATTTTCCATAAATTATCAACTGGCGATCTCTCTACAGCCAAGGACAATGTAGAATGGGATCTTCTCTCTTTCAATGCACTCAAAAATGTTGCTTATTACGCATGCTGTCCGGAACCATACCCCGATTTGACTTACACTTTAGTTTTAAAACGGAAGCCGTCATTCTATATTGTAAACATTCTGTTGCCCTCTGCAATCATCTGCTCCATAGCTTTGCTTGGATTTATACTTCCGGTTGAATCAGGAGAGAAGGTTTCCCTTGAAATCACTGTCATGCTTTCCTTAGCAGTATTTCAACTTTTGGTAGCTGACAAATTACCACCAGATTCGGATGTTACGCCATATATATGTACGTATCTTTGTTTTATTAAATTCTTAAATACTTAAGTATTAAAAGGGATCTAGATAAGAAATTTTGGGAGTACATGTATTAATATTTGAAAATTTGTTACACGGTCACGATTTTTGTGGTCCAAAAAAGTAATCAAATACATATCCTCCCCGGTAAAGATCAGGCAACAAATATATCGTTCATGATGGATTTTATTTAGATGTAACAAATAGATTTTTTTTGTAAGCATATGCATGTATGTCATAACTAATACAACTTCTTTAGAAACTGAAAGTGAAACAATGTATGACAAATTTTCCAAGAATAACAGGACTGAACAATAGCGACTTTTTGAAAAAAAATATATACAATGTATATGACTCATCCCAAAAATGGGGAAAAACGATATTTGATATTTTCATAAACTTATCTAAAAGGGCGGTTGCGTTGCAATGTCAATCATCCCATCGAATAAACCAAACTCTCCTTCAAATGAATTAGAGAAGATCCTGACGATTATCTCAACAGCACTCACAATAGAGCACAAAATAAAGCATCGACGGACCCCTAGCAAGCCAGAGGTGGGACCAGGTGCCCGGGAGGAGTAAGCATCCCCTGTTGGCTAGCCGCACCCACCGTCGATGTTTAAGCACGAAAATGAAAACAATATATGAAACGCATGCACTGTCTGACGTTGTCTATATAGATAGTGCTATGGCGACAATGTCAGGAAAATATATTAAAAATACCTACTGTCAAACCCCTCACGGGGAACTTTTTTACGAGCTCCACACGGCAAAGGTTCATCTCGTATCCCGTCTTATCCATACTCTGATTGTTTTCCTTTGTATAATGCCATTTTGTTATTTTTATACATAAGCTGTTATTCCTTTTTTCATAAAAACAATTGAAGATTAACGTATATCTATTAATCGCTCATTCACTGGTTGCCCATTGTTCTCTTTGGTTTATGTTGCATGATGCTTACTCCTCCCGGGTACCTGATTCCACCTCTAGCTTGCTAGGAGTCCGTCGATGCTCAACATGGTGCTCTATTGTGAGTGCTGTTGAGATTATCGTCAGGATCTTTTTTAACTCATTTGTGTCACACTTATAAGATTTGCCGTTTGGGAGCTCGTAAAAAGTTTACCCGCGAGGGGTTTTACATTAAGTGTTTGAATATATTTCCCTGACATGGTCGTCATAGCACTTTCTATATAGACATATCCTCAGACAGTGCATGTATTTTATATACTGTGTTTATTTTCGTGCATTAACAACGACGGCGGGTGCGGCTAGCCAACAGGGGATGCTTACTCCTCGCGGGTACCTGATCCCACCTCTAGCTTGTTAGGGGTCCGTTGATGCTCAGCATGGTGCTCTATTGTGAGTGCTATTGAGATTATCGTCAGGATCTTCTTTTACTCATTTGGTTTATGTGTAGTCTTTTGTGTTTCATGTTTCTATGATGTGAGTGCGTTTTCCTTGTCCCTTTTACGTCTCTTTCTGTGATTGTCTGCTCTGTGGTTTTGCATTCGATGTTTTTGGAGTTTGCTGTGGGTGCTACAACCAAGTATTGTTGGAGATCCCCTCCTTTCTTTCAAATGAAATAACTCATGACAATTTTAATGGAATTCACCTAAATTAAATTCTACTTTCTCTTTCAGCTACGTATTTCAATTTTGGTCTATTCATCGTTGGATTAGCATGTGTTTTAGCAGTTATTGTAGTCTTCGTCCATAACAAAGGGGATCAGCCTTTACCACGCTTGATTCGCCTTGTTTTTCTTAGGTATTGTGCGTATGTGGTATGCGTATACGTCCCCGATGAGAGCAAAGAAACATTAATGGTAAGAAATATGTTATTTTTATACAAGATACTTCAAGCTAAGAAATCCAAATCTGATTGCAGAGAATATTCATTGTCTTGTTCAGCACATCAGACAGGTTTATATGGAATACTAGTATCACATTCTAATCATCATTATTATGGACTTGATGCCAATAGCATATCGAAGGGGTCTTTTTCAATAAGAAAGTGAAAGATGATCTAAAAAGTTAATTAGTGGTCCTGGTCCCGCCTCTAGCTTGCTAGGGGTCCGTCGATGCTCAATTCCGTACTCTATCGTGAGTGTTGATGAGATTGTCGTCAGGATCTTCTTAATTTCATTTGAACACAAACACACAAGCTCAGATATCAAATATCAACATCTATGGACATAGAAAGCCCAGATAAATAAAACACAAACAAAACTACAAAGCATTCTTCAGTTGAACTAAAGCGAATCCCAATTAGGGTTTGATCAGATGACCATAGAGAGTAAGTATCTCCTGCTCGTAGTTTTTTTTTAATTATAATAATTTCGGGTTCTCGAATTTAGTACATGTATATTGCATACAATGTTAGGTTGTGGACCTGTAACATGGATTTCTCCTCCTCGCTATCTTTGTTGTTTTTATATATTTTTAACAAGGATCGGTTCGCCTATTGATTGTGATTTTTGAATTGTGAAAGGGGGAGGGTGGAGGGAGTTGACTTTCATTCACTTTTGTTGTAATCTTTCGAACAGTACTGAAATTATTCTGTATAAAAAGCACAAAGAAGGATTTCTCACAATTTCCCTATTTCAGAAGTTAATTTTACGGACATAATAAGTAAAAAATGAATCAAATAAAATTATCATTGTTTATGATTTAATTCAGAGAGCGGGAAATAAAAAGGTTGGGACAGGAATAGCCTATGCCAGCAAGGACACCGATGTAAGAAGCTATGTTAGTGAAAAGGAAACTGCGGATGCTTATGAAAGAAACGGTAGTTTAGCAGACCTCAAGTCTTCCACGGACTCGGATGACTCGGACATCAAGGCGTTACGGTCGGATGAGTGGAAGATAATAGCTGCTGTAATCGACCGTATTTGTTTCTTTTTCTTTTTAGCTTTAGTTATTTTAGGTCATTGTATTATTCTTGCAAAAATGATGAGTTAGGATGTATATAATGTAAGTCGACTATGAATCATTATGAAAATATTCTTATATTGGTGCATAAAATTGTTTAATTGTAATTTATTTTTATCCTTCTATCAACTACTTGAAGTGTTCATTTTTCACTGTTTGCCATACAAATTTCATCTAACTTTACTTTCATAAAAGAAACATGAATCGATCCTAGGAAAGATGAAAACGCACTAGTTAACGTAATAGATTGAATGTACATATTCTGAGCATATAGAATATGATATCTTTAATAAAAAAAAATCATAAACATTATAATCCTACTTTTCTACATACCATAGCTCTTAACTATAACATTATAATGTAAGTCAGTGTTTTCTGGAAATATGAATAAGTTTAGTTTAAGAGAATTGACATAACTTATGTTATTTAACAATTCTTTGATGCCATACTCTTTGTTGAAGCCATATTTTTGGGTATATGATTTCTGTTATGTTCTTTGCAGTTGAATAAATTGCATGTTTATATTAAAGAGCAATGTCTTCTTCTTTTAATTCAAAGCCCAACAACAGAATATTAAATGACTACGCTACAATCCAATATAGGCCCTATAGCGATAAGCCACGCCTACCCATTTTCTGAAAGCAGATAAACCGGCAGGAACTGGTTTTTACCAAGAATGGATTGGTCATCATTAGAATAGAAATAAAAAATGACAAGCCGGGCTCTATTGTCTCATAATGCCCTCGCGTCCTCAGCCAATCACATTTATCACATCGCCGCTGACGCGGCTCGGTAATAAATGTGATTGGCTGAGGACGCTCGGGCATTATGAGACAATAGAGCCCAGTTTGTCATCTTTTATTTCTTAAATAAAGATTGTAAACCCTTCTTCATTTTTGGTCTTCTTCTTCTACTAGTCTTCACACTAGTATTCTTCAGTACCCTCAAAAATAATAAATTACTATCAAAGAAAGGGGAATCTCCACTCGGTTGTAGTATCCACAGCAAATCACCCCATACAAAAACACAAAACATGCAAGCACAACAAGAGACGAAAGAGACAAGGAACACCAAATACGACATAAAAACACATAGCACATCAGACAACACGAGACCAAAGGGCAATCAACAAACAGAAAGACAGGAATCAAGCGATGAGAAAGGAAATAGATCTCCCCGACTCTGTTGCTAGAGAGAAGCCCACTGGACAACAATTGACACACACAGTGCACCTGCCATGCATGTTTCGAAAATTTTATCAGCAACAGTGGTACATTAAGTTTCAGGCAATTCAGATAGATAAAAAAGGTAAAAAAGTGATAACACCAGTTATGTAGTGAAATAAGGTATTCACTGAGTAAGTGGAGGATAGAGAGAAAGAATTTTTCTATCTTCAAATGAACGTCGTAGCATTCCCAACATCTAATCAATGTATCCCTATTCATATCCACTAAAGCAGATATCTGATTGGCTGTCAAAAAAAAAAATGTAGCAGGGCACAATGCGCATCATTCAGAAATCACGAGTATGCACAATATCCGTGCAAACGTGTGAGTTCATGAGTTGGGCCGAAACGGTTGTAAGTAGATAAAAATAAATGATTAATGATAATTTTGCTTGCATGAAACTTATTCCATCCAGTAAAATTTCCAACTATATCTTTTAAAAATCCAACAACAAAATATTGAAACACATGCTCATGATCATTATGGGTGTTGCAAAATTGAAGGTTAAATAACTAATTGCAATTTACAAGAGTATTTGGAACAAACTTCTGAAGAGCCAAAAGGCTGAAGACTTGGTTATTCGGAATTTATAAGTACAGCTCTTAGATTTCAGTTTGATCATACAAGATATAAAAGTTAATAAAATCTGCCAAAGAATTAAATGAGCCATGAATTTACTTAATAATATAAAGAACATGAATTTTGAAATGAACATAACTGGGTGAACGACATAAGCAAAAAGCAAAAAGTATATTTTTCTGCCCGTCCATTCCGGGAAATATTATGTCAGAACAAGTGAGTAATGAGTAATTGATATTTGTTGCAATCGGGTTTTGCTGTTTTTTACCTCAATATTGTCTTGCTAGAGAACATTTTCATTAGCAATTAACATTCCCTATTCGCCTGCCTATGACAAATTCATTTTACAATTAATACGCTTTCAGAGAGCATGCTTAAAGCACGTAAACTACATATTGTAGGCAAAGAGGCGCGCCAATAAGCTGCTCGTTCAATGTTATTTAGGTGAACGGCTTCATTTGTCACAAAGATTGTGGCTACAGTACAATGGATTTATAACACTTTTGCCTTTCATAGATGAGTAAAGACATTCTTTGATACAAACTTCCAATTTACCGTCTTTTACATATTTGGACATCGCCGGATTTGACACGTTTCTGTTTGAAATTCGCGGCGGGTGTTACATACAGTCAGAGGACGCTCACTCCTCCCGGGCACCTGTTCCTGCAACCTTTCGGGGTTTCGCTATTGCCTTGTTAATGGAGACTTACACGGTCATGTTCCCCTGGATCTTTGACTCTTAAACTACGATTGGTACAAATCTACTTCTCTGGTATACGTCCAATTAATGTAACATTATTCACGATTACATATTACCGTATCGACAAATGTCTCATTTTTGCAAATTAAGACGTCTTGTGGTAGTCTCTAAGGTATCTATATCAGAGAATTGTAACTGGAAAGTGCCTCATTGATTGAACGTTTTTGACATGACTTGAGCGAGACCTTCATTAATTCTTGACGGAGAAACGGATATGTAGGATAAACGTTTGTCAAGAAAGGAACAAGTGTGATGGTGAAACTAAAATTAATGTATTGTAAGGAGGAGTATTCTTGTGTTTGTTAAGTTATATTTCATGAAATATATTTGTTTTGCATTACGTTTTTACACTGATGTTACAGCTTTTAAGATATATTTATGGAACAAATTAGGAATATATCGTTCCTTCTTCAAAGGTATGTATTTTGAAACAAAGAACTGTGATGGAAAATTATCGCTTAAAAACACTTTCTGTATAAACCAAAAGAATTGATAGAGTTATTGACCACATTCTCTCCTTCCTCACTAAATGCGTTAAACTCCATAAGAAATACCAAATATGTATTTTTGAATTTATGATAGAAAGGATAATATCTCCAACCAGACTCGGTTGCAGCTCCAACAGCAAAGCGTCAAAACACTTCATGCGAAAACACAGAGTAGACAATCACTGCAGATGACGCAAAAGAGACATGCGGGTGTTGCATGCAAGCAGGAGATGCTTACTCTTCCTGGGCACCTGGCCTCACTACAATAATGGGAGTTCGCTTCTTTTCATGTGGTGGAGGTTTTTATTTGTTTGCTTTGGTTCCTGTTTTATCCTGATTTTGTATGCCTTCGGTTTCTGATTTGCTGAATTATCGATTTTGTGCTGTATACAGGGATATGGTCATTATCCATATTTGTCATACAACATAGAAACAAGAACATGAAAGACCACACATAAACCAACGAGACAAATGGGAAATCGGCGCCAACTTAGGACGGCCATCTTCTACGCAAGTAGTAAATGGTGGTGTTATCCGGATTACGTGCGCACATTCCTCCCATTTTTGCGGTTACCCAAATGTTTCAAAGAATGCACTATTAAAATGGAAAATAAACTTCTCGTTGTAAGATGATAACACAAATAAGAAAGGAAAACACAAGCAGCAAGATGAATATGTAAACGAAATTAAGGTATTAGATGTATAACGAACGAAATCATATAGAAAATTTTGAAATTATGTACATGAATTATTTCATATTGCTCAATCGCTTTTGATGTTGCACAGACTTTTATATTGTAATGCTGGCTAGAAAATAATCATTAGAAGTGATTAAGAAATCTCCTAAGTCGGTAATATTACTTCAAGTTTAGTATTTGCGATGGAATTCTAAGATGATAATAGTGTTTGGTCCTTCGTAAATAATGGGTTCTGAGACGACGGACGATTCGCTAAGTTTTACAATAAAATACGGCTTTACATGAGTGAAGAGGGTTATGATTCAATTCTGCAGACTGCAGTCTGTTGAAAACTTACTTATTTTCCACTTAAATGTGTTTTATCCATTAGAAACTTGATAGTTTTTCTCTGGCGAGTTTGTATTTCGTTCGATCGCCGCCATTGCTGTTACAATACAGGAAGGATACGAAACGGTACGGTGAGTTCCGTAATGACGGCGGAGGTAAAGGCCCGAACCGGAGTTGGTTACGAAAGTCCGCCCTTATAACTAGCGAAGCGGGCATATTCGGTTGCCATTCAGGTCCCTCTGACTGGTGACAGCACATGTGGGTGGCAGTTAATTGAGATAATATTATTGTAATCAAGCGGTAGCAAACCAAAAGAAATATTCTGGTGACACAATAGCAGAATCTTGGTAGCGTCTAACGATAACCTTGGCTGGTGGCAGTAGTTGGTGGCAGTACAGGAGTTGGTGGCACCCTTTACCAGCGATAGCAGAAATTATGCCCACTGATGTATGCATCTTCATGATGAATTTTTAATAAAGTTATTTCTAGCAAATGAATAAATAAATAAATCTCATATTCTGGTGACATTCCCATCTTGGTAGTGATACCACTGGTGACCTTGAACCGGTGGCACCCCTTGTTTGGTGATCTGTGTTTAGTAAAAGTGAAATTCTGTGTTCCTTTCACCTGAAAATACTTCTAGAACCTGTGTTTCCTGTCTAAACCGACTAAATATTTGAAATCTAATTAATTACTAGTTGGTGACACCCTTGGTGACTTATGTGTTATTGTGAAATCCCATTCCTGTGTAAAGTCGGTTGACGTCCAAGCCCTCCATCTTTCTGTCAGTGGCTCCAGAATCTTAAGTGCATTCGAACTCTTTTATATTTTATAGAGTTTTTACTTATTCTTTATTGAATTTCATGTAATAAATTATATAAAACTTATATTTACTCATATCTTCATTATTTCTATTGCCATTGAGTAGTTAGATACAGACGAATCCCCCAGGTAATACCTCCTCAGTCTAAATCTGAGTCGACGGCATTACATTTGGTGGCAGCGGTGGGATAAAAGCAGTGAAATATATATATATTTCTGTGTCTGATTCATACTCAGAATGGCAACTAATGAAGATTCTGAAGTTATTCTAAATTATCCTCCCGGTTCCATTGTGCAAAATCAGGAAAATGATAGTGAAAATGAAGGTGAGAATATGGAAAACGCAGAGGGCTTGGACCGTCCGACTCGGGAAAGTGATAATGTGAGATTTGCATTTAGCCAAGATATGATTGCAAGGATGGTTGCGAAAGAGGTGAAAGGTGCAATGAGTGAAATAAGAGATCAGATTCGTGAATCTATGCAACCACCTGTTAGTGTTGGTAGGAATGATGAAATTTTGAACGTTAATGATAATCAGAATCAAGGTTGTGGTGACATAGATTTTAGGGGACTACATAATAGTACACCTATTATACCAGTAGGCATGGGATTAGGAGCAAGTGTAGGGTCTAATGTGAAAATAAAGCCACAACATTATGATGGCTCTGATGACTTAAGTGAGTATATTACGCATTTTAACCTTGTGGCAGAGCTCAATGGGTGGAATTATATGCAAAAATCCCTACATCTGGCTAGCTGTCTCACTGGTGATGCCCGTGCATTATTAAACGATCTCGATGCACATAAACAAAGAGATTATAGAGAGCTTTATTCCGCGCTCAATCACCGATTTGGTACTGAAAATCGTGCCGAAATATACAAATCGCAGTTAAAAGTGCGTGTGCGAAATAAAGGTGAAACCTTGCCCGAATTAGCACAATCAATCCGTAAGTTAGCTAAGCGTGCCTATCCCGATGCGACATCTAGTATGTTAGAAGTGTTGACTTTAGATCACTTTGTGGATGCGATCCCCGATAGTGACATAAGAATGCGATTACGTGAAGTGGGACCAAAGAATATTCTGGAAGCTGAGAGATTAGCAGTGAAATTAGAAGCTTATAAGGTGGCGGACAAGGATAGAAAGAAAACAGTGCACACATGTGCAGAGCAGAGTGAGACGTCTGTTAGTGACTTAGGTAAAGAAATAGCTAAATTACAACAGGAGATTAGGAACCTTAAGAGCAGTAATGGTAATGGAGCAAGGAATAATTACAGGCGCAACTTCAATGGTGCCCAATTTCATGGTAGACAGCAGCCTAACCAACACCGGAGGGACCTGGGTGGACAACCCCACACCAGTCACCAAGGAAACAATCAGGGAAACGGTTCAATGTCGAGGCTGGGGGGTGCAGCACGACAAAACCAACAGTAAAGCCCCAGAACACAGGTTATGAACGAGAAGGAAAACACACTTTATACGTCAACACTATTATTGAGAAATCTATTTTGGCTATGTTAGTAGATACAGGGTCGAGTGTTACAATAATTAAGAAAGATGTGTATGATTTGTGGCCTGAGGAAAACAGGCCGGTGTTAGAACCTGTGAGAATGAACTTAGTTACAGCTACTGGGGAAAGTGCAAGTTTTCTGGGGAAAACCCGGTGAATATTAAAATAGGTGAGAGGGTTTGTGTGCATGATGTATTACTGGCAGATATACAGTGTGATGGGATATTGGGAATGGACTTCCTTTCAAAATATGAGTGTGACCTTCAATTAGGTCAAGGTTATTTAGTTATGGGAGGTCAAAAGGTCATATGTTACAGTGATAGTGACTTAGAGAATCCATTGTGTTGCCGAGTGAGTATTACAGAAGAAATTCGGATACCAGCAGAATCTGAAATTCTTGTAACAGGCAAAATTATAGATCCTTTTAGATTAGGTAGTGAGGGAATTGTTGAACCTTTTCCAGAGTTTGTGAATAATTCTGGGGTACTTCCTGTGAAGTGTTACGTTAGTTGTAAAGAGAATGTCTTGCCCATTTACTTAGTTAATTTTAGTAGGGAGCCATGTGTAGTTCGAAAGAATACTGTTGCTGCTGTATTTGAGGAAATAACACCTATTCCGAGAAATGAGGAACAAGGGAATGACAGTAACAACACAATAAAGTTTGGTCAACAAGCCAAAGTGAGTGAAGTGAGAACAGAAAATAAAAATAATAGAGAGTTACCTCCCCATTTGCGACTAATATATGACTCCTGTGATAAGGATCTTGACACCGAAGAAAGGATAAAAGTGAAAAATTTTCTGAGAAAACATCAAGATTTATTTTCAAAATCCGACAAGGATATAGGGCAGACTTCTTTAGTTGAGCATACCATAGAAACTGGTGATACAAGATCTATTAAGCAAAGGCCATACCGTATACCGTTGGCTAAAAGATTTCTAGCAGAGGCTGAAATAAGAGATATGGCAGAAAGGGGTATCATTGAGCCAAGTAATAGCCCCTGGTGTAGTAATTTAGTGATGGTAACAAAGAAAGATGGGTCTGTTAGGTTTTGTTTAGATTTCAGAAAGTTGAATGCCTGTACTATCAAGGATAGTCAACCGCTCCCTAGGATCGATGATACTTTGGATGCACTTAGTGGGGCCAAGTGGTTTAGTACTTTGGATTGTAAATCAGGCTACTGGCAAGTTAGTTTGGCAGAAAAAGATCGTCCAAAGACTGCTTTTTCTATTGCGGGAGGAGGCCTTTGGCAGTTTACGGTTATGCCTTTCGGGCTGTGCAACGCGCCAGCCACGTTTGAGCGCCTGATGGAATATGTTCTGGCAGGACTATCATGGGTCAAATGTTTAGTTTTTCTTGATGACATCATTGTGTTTTCAAAGTCCAATTTTGATGACCACCTGCTGAATCTCAGTGAAGTTTTTGAACGGCTTAAAAGTGCAAACTTGAAATTGAGTCCAAAGAAGTGTGTTCTGTTTAAAAAGGAAGTGAATTATTTAGGACATGTGGTAAGTGCAGAGGGAGTGAAAACTGACCCTAAGAAAATTGAGTCAATTATTGCATGGCCGACACCCCGCAATGTGAGAGAAGTCCGAAGTTTTCTGGGCCTGTGTTCATACTATCGCAGATTTGTGAAAGACTTTGCTTCCAAGGCTAAACCCTTACATAAGTTGACAGAAAAGAATATTAGATTTGAATGGTCAAAGGATTGTGAGGCATCATTTCAAGCATTGAAACAGTGGTTAACTGAAGCTCCTATTCTATCATACCCCATCGAGAGTGGAGATTTCATTATTGACACCGATGCCAGTAATGTTGGTTTAGGGGGTGTTTTATCTCAAGTGCAGAATGGTGTGGAGGTTGTGATCAGCTATTTCAGTCGCTGTTTTTCAAAGTGTGAGAGAAGGTATTGTGTGACTCGAAGGGAGTTACTTGCTGTGGTTGCAACTGTTAAACAGTTTCATCATTATCTTTATGGTCGTCGTTTTCTAGTGAGAAGTGATCATGGGGCGCTAAGATGGATCATGAATTTTAAGAAACCTGAGGGACAAGTCGCACGATGGATTGAAGTGTTGTCCACTTACGACTTTCAGGTCGAGCACCGTCAAGGGCGAGTGCATAACAATGCCGATGCATTGTCACGACGACCATGCTATGGGCAAAAGTAGTCCATATTGTGAAAAGGCAGAAGTACGTTATGATGAGGGCCTGCTGCAGGAGGCAGCACATCCGATAAGTCGTCAGTTAGATAATCTGGAAAGCTTTGAAGGGGGTATGCATAATGAAAGTGATGCTAGTGAATATGGGGTGAAGGTCGTAATGAGCTCTATGCGACAGTCTGACCCGAAAGATGGTGTGGTAGATAGCATGGATACTGGACCGGTACCATCCAGTAAACCCAGCGACTCTGCACAAAGCATGGATATGACAAGGTCAAGGCCAAGAGAAATGCAGTTACTAGCCCATCAAGTTAAACTAGTGCAGTTGGTACAGACTCGAGCTGGCGCAAGAGATGAGGTGTCGCTCGATTTATTGCGACAGGAACAAGAAGCGGATCCAATTCTAGGGATGGTGAAACTGTGGAAATCAAATGGTGTCAGGCCAAGTTGGTCTGAGGTGGCACCCAGTGGTTTAGATCTTAAATCGTATTGGTCGAAGTGGGATCATTTGTGTTTGCAAGATGATATTCTGTGTTATAGATGGTTCGAAAGTACAAATGCACCAAATAATTTGTTAGTGATACCCGATAGCATGAAGAGCAGTATTCTGACTCAGTTACATAATGTCCCTAGTGCAGCCCACTTAGGTGAAAAGAAAACATACAACAAAGTAAAGGAAAGGTTTTTCTGGCTAAGAATGAGAAAAGATGTGACTGGATGGTGTCAGAGTTGTGAGGTATGTGCAAGTAGGAAAGCTCCGCCACGTAAAGGGAAAGCCCCTATGCAACAATATCTTGTGGGTTACCCTATGGAGAGAATAGCTGTTGATGTTTTAGGGCCCTTACCCCGCTCTAACAAAGGGAACATTTATATTCTGGTGGTTGGCGATTATTTTACTAAGTGGCTAGAAGCCTACCCTATTCGAAACCAGAAAGCAACTACAGTGGCCCAAGTGTTAGTGGACAGATTCATATCAGTGTTTGGTGTTCCTTTGATGTTACATTCAGATCAGGGTACCAACTTTGAATCGGCAGTATTTAGGGAAATGTGTAAAATTCTGAAGATCCATAAGACACACACCACACCTCTGCATCCTCAGTCTGACGGAATGGTGGAAAGAGGGAACCGCACTATTCTTAGCATGATAGCAGCTTTTGTTTCCCAGCATCAAAAGGATTGGGACGAATACCTTCCCATATTAATGATGGCATATCGATCGTCAGTTCACTCATCTTCAGGAGTGACACCGTGTAATATGATGTTCGGTCGAGAAATAAATATACCAATAGACTTAGCTTTAGGAAGACCAAATGCGAGTGAAAATGTGAGTCAAAGTCAGTATGTAAAGAAGTTAGAGGAAAAACTACTGGGTGTCCACGAGTTTGCGAGAGAAAATTTGCAAATGTCTAGTGATGCTATGAAGAGAAATTATGATGTGAATGCGTCCCTTCATGTGTATAATCCTGGTGACATGGTGTGGCTATTTTCCCCGAATCGAAAAGTAGGTCTATGTCCGAAACTCCAACGTCCTTGGGACGGACCTTATCGTGTGACCGAGAAAATGAGTGATCTCGTGTACCGAATACTAAAGTTAGGGAAAACGCGAACACAGGTTGTACATCACAACCGTTTGAAAAAGTATGTCGGTGCGGCACCAAGTGGTGACAGCTAGACCAGTGTTTATAGTAGTTGGTTGGGGGAAGACTTGTGATGTATAGTATAAAAAAAAAAAAATTAAAATCATAGGGTATTGGTGACAGGTACTTGTAAATCTATTGTGATGAAACTAATGTTAGTTAACTTACTAGTGCTTAGCCATAGATGCATAGGTGATGTATAAATGTTTATGAAAGGACATGATGGAGTGAGTGTGTTCAATTACTAATTTAATATGTGCATTTAAACTAATATGGTGATGGTTGGTGGTGGCTTATAATACATTTTGATTTTGCAGAGATTGGTTCGAGATGGGGTGTACAAGTGTGACCTTTGTGGAGACGAGTTGCGTACCCTATTTGTGGCAAAAAGGCACTTGATGGAGGCTCATTCCGGATTTAAATGGCGGTGCACTGGATGTGATGAACTGTTCACAAGATCATCAACGACTCACAAGTGTGACGGGAGGAAACATACCATGGAATGTTATAAAGAAGTCATGGTGGATGATATGAGATCATCAGTCTGCGGGGCACCAGCCAAGGAGCTTTATGAAAAGTACCGTGAGGAAAAGCTTCCCCAGACCGTAACCTATCTTTACCGGCAAAGGGTACAGGGAAAGAAGAGGATGCGTTCCCTCTCGCCATCCCCTCCACCGGTATCCCCAGTGCCTCAACCTGTTTCCCCTGTCCCGCCTACACCAGAAAAGATAAGTAAGAAAGCCGGAACGACTAGATCAGCACTGGACCCCTCCCAGTACAGTGATGTTTCTGACGAAGAGATGATAGAAGGTGCAGAATCTGGGAGTGGGAGCTTGCCACCGTCCCCACAAATTACACTTGAGGATGTACGTAACGTGGTGTGCGAAAATTCTGGTGAGAGTCAGGAAAATCAGGAGACAGATGTGGGTCAGCAAAACCAGAGGGAGCCACAGGAAAGTGTGTCCAACCATGAAGCACCAGCTCTTGGCTCCGAATCACAACCTTGTACTTCATTAACTAGTGTGTCAACTCCTGGGGATGCTCCTACTACATCCAGTGAAACTGTCAAAGCGAAAAGTAATGATGGTGAAAGTGAAAGTGAGTCATGTGCCTCAGATTGTGAGGAATGCGAACGAAAGGCACAGGCTGCTATGCCTAGAGTCGTTAGGGCTGCAAAGGATATTTTGAATTATCAGGACCGTGTGATTAAGTTGAATGTTGGCGGAAAAGAATTCATGACTACACAGGATAGTTTAATACGTGAAAAGGATACAATTTTTCATCACATGATGAATTTACCGCAACGGCCCAAGGAAGCAACATTCTTCATTGATAGAGACCCAAAGTACTTTCATTTGATTCTGAATTATCTGCGTAGGATTGGAAATTTCAAAAAGGCTCTATTACCAAGGGAACCAAAAGACCTGGAAGAAATGCTCCTAGAAGTTGAGTACTACAACCTTGGGGAATTAGGGAAGCTGATTCGGAAAAGAATGGAGCATTGAGATGGAATTTGGGATTTTTAGTGAGAGGGCTGGGGGGTGGACTTTACGTATGTAATTTGTAAATAATGTGTCACCAGAAAGGTGTCTAGTGCCTGGAATGTGCTATTGTGTGATAACAAGTATCATTTGCATCAGTGCAAGTGCCAATGGTGAAATTTATCTTGTTTTATTGCATTTGAATTGGGAGTGCTCTATCTCTGCTATACATGTATACATAGAATACAGTAAATAGTGGATGTACCCCGTAATGTACATCATTTGTGCATTTACATGTTATAATAGTGCTGAGTTATATAATGCGTTCCATTGTTAATGTGTTCCATTGTTCGAATCTATTTCTAGTTCAATTTGTTTGATATATTTGCAATACCTGTTTGATTAAAGTTCATAGTTCTTGAAAACTTACAGTGCTTTAAATAGTGATTGTTGTGTTGTGGTGCAACCATGTTATGTATAGAGTGGTACTGACCAATGTGCATGGTCATTGCCAGCATTGAGTGTAATCAAATGTGAGAAATAATAAGTTCCAAAGTCAGTAACAGAATAAGGAATTCTGTGTAGCAAAATTGTTTATGAAAATGTTTGGAGACCAAACCTCAGTAAGTGGGGGATAGTGTAATCCTGGCTAGAAAATAATCATTAGAAGTGATTAAGAAATCTCCTAAGTCGGTAATATTACTTCAAGTTTAGTATTTGCGATGGAATTCTAAGATGATAATAGTGTTTGGTCCTTCGTAAATAATGGGTTCTGAGACGACGGACGATTCGCTAAGTTTTACAATAAAATACGGCTTTACATGAGTGAAGAGGGTTATGATTCAATTCTGCAGACTGCAGTCTGTTGAAAACTTACTTATTTTCCACTTAAATGTGTTTTATCCATTAGAAACTTGATAGTTTTTCTCTGGCGAGTTTGTATTTCGTTCGATCGCCGCCATTGCTGTTACAATACAGGAAGGATACGAAACGGTACGGTGAGTTCCGTAATGACGGCGGAGGTAAAGGCCCGAACCGGAGTTGGTTACGAAAGTCCGCCCTTATAACTAGCGAAGCGGGCATATTCGGTTGCCATTCAGGTCCCTCTGACTGGTGACAGCACATGTGGGTGGCAGTTAATTGAGATAATATTATTGTAATCAAGCGGTAGCAAACCAAAAGAAATATTCTGGTGACACAATAGCAGAATCTTGGTAGCGTCTAACGATAACCTTGGCTGGTGGCAGTAGTTGGTGGCAGTACAGGAGTTGGTGGCACCCTTTACCAGCGATAGCAGAAATTATGCCCACTGATGTATGCATCTTCATGATGAATTTTTAATAAAGTTATTTCTAGCAAATGAATAAATAAATAAATCTCATATTCTGGTGACATTCCCATTTTGGTAGTGATACCACTGGTGACCTTGAACCGGTGGCACCCCTTGTTTGGTGATCTGTGTTTAGTAAAAGTGAAATTCTGTGTTCCTTTCACCTGAAAATACTTCTAGAACCTGTGTTTCCTGTCTAAACCGACTAAATATTTGAAATCTAATTAATTACTAGTTGGTGACACCCTTGGTGACTTATGTGTTATTGTGAAATCCCATTCCTGTGTAAAGTCGGTTGACGTCCAAGCCCTCCATCTTTCTGTCAGTGGCTCCAGAATCTTAAGTGCATTCGAACTCTTTTATATTTTATAGAGTTTTTACTTATTCTTTATTGAATTTCATGTAATAAATTATATAAAACTTATATTTACTCATATCTTCATTATTTCTATTGCCATTGAGTAGTTAGATACAGACGAATCCCCCAGGTAATACCTCCTCAGTCTAAATCTGAGTCGACGGCATTACAATATTAAGATGGTAGGTAACAGGAAAAGGATTTTCTTTAATAGGGTCATTTTTAGGAGTTATCTCCCCTTGATGGAGAAAACTTTAAAAATTAATTGCAAAAGATCTAAACGATGAACTTGATAGTTTTCGGTGACATTTGATAAATATTAATTTTTAGAAAATGTTCATCCATCTATATTTGAGTCGCCATCATTTTCTTGGAAAAGATGGCTGAAATATTAGTTTTTTACATAGACTTCAGTGTAAACTTTGAGGGCCGATAACCCTAAAGGAGCTAACTTTTTCAAAAACACATTGATGGAAAATTTTCAATATTTTTTTCTTTTATAACTATGTCATAAGTTTCGAATTCCAAACACAATAAATGGGTGTACCAATTTTCCCACATTATACATCTAATGCCTTAACAAACGAGGGGGGAGGGGGTACAAATATTTCAAATGAAGAAAATGCTCAGAAAAATGTTCAAGCTATTCAATTTATCAATTTGACAATATATATTTTTGTTGCTATTTCGGAAACTTGCCATTTCATCGAAAAATATCATCGAAATTAAAGGAGGTTAACATCTTAGCACCATCCCTCCAAAGCTATTTTGAACATAGATTTTATTTGGATATGTTACCGAATCGACCCAAAGGAATTTAGGAGACGCGCATTCTCTGTAAAGTAAATGTACAAATGTAAATTCTAAAAATAAAACCAGAGGCGCTAGTGAAATGAATTTGGGTATTAAAAGGATTTTGGCTGGAAGCATCACTGATGAGAATTTAATATTCGTCATGAAAATTGGTTGGAAATTTTTTTCAAGAAGGTATAGAGTTGGAACACTTCCGTATTATTAAAAGATATCAAGCTAAAAAGAAACAGATAAAAACTTTGTAAAGATTGAAGCTGATGGGAAAGAAGGGAGGGGATCTCCAACCAGACCCTGTTACAGTACCAACAGCAAAACGCCAAACACCCCGTGCGAAAACACAAAGACGAGCACGGTAAGAGACGAAAAAGAAACACACGACACAGAAACATTAAACACAAAATACTACAAAAGACTACACATATAAAAACGAAACCAATGGATAACAAGTGCCGACTAAGGACGGCCATTCGCTACGCCAGTAGCAAATGGTATGGTTATCCGGAGTACGTGCGCACAACCCTCCCAAATTTCCGGTTACCAAAAGGTACCGAAGAACGCACAATTATAGTGTAAAACAACCTCCTCACTGTTTCATGATGATGCAAACAAGACAGCAATACGCAGGGGCCCAAGCAAAAGCACAATCGTCGTAGGATTACAACAAAGAACGAACATCTGACAATAAGACAAAGTATACCAGAAATACCAATCGTAGACTTGTTCAGGAGTCACAGATCAAAGGGAATATGGCCTTATTGAATAAGTTTAAACGAACAAGGCAATGGCAAACCCCTGAATGGAGGCAGGACCAGGTGCCCGGGAGGAGTGAGTGTGCTCTGATAGCATGCACCACCAGTCTCGAATGCCAAATAGGAACAAAACAATGTCAACAAACAATAAACAACAAGACATAGGTAGAATAAAACCGTAGTATATATGAAAAGCAGACACAGCGAGAAATGTTTAAGTATCGATTTAAGGTATTTCATCATTTTTCGAGCATTAATGTATTTTTCTTTTAATTTTAGATATCCTTGAATACAGCGTAAACTACCCGTCCCTTTACTCGCGTCCAATTTAAAAATGTATTCACTCTTCCTCAATGAAAGCATATAATTTTCTATGTTAGTTGGTAGCTCAATCATTCGGATGGATATGCAATTTCAAAAGCTTTTATTTCAGAGTATGTTCAGTTTCTATAATTAAAATATGACTGTTCAGGTTACCATGCAGCCTTGTCTTCTTACATAAAGACTTGAATTGTTTAACTTGACAAGGGTTTTCGGAAACTGATAATGAATTGAATTGCACTTTTCATTCAAAAATTGATTTTCACTACTTATTTCTATTTTCAACGCTTTTTTTCTAATTCTAATGTTTGTTTAAAGATCATAAATTCAATAACATTATATAATAATAACTTGCTAATTAATAAAAGCAAACAGAAGGAGCATGCGTTCAAGATAATGGATTTGACATCAGTATTTGTTTAGATTGCTATTGACGTAAAAATGAAATGGATCATTACAATCGTACCAGTCTGTAATCAACATGACATCAGGGTGGATTTGTTTAACTCTTTCCTGGATTTTACTCTCTGGTGAGTTTTCCGATTTTTTCCAAATAAGGGCCTATAATGGTTAGAATAAGAGATACTTTGCAAGAATGTATGTGGTATATGGTTCTACTTTCATCTAAATTAGGTACAATATGTATGTAAATCAAACGCAATAAATATAATTGTATGATTTGATATTACAATGATTAATTAAATAAATTTAAAAAAAGAAAGAAAAAAAAAAAGACTTAAGAAGCTATAATAAACGCTTTTATCTATAAAAAAAAAATCTATATTTAAGTTTGCAAATCGTGATTCTGTGTAGATAAAAAGAGCATTGAAGCAAACTCCTAACAAATCTAAATACGATAGTTTCAAATTCATATTTGATTGAAATTTTATTCAAGAGGGAAGAAAGGATATCAATAAAACATAAAATAACTTATAACTAGTATTCTGTAGACTTTTCTCTCGATTAGAAATTATCGTAAATTTGAGTGGTTTTTTTTATTCTGCTGCAATACTATAATAGACATAATTTGTAAAGTTTATTGATTAGTTACACGATATCATGCAATTTTGCTTTACTTGTCCAAATTTTCTTCGTTCCTTCTGTTGAAAAGCTTAAGGAGACATTTTCACATATATTAAGTTTAGTGACTTGTTGCTGGATCTTTTCACTCACTTCTTGTATTTGTGCAAATTCAAATATTTTTAAAATAGGATTTGTAATATGTCCTTTTCAGATACATCATTATCACATAATAAGCTTTAATATTGTGTTTGAAAATGAGCATGTAAGGAAACTTAAATGAGACTTTGCATGTCTGGTTGTTTAAAAATTGGTTCAAAAATCTTATGAAACATCATAGAATTAAAGAAACACTTTTATTTGTAGGAGTATCCTGTTATGACAATGCTACAGAACTGACCGATCATCTGCTAGCCAACTACAACACAGGTGTAAGACCATACTGTAATAACGGTGAAACTACTAATATAACACTGGACATTGCTGTCCGTCAAGTCATAGATTTAGTAAGTCAGAATCCATAGGCATTACTATTCTTCAAGTAAGTCATAGATTTAGTAAGTCGGAATCCATAGGCATTGATATCCGTCAAGTCATAGATTTAGTAAGTCAAATTCCATAGACATTGATATCCGTCAAGTAAGTCATAGATTTAGTAAGTCAGAATCTATAGACATTGATATATGTCAAGTCATAGATTAAGTAAGTCAAATTCCATAGACATTGCTATCCTTCAAGTAAGTCATAGACTTAGTAAGTCAGAATCCATAGACACTGATATCCGTCAAGTCATAGATTTAGTAAGTCAGAATTCATAGACATTGCTATCCGTCAAGTAAGTCATAGATTTAGTAAGTCAGAATCCATAGACATTGATATCCGTCAAGTCATAGATTTAGTAAGTCAGAATTCATAGACATTGCTATCCGTCAAGTAAGTCATAGATTTAGTAAGTCAGAATTCCTAGACATTGCTATCCTTCAAGTAAGTCATAGATTTAGTAAGTCAGAATCCATAGACATTGATATCCGTCAAGTCATAGATTTAGTAAGTCAGAATTCATAGACATTGCTATCCGTCAAGTCATAGATTTAGTAAGTCAGAGTTCATAGACATTGCTATCCGTCAAGTCATAGATTTAGTAAGTCAGAATCCATGGACATTGATATCCGTCAAATCATAGATTTAGTAAGTCAGAATCTATCGATTTAATTTAACAAATATTTATTGATGAACAACATGTCAACATCAATTCTTTGTCTGTAGCTGGACTCAATAAGTGATGCATTATAATCTCAGAATAAAGTTATTGTGTACATTGTACACATTGCTTTGTAAATAATGAGACCAAAAACAAAGCAAGGTTTATGAAATTTTGAAAAAGTACATTTGCTAGGAACTTATATGTATAACCAATGTTTTATATCAAAGTGTAAAAATTAAAATGATTTTGATTCTGATGTCGTCCAAAATCTCTTTCACAATGAATATGCTTTAGAAACGAATTATGCTAAGAAAGAATGTTGATTTCTTTTCCTTATATTTATTAATCTAGGACGAGCCAAACCAGGTCCTAAAAATCAGCGCATGGATAAGATTGGTAATGAAATTTTATTTAACAGGCGTCCTTCTCAGTTATTTTGATTGTCTTATTGAAACGAATAGAAAGAAAATAAATCCAATTTCTGCTTTACTGTAAGAGAGCGAAGAATAAGGGAAAAAATTGCTAATAAGTGAATGAAACTCAAGACATAACCCTTAATAATCTATTTATATTATAAACGTGGTTATTTTCGCGGGGGATTTCGCGATTATAACGTCAAGACTTTTCGCGCGGTGGGAATATCAGCCATAAAAATGTCTTTCTTATTTAACGAAGGCAACTTGGAGATTTCTTCGGGAGGGGGACATTTTCGCGAAGTCCCTCTATTCGCGAAAAACGCATTAATTACCCTTCGCGAAATTTTCCACGTTTGTAGTAATCACAAATCCATATCCATTAACATATGAAAAATATATCGTTTGTTTGTAATTGCTTAAACTACTTAGATATTGTGAGATGTATCCCTTCCTTGTTTGTTTTGATCGGAATTTATGTCGTCATGTCTATCATATAACAACATAGTTAAACGCACCCATTCTGTGGTGATATAATAAAAGTCTCTACAATTACATACTTGAGAAATGAACAAAGTAAAGTATTCGGAACTGAATACAAAATTGTCTCTACGATATCATCAGAAATATCTCTTCAAAAGAATAAAATAAATTAATATTAAAAAATCTTCGACCATTTGGAGTCATGTAAAAATTACATTATTTCATGTAAATCTACATTTGAGATTAAAATATTGTGTTCTAGCATGAACAGACAGCCTATTCACATGTTTTAAAAATATTAGGTTTTTTTTATTGAAAGGTATGGACCGACTGTCGTTTGGTTTGGAACATCTCAGATTATGGGAACGTCACCAACATTCATGTACCTTACAAGCAAATATGGATTCCTGATCTGGCACCTTATGATAGGTAAGTAATTTGAAAATTTGAAAATGTCAAATTATCTTAATTCAATTTGAGAAATGGTTACATTAAATATTTTAAAGAATTTATAGTTTTGTGATATAGTTATTTGTTCCAGATTCTCTGAACATTGGCTGTACATTCATTTGTTGCTATCATTTTACCTCTTGTGTTGTGATGATATAAATTTTGTGCGATTATAGTTTTTTGGTGTGTCCAGGTCTATCTGTCTGTCTATCTGCCAAATATTTTAGTTTCTGTTTGACTTTGGACGTCATAAGATTGGGCACAATCATTCATATGTGTATTTCTTGTTGCCAGACATATCTTTTGGTACCAAAGCTTTTTTAAATTATGTCCTTGATCTTGGAGTTTTACTTGCTTTTTTGAAATCTTATCACTTGCAATGATTTTTGAAGGATATGAGATAGGGCTTTTTTACATTTCATTTTCTTCTGGCAATACACTTTGACATCATGAATCAGACATTCTTTTACAGATAACTGTACGTGATTAACACACAAATAATGTTTATTGCAGCGTCGCCACTGAGTTTGTTGGGATACGAGACTTCCGTGCAAACATATACTCAGATGGAACAGTCCATTATAATTTTCCAACTATCTTAGAAACGCTTTGTCCAGTGAATGTCCAGAAATTTCCATTCGACACCCAAAGCTGTGCACTTCAACTTGGATCATGGTCGTACAATGGAATAGAAATAGACATGTTTTATAAAGCGCCGACAGGTGACCTTTCTGCATCCAAGGACAACGTTGAATGGGATCTCTTGTCGTTCACTGCGGTGAAAAGTATCCATTACTACGCCTGCTGTCCGGAACCCTATCCAGACTTGACCTACACTTTAGTTTTAAAACGGAAGCCTTCATTCTATATTACAAACATTCTGACTCCCTCAGCTGTCATCTGCTCAATTGCATTGCTCGGATTTATACTTCCGGTGGATTCGGGTGAGAAAGTTTCCCTTCAGATTACTGTGATGCTCTCTTTGGCAGTTTTCCAACTGATGGTAGCAGACAAATTACCTCCGGACTCTGATGTCACTCCATATATATGTACGTATCTACCCGACATTGTAGTACACTAATTTTGTTCCTTAAGTTAATTGAAAGCAAAGTGGTAGTCTATAAAAGATATTTCATTAAGAATAGAAAAAAATAAATAAATAAAAAGCAAAAATACTGTAAACCGTCTTTTATTCGCGAGCGTTTTATTTTCGCGATATTCGCGAGGTCCTTTGATTAGCGAAAGTAAAACGCCGCGAATATGTCCAAACACATGTGCAGAAAGATATGTTTATATGATTAAGATTAAATTAAGATGCTGCGAATAAAAATGGTTTACAGTATCGGACACTTTATGTGAAGAGCCTTGAAATAGACAGCAGCAGCTTTTTATGATCTTAAAGATATTGATTTGAACTTGTACACAATTTTATATTATTTTGTTCTTCTGCAGCTATTTACTTCAATTTCGGACTAATCATCGTGGGAGTAGCATGTACCTTCGCTGTCATGGTTGATTACGTTCACTTCAAAGGGTCACAGCCTTTACCACGCTGGATGCGTGTACTCTTTCTCAAATACCTCGCTTATGTCACATGCATTTATGTTCCCGATGAGAGCAAGAATTCCCTAATGGTAAGACTTATGGCAATACTGATAAGAATATCAATATATGAATAGGAACTAATTGCTTGTTTAACTGATTCACTCACCCTATGTAAATTTGCTAACGTTGTGTGTAACGTATTCTCGTACCGTGATATTACTCAATATACAAGATTTGGACACTCTGATTGTTGACAAAAAATCTGACGTGATAAAAGGTTATAATGTTTAATATGTGCATCTCATGATGAAATCTTTTATTGAAATAAAGAAATTAAATGTGGAAGCGCCACAGAATGAGTTTGAATAAATTTTACAAAACCAATTTCGCTTTTTAATGAACAGTACATGTACATCTTTCGGTCATGATTAAATACCTGAAACATGGATGACTGCATGGTGCACTATATATGTATATATTTTTTTCAGTAGGCTGCTTTTTTTAATGAATGTTGAATCATTTGGGATTTGTTTGTTATCAATATTTATTCTATGTTGCAAATAGTTTCTTTGTATAGAGACATAAACAATTCTTTTCTTATGTACGATTCTTAAAAATTTGACAAATATTCACATGATTTGTTATTTAAGCATATGCATAGAAGTGTTAACGTCTTCAAATTGAATAGCATCATTTAAAAACAGATAAATTGGCAACGTGGACCAGACATGCACGTTTCGGGTACTTAACCCTCATCAGTGATCCTAAATCTAAACAATATAATATGCCAAAAAGTATGAAAGTTACTATGTCGAAAAAGTATACCGAAAGACGTAGCAGGATGAGTGGGGTATGATGCTACAGGACCCACTTTTTAGAAATTTCAAGAAATTTTGATACCAAAAATTTAGAATGCGTTGAAGAAACGATCAACCGAAATTGAAAGATGAAAATAATTATTTGATAACTCAGATGCATTAGAAACGAAAATAAATATAAGTATTTGGTAACTTACATGTTTTCCATGATTTCTTTCAGCAAAGTGAAAGTAAAAGTACCGAAAATGGCGCCTTTAACAACAATCATGACGCGGACTTGAACGGCTTTGTAATAGGCGGCATCACAACTGGAGTACACGATGGGAATGGCAGCATATCTGAGTTAAAAGCTCCCTCTTCTATCAGTGTTTGTGATGAAGAGTCGCTGAGGTCAGAGGAATGGAAAATAGTTGCAGCTGTGATTGACCGTATCTGCTTTGTATTATTCTTAATTCTAGTCTTCGGGGGTCATTGTGTTATTCTAGCATACATGATAAATTAGGTATTTTAATGATAGAACAAAATCTATATTGCACTTATTTGATGTGAGTCTCTATCTATATGCACTCATATTCTTTACAATCATAGTACAATATCGAGGACAAGTCTATACATAATATTCTTACTTTTTGTTTCCTTCATTTTCTGGTGTATTAGATATTATCATAGTTAAATATCGAGGACAATACTGAGTCTATATACGGAATACTTTTACTATTTGTTTCCTTCATTTTCTGGTGAATTAACAGTGGTTTCAATGTATTTATTAAAGGCTACAAACTTTGAATATTTGAAGACTTCCTTGTTAATGTAATACATCAAACGTAAAAATATTTCAGATAGATCTGAATGACAGTTTCGATATATTTAAACTGTTTACGAAAGTGTATATCACTTTTCACATGAATGAATCAAATTGCGACTTTGTCCCTCAGATTGATGATTCTCACAATGATCGAGTGCCTTTGATATAAGTATAATATACAGTAAAAGAATACCATTGAGAGAGTTAGGACGATTCGCATCCGGGAATTAGGTCTAGTCTCGTGCTAACGCCATCTATGGTATACTTTTACTGCTTTATTATACCGTTACTGTGACGTCAACAGCGTCACGCGCAGAAGCTCCGCCCTATTTCGAGTCTCATTCAGGGAATTAGTCTTCCCAACTAACGCACCCTTAGCAGGGACATAGTTTATCAGGTGATTACACCTAGATTTAATGAGTATCTTTTTTACACAAGAAAAAAATAGTAGAGGTATAATTTATTATGGTGTTTTATCATACCTCTACTGATTTTTTTCCTATATCAAAATTTAATCATTAAATCTAGTTGTAATTTGCCTCATAAGACTGTTTTAGTTTGCACTAATGAGGAGGCTATTAGCGTTTAGCATAATATCTAAGCCATATTGCTACGTCTTTTGGTATATTTTGGACATAATTTTCACAGATTTTGGCATATTTCATTGTTTGGGTTGAGAATCACTGACGAGGATTAAATACCCAAAACGTGTATCTGGTCCATTCTGTAAATTAATCTGCTTTTAAATTATGCTAATGAATTTGAAGACGTGTAACCTACACAACGGTTTTGCGTTCTTGGAGTCCGCTGTGTGACGGGACATTTTGGTGGATTGTAATCCGGATAACAAAAGGCAAACGCAGCATTGCTACTAACGTAGCAGATGACTTAATCGTCACCGTTTTTGCATTGATCTTGTTGGGGTATGTGTAGTCTTTTGTGTTTAATGCTTCAAATGATGTCGGGTTTGATATTTGGTCTCCCTTGTCCCTTTGGTGTTTCTTAATTGTGTTTGTCTCTTCCTTTTTTTTTTTTGCATTGAGTCGTTTGTTTTTTGTTTGCTTTGCTGTGGGTGCTGCAACCGAGTCCTGTTGGAGATCCACTCCATTCTTCTGGACGATTGGACGGACAGATATGCGAACACTAATCAAAGTTATCTCAATCTTGCGTTTGTTTGAAAAAATGAAATCTGGAAATTTCCAAGCCAATACGATTTCTTCATACGACTTCTCCAATATGTACACCACACTTCCTCATGACAAAATTAATTATCGATTATCTAATCTCATTAAATGGTGTTTTGATCGAGAGCGAAAAACTTACATTTGTACATCTGAATCGAAGGGTTTCTTTTCCTCGACAGACTACAAATCATACAAATCATGGACATGTAGTGACCTGTGTAATGCCTTGTCCTTCCTCTTGGACAATATTTATGTTAGATTTGGTGAGGATCTATACAAGCAGGTTGTAGGAATTCCTATGGGTACTAAATGTGCGCCTCTTGTTGCAGATTTATTTTTATACACTTATGAAAAAGAATTTATCCAAAATCTTCAAAAGCAAAGAAAATTTGATGAGCTGAAATGTTTCCATAATAATTCTAGGTATCTGGATGATATTCTAACCATTGACAATCCTGCTTTTGAATTATAAAAGAATGAAATTTATCCACAAGAATTAACCCTTAACAAGGCAAACGTTTCAAATACAGAAACACCTTTTTTGGACCTAAATATCAAAATTGTAAACGGAAAGATTCATACAAGTGTATATGACAAAAGGGATGATTTTGGATTCAACATAGTAAATTTCCCTTGGCTTGACGGTGATGTTCCAAGATTACCGTCATACGGCATTTACATATCACAGCTCATCCGGTACGCTAGAGCATGTACTGATACTTTGGATTTTCACAGTAGAAATTTACAAATTACCAAAAAACTTTTAGGTCAAGGTTTCCGCTTTCACAAACTAGTTAAGACTTTCTGGGAATTTTACAAAAATTACAGTCAACTTCTTTTAAAATTCGGATCTATACATGCAACAGAGTACATTACTATGGGTATTACACAACCTGTCTTTTATGGTGATATGATAAACAAAATAAAAAGGATCAAAGGTAGGCAGCATAACCATCGAAAATGCGTCAGAATCATCAGACGCCTTTTATACCGTGGATATGATCCTAATGTCACCAGACGGACACTAGGCTTGGTACTTGACCAATCTACAGTCTTGTACAAGCGCATCCTTGAGACTTGCACTCTGACTGACTTTGACGACGGGACTCCATGATTGGCCCTGTCCAAACCTCTTTAGAGAAGACAGGGCCCCGACCACCTGTCCTCTCTGAATATCAGTCGGACTCCTCGGGTGATTACATACATGAGCTCGCTACAGCCGGCAGAGCACGGACTGTATTACGCATGCCCTCTTTTTATAGCCATTTACATATTCATCTGTGTCCCTGGGGCCTCTGCGTTTCGCGGTCTTGTTTGTGTGATGTCATCTTACAGTGAGGAGGTTGTTTTACACCACAATTGTACGTTCTTCGAGACCTCTGGGTAATTGGAGAAGTGAGAGGGTTGTGCGCACGTAATCCAGGATAACCACACCATTTGCTACTTGCGTGACAGATGGCCGTCCAAAGTCGGCACCGGTTACCCATTGGTCTCGTCGGTTTATGTGTAGTCTTTTGTGTTTGATGTTTACATGTCGTGTGTCTCTTTTCCGTCTCGTGCTGTACTCGTCTTTTGTGTTTTTGCATCGGGTGTTTTGGTGTTTTACTGTTGATGCTGCAACGGGGTCTTGTTGGAGATCTCCTCCCTTCTTTTGCAGTTATATTTTCCATTTTCATTAGATTAATTCAGTTAACTTTGTACAGAAAACTGAAAATATTATATGTATCCCGCGTCTGATATTTTATGAATTATAATATAGAAAAGTATAAATATGCAAAGTGTTCGTTACATTACACCAGATTTAACATCGAGAAAATAAAACGAAATCAGGCATGCCTTTATTATAACACGCATGCCTTTTCAAGTACATGTAATTGCCAATGACATGAAAAACGAACGTAGACAGTAAGCACATATTGTGTAAGGAAGCTATACACAATTTGATAACCTGCATCTCTAGGGTCTCAATTAGATATGGTACAAAAGTTCAAAGGTTGATGTAAACTTTCCAACTAAATGGCATAGGAATACAATGCACAGACGCTAATAGAACATATTCATATCATTTCCCAGTGCACATAGTAGATCTAAATAATTCATATATATTTCGAGATTTATGAATTAAAAAGTTTGGTTTAAATTCGACACAAGGAAATCCCACTTACATCCCAACAAACCTTTCTGCCTCTGAAATAATAGATAACCACAAATCAGCTCTTGCACACTTTGGCTTCGACACTAACAAATTGATTTAGATTTAGATTTGCCATACTTACACTGCATACTTAAAATGCATAAGAATCCGAACAAACAACGTTTCATAGCTGGTTCCTCAAAATGTTCTATCAAATCTATATCGATCTTACTCACCAAAGTTTTATCTGAAATCAAATCTGGGCTTCAAAAATATTGTTCGACAGTATATTCTCGCAGTAGTATCAACCAGATGTGGATTTTAAAGAATTCGAAGGAACTTTTAGAACATCTGAAATCCACTCATTTTAGTAGGGTCCATTCGATCAAAGCCTTTGATTTTTCGACATTTTACACTACAATTCCACATTCTAAATTGAAAGAGAGACTCGCAAAAATTATAAGTAATGCGTTTACAAGTAAGAACGGTAATCGCAAATACAAATTTATTATTGTTAACTATGACAAAACCTACTTTGTAAAAGAAAAGTCCGATTCTGAAAATAAGTACACTGAAACTGATATTATTCAGATGTTAAACTTTCTGATCGACAACATTTTTGTTGTGTTTGGAGGAAAAGTCTTCCACCAAATTGTAGGAATTCCAAGGGGAACCAATTGTGCCTCACTCCTTGCCGACGTTTTCCTTTAATCTTACGAAGCTGAATTCATTCAATCTTTGGTCTTTGAAGGGAAAAGATACTTAGCTTCTGACTTCAACTTCACTTACAGATACATAGACGATGTGTTGTCAATCAATAATCCAAATTTCGCGGATTACCTGAGCAGTATCTATCCTTCGGAGCTTGAAGTCAAAGAAACTACAGAGACAAATAATTCAGCATCCTATTTGGACATAATGTTGTCCTACGACACTGATGGTCACATGAACACCTCACTCTATGACAAACGTGACGACTTCAATTTCAGCATAATGTTACAAACTTTCCTTTTCTAAGTAGCAACATCCCTTCATCGCCTGCTTATGGCGTGTTCATATCTCAATTGATACGCTATGCCAGAGCAAGTACCAAATATACGGATTTTGTTCTGAGAGCTAGGCGTCTTTCAGATAAGCTTCTCAGTCAGGGATATGTTTGTGACCGACTAACATCGTCACTGAGGAAGTTCTACGGTCGATATGGGGAACTCGTCATACACTATGATGTCCCACTCTCCAGAATAGTGGATGATATTCTGTCATAGACCATTTGAACCATCCAACCAAAGATTGTACTCTATGTCTTCCGAAATGGAAGTTACAGGATGTGACGTTCTACCGAATTGAAGCGGTGGGTGTTGCATGCAAGCAGGAGATGCTTACTCTTCCTGGGCACTTGGTCTCACTCTCATATCGGGAGTCCGCATCTTTTCATGTGGTGGAGGTTTTTGTTTGTTTGCATTGGTTTCTGTTTTATCCTCATTTTGTATGCCTTCGGTTTCTGATTTTCTGAATTATCGATTTTGTGCTGTATACAGGGATATGGTCATTTTCCATATTTGTCATATACAATGTTTTTATCTGTTAAACTAAAACTTAAGCTATTTTCGATCCATTTGTTTTTTTAATTATAGAAATCCTTAAGGTCCTCTACCAAGTTCGTGTTTTATGTGCCGAGCGATCAACAAATATGGCTGACAAGGACTCTGATTGGCTGATGCAGTTTGGACTTCTCTTATACAACTGCTGCAAAGAGTTTAACGAAACATTTCAGGCAGCCAGTACTTTTAAAGTTTTACTACAAATATATCCACTTTCAGTCTTTCGTCCGTTTAAACATCGTCCATGGAAGGTTATTCTACGTTTAGACAAATTCAGTAATACATGTATACTTGTCATTCAACTACTGAATTACAAATAATTGTCCATGACATAAAAATAGAATGTAGGCTGGCATCACATGCAGACGTGTTATATATGCATATTTATGGAATCTACAGATAATTGACCAACGTTATCTCTAAGGCCTAGACATTGAACTTTATGTATGCATAATTGCTATATTATTATTTCCGACAATCCTAACCAATAACCAGAGTATCAATGTAGATGAAATCTTACGCTGTAATAACAAAACTGATATTCTGATAATCGTATACCAAAGAGAATACAAATCATGGCAAAATAGAAACACATCTGACAAAAAGAAACCGTGTAATATTTAAACAGGTGTGAAATCTCGTAGCTTGGAATTCTGCAATTGATTCTATGTACCAGGGAAGAGTAAGCATATCCTACAGATTTGCCAACAAGGTCAACTCTTGCTAATGATCGCTTTTTCATGTAGACACACTCCAATACATAGCTTTAGTGTACTAACCTATAATTTTTCCGTGTCTCTTCTATGTCAACGTGGTTGGGCATCAGCTCGGACGTTATACCACGTCAACCTAACACCAGTAAATAGTGATTTTATTGTAGCCCATCGCAGGAGACTTATAACGCACCTTTCTTATACCTTTACCATTATCTTCTTATTTTGCATGTTCATATGATCTTATGATATCAACCTTGTCGTTTGTTAATATTGTTGCAATAGGATCTCATTTGAATTCCTCTTCAGCTCACCCGCCGAAGCTCAATGTACCCGATATCAAAGCGCGGCCGTCGTCGTCCGCCAACGCCAATTTTCTTGTTAGTTTTTGTAGATTTTAAAGCCCAGTACAATTTTACCTTTGAATGTGCCCCGAGATAGTTACAAAAAACATGACTCTATACATAAACCTATTTCAAAGTTGATATCAATGTATGTTCACATATTCCTTTTTTTCAGATTTGTTTTCAGAAACTCAAAATCCACTCCTGTACTTCTGTTGAAAAAAGACTGTTCAAACTTTTTTAATAAAGATTTTATACTTTAATTCTATTCAGACATGACGCATTTTAAATATTTGAAATATCCTTATAATGCACATTTTGGTTGAAATGTGACTCAAGGTGACTTCATTAAATGTCTTACCTGTACATGTACCACATAAACAATCTTTTAAAATTTAATTTAATTTTCTCGAATAATTCTGTTATTTTATGCAAAAAGGGAAATATTGGTGTAACGAGTAAGACTTTTTTTCTAATATGAAGCAGGAAATCACATTTGTATCAAGTTTCATAATTCTCTTAGTGATACCAGACCTTGCACTTGGTCAGAGGAATGGTATACCACGTGACTCAAGGAAATCTTCATCCAGAAAGGTAAGATCGCACAGCTGATTTTTTTATGAAGAATCCTCATTTGATATATAATAAAAACGTTCGATAAGTAAAAAGGGGAAAAAGAAAAAGATGTTCAATCTGATTTCGATCGAAAAATATAGCTCTGAAACTTCGGAAACACTGAGAAATGTTCCACATCACTTTTATGACATTCAGTATTGAGTGTACTTTCTTAATAATGCCTACTGGTATATTACTTTTTTGAAGAGTTCTATACAATTTAGTAATATCTGTCCGTTCATCGAGAAACTGGACAAGTAGAAAGGTTGTACTCACGTAATCCGGATAACTACAGCACTTCCTACTAATGTGGCAGATGGCTATCCCTAGTCGGCACTGATTGCCCAGTGGTCTCGTAAGTTTATGTTTAGGCGTTTTTCTGTAATGTATTGATGTCTTCCCTGTTGTTTGGGCTTCCTTGTCCAACTGACTCCAGTTAGAAATCCACTACTTTCTGTCATAATCTAAATTTTCTTGCAAAGGATATGTCTGCTAATATAGGTTTAGTAACACCTTAGAATTGGAGATAATTTGAGCTCCTCTTTTCCATTTTGTTTTCTGCGTAAGGAAAAAACTTGATGACAAAGAATAGTGTAGTTCACAGATTGACATACAAAGAAAAATTAAACAAAATTCCTCGAAGAGACACACATGAGTGTACACGGAATATTAAAAAGGGGGAAAAACACTAAAACCGAGCTGGACACGAAGGGCTAGTAGCCAAAAGAAGAAAACAACTGATGTTGCAAATAAGCAGGAGCTGTGCATATGCACCAAGCATGTATCAGTGCCACTTAACAAAATAATTCCGTCCTTGCAATGGAATCTGGAGATAGTGTTCTTGTCCTTCGTGTTTCTATGGTGCTTTTTGTCCGCTTTCTCTTGAGAAACTTTCAAGAATGTGTACACCTATTGGTAATAATTTTGGATTCTGATTTAGGTTGACTTCTATTCACTGATACGTATGATAGTCACTGACGTCTTTGAACGTTTAGATACTTAAGTATGATAGTGTAGAATTTCGATTCATTGTATAATGATATGAAAGTCTGATTCAAATGCCTTTGTGACCATCCATTGTAGCCAAAACTGCAAACAAATCACATGTCCTGGACCACAACGTTACCAGATGGTAGAGTGATTGACGAGACAGTCAAAATCATTCCAAGTCAGAAGAAAATGTACATTCGTTCCAAAAGGGTGCCTGTTGGATCAGGATTCTCCAATTCGTCTACACTGATTTATTTCAATAAGGTATGGACATTTTTATTTTCTTCTGCATTCGAAAAATATTTTATAAAACCTTATGGATAACAATAAAGACAATGGAAATTTATGACTAGTAATTAATATTTTGCGACCAAAAACCGCGAATCCAATTTTAAGCATTTTAGGACGCATTTTCTGTGCTATATTTACAAACTTTTAAAACTGGTTTTGAGAGTGAATAGGTGGCTTTCGTTGAAACGAGATTTCATTGTCGTAAAAATAATCATATGATCAAGTAAAGTCTATTGTCTCGTATTAAAACAAGTATTAGCTTTTACAAAAAGTTTGTCGTCAGTTAGCTGACTTTAAATGTTGTAACTTTTAACAGGGACGTATATAAAAAATGTACGTCCCTGGTTTTATTTAGAAAGTCGTATTAAAATGCACTCTTGTTAGACCAATCGTACATTACCGGGCTTTTCCGCTTTCAAGCGACGGAAATTTCCCAGGATCTTCGTGTTGTTGGTCGTATCTGTGTTAAGACTTTTCGATGCATCTTTCGGAAGAAAATGCATTTTCATTTGTCAAGTCATCTAGACTCTTAAGCCGACTTGATGAAAGAATATAATGTACAGATTCTGAATAACCTAGACGGATATTTGCATTTTTTTTAAATTGTCAACCAATCATATTGCCATGAGGTATTCTATCCGTGCAATTAGGTTACGAATTATAATGTATGCCGGCAGTCATGACTGCCGGTAATTATATGTGTGTACATGAATGATGTAAAAAAATCATGAAATAACAATAACAAAAAAAAAACCTTAATTGTCTTTTCTTTTCAGAATCAGTTAATCGTCAAATTCTACTTCAAGTCATCATTAAATGGTAAACTACAAGAGGCTTGTTTTGTATCGGCCCCGGACACAGACTATGATACGACAAGACAAGAAATGCAAAGAAGGGCTACAAGTGCTGTAAGTACTGCAGAATGTTATTCATATAGATGTTTTGATATATTAAAATCACAAGAATGAAATAACCAACAACGTTAAGTATTCAAAAATGTCGGATCGGCCCAAACGATAATGCACGTGAGTGTGGATGTAAGACCTCCTGATAAAGAAGTTGTAATGCTTTGAAATTCCTTCTAGTGTTGTTGTCACTTTTTGTGCTATTGATCTTTTGATATAAATCAATAGCCGTTTCGATAGATCTAATTTGTATTATTATATAGTGTTAGTTATATAGTTATATTGAAAATGTCAGAAGTAAAATATTGTAAACGAATATGGTTGTCAAAAAATGCACATGGTGCAATATAAAATTTCCGCACTTGACCTTGATCATGGATTGCTCATCATTTCCATGTATTAAATCAGAAATACTTATAAATGAACAATGTTCATGCAATACCCATAGGACTGTTACAGTCTTCTCCCCAGAAATTTCAGATAGCATGGTGCCAAGTCTTCGCGGTGCACCTTGCGTTGGGATGCGCGTCATTGCTCATATTGCATCATTGCATACTGTTTCATGTGTTGTTGCTTTATTACTACACTGTTCAAAATAATTTTGATAATGAAATAAATGTGTTAATAATACTACATTCTTATCTACATGTCAATTATCATTAAATTTTAGACAGTGAGGTCATTGGTGTTCTATTTGTAAAGAGAGATTCATGACAGTTTTAAAACTCAATTAGTTTTGGGCCTTTTGAGAAAATTATCTTGAGACTGTCTCATGACCATAACTCAAGGTACCTTAGTATAAGAATTTAGCATATTACACTGATTTGGACATGTTGGAAGGAAATTCTGTGAATGGGCCATTTTCCATGATTTTTAAAATATCAATTAATGTAAAAATGGGCCATTTCTTTAAAAAAAAGTACTAAGTTTTCAATGGGCCATTTTGCAAATCAATGGGACTATGATGCATGTTCTCTGTCCTTCCTAATCACTGACATTAGTGAGTCTAAGTGTATTATGAAAAGAGAGTCAACCCTAGAGTTATGAGAATTTTTGGTTCAGGGAAAGGGCAGGTTTCACCTTTTAAAAAAAGTTGAAAATTATCTTTAAAGAAATTCCTACTTGAAACAAGTAATTGGGTCCAAAGATGGAAACATTTACCCCCCCCCCCTTTCCTTATTAGCCATTGCAATAATGTTTGAGGTAATCTCTGGCAAAGAAAGCTGACAATTGTTCTACTTTGCCCACAATGAATATTGAACAAACCTACCCCCTCCCCTCCATCCCCCAAGAAATCAAGATCTATTTAATATGTCATTTGTATACAAAGCCTTCTATATCGCGCTCAGACTCATCATTAATGATTAAAACGATGGTCCGTGCACCATGTTGTGTTTTTATTAATTTCAACCATACGTCTAAACTTCTTATTAACTAGATAATCTGATTCAAGCGTATTTCAAAAAAACAAAAAAAAAAAAACAAAAAAAAAAAAACGGACATACCGATTCGTTATTTATTAAAAGTAAAATGATTTTGCACGAGCGAGATAACCTCTTTCATATCTTGTAAAAGCGGCAATTATTTTGTACGACAAAGACGGCGAGGTCGGGTAATATGTCGAACAGTAAGACGGATTTAAAACATATTTTAATGACATCTGATATTGCATATTTTCTATTACCATTGCGCTGTAACTATATGACACGTGCCGGTCAACACGATCTAGCGATTATACAAGTAGATGAAAACGTTTTCATTAACTACGTTATAGAATGGTCGTCTTTTGTTGGTCACTCGATAGACATTGACAACGTAGTTATTTTAAATGTCCGATCGATTGACGTGCGCCGTAGAAGCCAGACACGTTCTCAGCTCAGGTAAATAAAGCTTGCGGGGGGCTACAAGACGTTTAACACCTCGGATTGTATACAACCGGGGCTAATTAATCGGGAATGCGGCGGTTGAATCAATCAATTAACGCAAAGGGGTACACAAATTCGTTAATACACGATTTTTTAGGGAAAAAATATAGCATGGCGGCCGTAAAATATAGCGTGGTGCTAATCCCGATAGCGTGGCGGTAAATCTCGATAGCGTGGCGGGGCCGCCACGCTAAAACGGCCTGGGGAGAACACAGTCTGTATGTTTGCAGTCAGTTGAGCACCGAAAGTCACAGAATTAAAGTTTATAACGAGAATTTTGCTTTAAATAATCAGGACAGTCATTATCATCTTTTTTTTTTAGATATCAATTCCATCGAGTACAACATATCGGAAAATAGTAGCGTCAACGCGAATGGATACTTCTGCATTGAAGAAGATGGGGAAAAGTGTTTTTGTATTTTGTCGCAAGGCTGCGGCAAAGGGACATGTATTTAACTTGATCAAAGGTGAGAATATCGTACCTAAATTCTTAAACTATTGGATCCCTTTTGGGACTTCATTAATCTGTTCATCTGAATCTGTTCATCCACATTTTCTGTTGTTTTCCATATGGCTATTGCGGATATTAAAGTAAATATCTATCATTGGGCGGAATACCATTACATGCAGATCTGAAATGGTTGAATTATGGTGATTTTTTTGGAGGGGGTTGCTTGTTTGGTTGGTTGTTTTTTTCTTTTTCTTGTAATTATGTCTTTGTTTGACGTTCATTCTTTCAGCAGATCCAAGTCTTCCTATGCGCAGTACAATCGACGGCATCAATGACACGGCGTCTTCCTTGCCTACTCAACTCAAAGCTTCCGGTCTTGTATCACCCATGCGCAGAAGTACTTCCGTTCCATTTCTAGTTGAAGTGAAGCAGGATTCTCTCGTCTTTCACTAGGTCATCGGGAGTATCTTTTATTCACACACACACAAAGTCAAATTGAGATGATAATAATATGAATTATGGCAAAGCCCTTGTAGCGAAGCGAAGACGGTGCATGAAATTGCATGGGCCGACGCAAGTTGCAGTGTTTATATAGGATACGAAACAAAGGATTAAAAAAATCCATATAGCATACGAAACTAAGGATTCAAATATTTTCATACAGGATACGAAACTAAGGATTCAAAAATTTTCAGTCTCCTGTTGCAGACATCATAAGCTAACACACTACTTTTCATCCTAGCTTTATATCACACACTGTAAAAACCGAATCTACACCATATAGCTACAAAAATAGAGATTCATCTAGAAATATTTTCATATAAAAATTGACTAAAATGGCGGCGCCCATCTTGCCAATTCTTGGTTGAAGAAAAATAAATTGGTCAGTATGTATCTTTTCTTCCTTATTTTCGTTCATTTTTCCACTTGTTTCATATATATGTGTTACCATTAAAGCTTGCTCAGAGCAAGCGGGCCCTTCGGGCCCGCTTGCTCGCTTCGCTTCGTTATTTAAAAGTATTAGGGTATAAAAACAATATCGTGGAAAAGCTAGAAACTATGAACTTCCATATCTTACATTTTCTAGACATTTCTTTAATGTTTCATTCAACTCGCCATGAAAATATATGGTCCTGAACATTTCCGAAGTCGTGCGTCTTCGGCCAACTTCGTGGTATTCAATTGTTCTTTTATAAAAACAACCGGAAGTAGAGTATAATACCCCTAAGGCCTTTGTATCTTTTAAAAAAGTGCTGAGATGTATTTGTAATTTTTTTATTTTATTATTTTGACTGAGAAGAGTAAAATTATGATCTATTTATTAAAATTTTGTACATCAATCATTATGATCCTTTTTCATTGTTTTTCTGTTTTGGTTTCTCTTCTTTAATACATCATATTTCAGATTCTTAAAATTCTAATAATGCTTTTGCGTTTCAAATGAAACTACATTTTAATTATATCGTTTGTGTGTTATTTTTAATTAAGCCCATGTCACTTTGATCGGGGCATCTGGTATTACTAGCACTATGATTTATATATGTATTAAAAAGGCTTTGAATGCCGTATTTCTCTTATCTATTTTAAAAATGTCTGTCAATGACGAGCACGTTGACTTCTTTTGTAAATAATCTATAGATTTGCCATATTTGGGACAATTCGAGATTCACCTCCCGAAACTAAGATGTATGAAAAGAACCTTGAAGTCTTTCTTTTATACACGTAAGAACAATAAATTGAAATTTGATGATTTCATGTAACTCTTATTATGTATAGATTTATTCATGAAGATTTTCCTTCTGAATGGAATAAAATATCTTTCAATGTAGGCGATTACAGCCAAAACCTGCAACAATTATTTACCTATTGTGTAATACATTGTTTGTATCACATTTTATGCACTTGTCATTATAATGAATAAATTGTTTACTGACTGACTAACTGACTGACTGACGGACTGACTTACTTATTTGATTATGAAAAAGATGTCAGGAAATGATTGGAAACAGAGGAACATGCATATATACTAAGATTATTCAAAACTGATTGACCTCTGGTATTTTTTCTTAAATACTGTTTAAAAAACATAATAAAAATATAATTATGTTTGTTTACTTTTATATGAATTCACACAATGCGTATGACCGCCGTAGACCACCACTTGCACCGAATGACGCATATTTAATGGGAAACCGTAAATAACATAACTGAACAGCGGTGAAAGAAGACGGCGACGTCAAACGCCAATTAGGACTTAACCTTGGTTATGGTCATAATATGAATGACAGCCAGTACGGACATACATTAATTTGACTGACCGAAAATGGGGGACCTACGGGGGGATTCTAAGAAATTCAACATGCATATGATTTGCAAATGTAGAAGTGTTGAATCGAGATTCTAAATTTTGAGTTTAAAGAAAAAAACATATCTATTAAATATATATCTAGTGAAAAAGAAACTAAATTTCATTTCACTTCGGAAATTTTCCTAATTAAGGACTCCTTCAGTATTGTAGATACATATCATTATTTCTGTGTGGCTTGAACCGCACGAAGAAGTTTGTTTGTACATAGAAGGAAATTCAGTTTTACTTGTCAATCAAATTTACGTAATAACATTAGATATTCAGGATGAAATTTTTATTTCTTGGGATCTGTTTAATTTCCTTCTGTGTTTTGGTGGAGTTGAAAAAAGCACCAGGAAAATCAGCAAATAAAAAGGACGATGTACAGGAAGGCGAGGGACAGGTAAATGCTTGACCTAAAGATAATATAATATTCAGTGTATTATTTGTATTGTCATTTTCCTGTATTTTTTTCTATTATAATGATTATTTAGCGGGTTTTATTAATATGGAAAAATGTTAAAGAGGTAAATTGCCATGCATTGTTTAATATTGGTCCACGTTAGGTGGGAGGTGAAATACCTTCAAAATTGTACTGAGGGTTTTTTTTTTTTTAAATATCTTCAGAAAGCCCAAAAAATTCTTCATAATACTTGGAAGGCGATAGCCACAACGTTTTCATAGTGATATGGCGCCTAGTTGAAATCAACTGAAACGAACAGCACATCGTAGCGAAATACACATCGATAAGGAAAAAATGAAACGAACAACACCTTGTCGGGAAATTAATATCTTACAGAGAATTGAAATAAAAAATGATAACCATCGGGTTTCTTCAATCTTTGCACTGATGTTTAGTAAAATTTGGCAGATCTTTTCTACGATTTGAACAATGTTGTGTATTCTGTATAGGTAAGCACTACCCAACACTTGTGTTTTTCTCTTGTACACGATTCACGAAAATCACATCAGGTTCGTATCTCATTGCAAGAAGAGCATTGTAGTAATTAGACGAAGCATAGATTTAATTTTACTCTCATACACTCTGTAAAAACCGAATCTACAACATAGCTACATTAAGAGGGATTCATCTAGAAACATTTTCGTATAAATACTGAATCAAAATGGCGGCGCATATAAGGCAAGGGTTTCTGGGTTGAAGAATTTTGAAAGGGTCAGTATGCATCTTTTCTGCGCTTTCTCGCTTCGCTTCGCTATAATAAAAAAAAATACCGCCTTTTTCTTTCATCATACTTTATAAATATAAGGTCAATTGCTGGAGAAATAAAAATTATATGCGGTTTATTTGCACAATATATATGTCTCGTACCAAAAGCAGATTAGAATGTAAGGCAAATTTGTGTTGTTCATACTTATAAATATCATAATACTAATAATAAGAAAAATTAATAAAGTAAAGATACCCTCTCCACCCCCCTCCCCCCACCCCCAAAAAATAAAAGTAAAAACACGAACATTGTCCGAAATAAGAATTTAGAAAAAACGTTTCGAAATATTTGTTATCAACTCCGCTCTTTTTTTTAAACAAAGATTGAACCTCTCTGATTCACACAAAAAAAACTCTTTCGTTTGATAATTTCTTGTAGGGAGCTTCTGCTAATGCAGGATCAGCAAGACGGAGTCGCCCTCCGAGTGAGATGATCTTCCGGTGGAATGTTGAACTTCCGGGAAACATGACGGCTACAGAAACTGCGAAAATCCTGAATAATTATCAGAGAATATACATACGGTCGAGGAGTATTCCATTGGATTCGGAATTTTCAAACTCTTCAATACTGATGTATTTTCGAAAGGTAAAATCAATTTAAAGAGGACTTAAATGCATATATTCATGCTTTTTTTCTCAGAATGCATCCAGTCTTCATTGATTTTTTATATGTACGTTAGCAAGACGCAATACATCCATTTCGTCTTTGTAATTGAATTTGAAGGGACAATAGAAATTATGTTGAAGAGCGACTTTTTCGAAAAACAAATATCAAAGCAAAAAAAAAAAGCAGACTTGTGCATCACGTGCTTTCAACAAATAAAGAAAACATTCAGTAGCAATAATAAAAATAGTGTTCTCTAGATAAACATCAAGTACCGTCATGTTTTCATAAGTAAGTTGTGTTACTATCTAGACTAGTATGTTTGAATTTTATTTGATTACATTTTACAAGTATGTACTTCAAGGTAAACGTGTGGGTATTTCATTTTTAACTTTACGTGATGAACGTATACAACGAACAAATTCAAATTATTAACTGTAAATCAAATATCATGAAAACAAATGATAAGTGTAGCATCTGCAATATTGCACGCAATTGCGGAAAGTAGATATTCTCCAATCCCTCTGAATCTTTTACTATAAATACATTTCCCAGTCATCGTACAGTGTTCAAAGAGCTAGTTCGCGCTCACTTCGCAGTTCAAAATGCAAAAACATATTCTCTTTATCGGTCTTTATTTTCTGCTGTTAACCATCCATGTTTCCGGAAATCATTGTCACAAAAACGTAGATGCGTTCATGAAGAAGATATTCAAAGGGGTAAAACTTTCATTGGACCGAGATGACATTTTGGCGTTGACAGACATGAAAAAAGGTAAGTGACATCCTTAGTTACATGTAAACAAATTTAATTCTTAAAGGCAAAGTATGGATAAAACTATATGACAGCAAAAAGCAAACTCAATTTTCCGAAATACATAAACCAAACAACACACAAACCTGGGAAAATGAAAAAAAAAAAAAAAAAAAAACGAAAAAGGCGAAAAAGTCTATCATGTGAATAGATGGGCGTTAGCATTTCCTGCACACATCTTCTAACTCCGTAGAAAATCAAGTCTAGTCGAATGCACTTTCCTCTATACATATTAAGTCAATTCAGTGCATCTTATTTATTTTCTTACATTATGCACGCTTGCTCGATTCTTCCTTTTACTCAAAAAAAAGTTTTGTTGAAATGTTTTAATGACCAATCATTTTCATTACTTTTCGACGGTCGTTTTATTTCAATGTTTACTGGCCAATCTTTAACTTCATGTTTATTTACTTTCCACAGGTTCTTGTGCGTCAGCCTCCACAAAACGTGCGTACTTTTCCGCGTTCTTTACGAACAACACAAATGTTTCAACTCTGAAAGCGAGAGAACCCATAAAATTCAATGACGTCATAACCAATGAGGGCGGAGGATACGACAATTCTACTGGTGAATTTACGGCTCCAAGAAACGGAGCGTATGCCTTCTTTTTGGATTTTTTGGTGTATCCAGGAAGTAAAATTTTTCTTGAACTGCAGAAAAATGGTGCTTTCTTCGCCCGTAACGTTGCCCACAACTCACACCTCGACGTTGCCAGTAAGAGTACGATCACCAATATGGCGAAAGGTGACAAGGTCAGAGTTGTATTCCTAAGTGGAAGCGGACAAATTTTGGGATCCGGAAGATACACAGGATTCTCCGCGTTCAGTTTGTAAAAAAAAGCCAACAGTTAAAAAGAAACATTTCAATTACTTTGTATATTCGAATTATTAGTTTCAATAAATGAAAAAAAAAATTATATTTCAAATGTGATTTTCAGCTCACATGAGCCGATGGCTCAAAATGAGCTATTGTCTTTCAAGAAAGTTTAGCACCGATGTCCGTCTGTCTGACGTCGACCTTCCGTCTGTCTGCATTTTGGTTACATTTAAAACTCCTTCGGATAAATTGATGTAATTGTTTCGTAACATGACAGGCGCAAACTACATGTGTCACTACCATTTTTTTTTTCGTCCATATTGGTCAACAGATTAAAATACTAACATCAAATCTTAGTTTACTAATTAATTTGTTCCTTTGACAGACTTATTTGTCGGAACCGTGTCACATACCAAAAAACCATACGAATTAATCAGAATAATCCAGGAAAATATTTATGAGAAATCAAACATGATTTTTGAGACACTTAACATTAATATAACTATTTACTTTATTATATGGTTTGAACCAACATGTATTTTCAAAGAGACGACCATGGCTAATACATGTAGTTAGTAACATGGAACCAAATTGGTCTTCTCGATATGCACACTTTATTCTGTGGTCCGAACCAAAATGTTTTTTTTTTTCAAAGAGACGGTCATGTCTAATACACGTGTAGTTAGCAACGTGGAACTAAACTGGTCTTTTCGATGTACATTTACCTTAGTCAGAAAATCGCTTTGGCATTTATTAAGTGCCACTGATGAGGATTTACTATCCGAAACACGTGACACTGTCTGATGCATTAAAATTGGTTTGGAAATTTCTTCAAGAGTTGTAAAGAGTTGGAACATCCCCCTTATTATTCGATGTACAGAGTTACTTCAAATTTGGGAAAGGATCTATCAGTAACTTATTGTCACATGGCCATCAGTTGCTATGAAAACCAGCTGAAAAGTAAGAGAAAGTATCCTTCAAACATACCTTTCTCAGCTTTCTGTACACAACCAATTATGCCTCATTTGAATTTTATATGAAACAGAATTTTACATAAAATATCACATGAACGTGAAATTTCATTACACTTTTTAACAAAGTTTCTGACCTGAATTTCTTGTATGATTCAATTACACATGAAATTCACAAAGTTAGAAATCATATGAAATTCATGTGAAGTAAGATTTATATGAAGTTTATTGAATTTAATATTAAATTTTTGCATGAATCTTATGTGAAAATTTAATGAATTTTACAAGAACTTTCACATGAATTTCATGTGAGACACAAGTGGATGTGTAGGAATTAAATTGCATCAGTACGCACTTATTTCAGTAGGAAATAGTTCTAGATATATACGACAGAATAATCAGACTGAAACAAGAATAACACATTACATTATGTTTTTCAAGTGTATTAATTAAGAAATAACAACTAGCTAGCAGTGGTTTATTGTCCAGTAATTCCACGAGTCGCATGAACCAGCGGCGAGGTGATAATTTGATTGGTTCATGTGACGAGTGGAATTACTGGACAATGAATCACGACTAGCTAGTTGTTATTTCTATTCTAATATAGCACGTGAATGGGCGGAGCTTAGCGCACTGGAAGTTTGTTGGAGATTTTACACCAGGCGAGTTCTATGGTACATGTAGGGAGAACAATTGAAGTCATATTAGAATTACTATTATTATTTGGCTATTTCGGAAACTTGCCATTTTATCCAAAAATATTATCAAAATTAAAGGAGGTAAACATCATAGCACCATCCCTCCAATGCTATTTTGAACATGACTTTTATTTGGATATTTGGAGCCGCGCATTCTCTGTAAAGTAAATGCACATTTGTAATTCTAAAGATACAACCAGAGGGCGCTACTGAAATGAATTTTGGTGGCTTATGAAAGCACTTTGGCTGGAAGGATCACCGATGAGGATTTAATATCCGAAACATATTTCTGGTGGTGTATAATAAATTGGTTTGAAAATTTCTTCAAAAAATTTTAGAGTTGAGTTGGAACCCTTCTTCATTATAATATGGCTTAAATTTTGAATATTACATCTATTATACATGTGGTGTTCAGATACCAACATCTATAAGGGTGGCACATGTCGCGAATGTAGTTACTTTTTTATCATCTAATAATTGCAAAATTTCCAAAGAACGATTGTTACATCTAATAGCTAACATACATTCTCTTGCATTAGATGAGAATCAAATATCTTTCTGCAACTATTATCAGAAATGTACACATAATGATTATATATTTAATAAGCCTGTGTGAAACACGAATGCCCCCGGTGGCATCTTTGTTAGTAAAAACACCAAGTATGGGTTAAAAATGTTTGGTATCAATGGAAAAATCTTGAGACAAGGAATACACATGTGAAATATGAAAGCCATATCACTTACCATTCAAAAGTTATGCCTAATGTTAACGTTTTTGAAAAAGCTAAATATTAGGTCAAATGTCACGAGGTCAAAAGTTTTGGTATGAATAGAAAGGTCTTGTCAAAAGGAATACACATGTGGAATATGAAAGCTCTATCACCTTCCATTCTAAAGTTATGCCCAATGTTAAAGTTTTTCGGACAGACAGACAAACAGACGGACAGGCCAAAAACTATATGCCCCCGAATCTTTGATTCCGGGGGCATAATAAAAAAAGACCACACTGCATGATATTATGGTAAAGCATATAGTTGAGGTTAATAAATACACTTGTACCATACCTCCAACCGTTTTGCTAGTTAACATTTTCATTCAATAACTCCTCTGGATGACCTTACAGAAAATTTGAACCCGCACACTATTCGCAAAGTATATTTTCTGAATTTTAGAAATTATAGAAAGGATCGATGCAATACTTTTCAACTTTGAACCATTTTGACTAAAAGTACCAGGATGAATCATCCTAACGCAAGTTATTTGAAACAATTTCTTTTCAAATTAAAGTTATCTTTTTATTGCTGCAGAATTGGGTCGCTTCTTTCGATTTATGCTCAACATTTATGTTTACTTTTATGTTCACATTTAGAATCAACTTGCAATGAAATTCTACACAAAGCCAAGCAGAGGATCCTATGTCCAAAGACCAAAGGAAATTTGTTTCGTCACTCAGGTCATCGGAACTTTCAACGAAACCATAGAGGAACTCAAATCAAGGGCTAAGAAAGAGGTGAGAATTTATTCTGTTTTGAAGAGATCAGTGATATGATTTCAAGTAGTGTTTGTGCAAAATATATGATTTTTTTCAAAGGGCCAAATATGAAAAATAGGGCATCTTAGGGAAAATTTGACATAATAAAGGGAAATAAGAGGGTAATTTTCAATACTAAATTGTTATCAGAATTTAAAACACCTCATTGTATATAAAGTTATATTGGAAGCATCTAAGGCCCAGTAAATTTTACACATTTTCATAGGAAGTTTTGGCGAGCGAAGCGAAGCGGATGTACCGCAGTTCTAACTATATTATACTAAAGCGCGCAGTGCTCATCAGTAAATTATATTATGTAAGTTAGAAGGACCAAAACAGGAAGCTTTACGCTATTATCACTATTTCACTATCATTTAAAAACAAAGGGGAGGGGTCGCTGATTCGTCGTCGAAATATGTTTTTCTGCTCTTCACTTTAATTACCCAAAAATCCGTATATTCCAAGCGTGTTTAATATAATTCATACTTCTATTTGTTCCATCGTAATGATATTTTACAATATCAAACCTAACATGTGAACATCGACGGCGGATGCGGCTAGCAAAACTTGTCCCACTCTAGCTTGCTCGATGCTCAATTGGTGCTCTATTGTGAGTGCTGTTGAGATCATCGTCATGATCTTCCTTAAAGGAGAAAGGACACAAAAACTTTTTTTCTGATTTGGAACGATACATAATTGAAAAATGCATAAGTATAAACCTAGCCGCGACCCTCAACACCGTAGCTATCGTTTCGACTAGTTTACATGAAGATGGACTCGGGCATTTACAATAGGACTTATTTTACAGGGAACGGTACAACTCGGTGAAAATGCCATTATCATGACAACCGACATAGGACAGAAACTAAACCCTGCAGATCTAAAGTCGCTGAGTAGAACGATGTACGTGTTCTGTAAAAGAGCTGCTAGGGCTGGAAGGGCATTCAAACTTATCAAAAGTGAGTGTTATTTAAGGATTTATAATCAAGTTTTGAATATTTTATATTTCTTGCTTCAATTCATACTTCCAACATGAAACATATACTTTTTGTTCATACAAAAGAATCTAAACTTCTAACAATCAAACTAGATGGACTACTCAAATAAATTTGGCTGTTTCTGAAATACCTGTTTGGCTTGAAGTACCACTGATGAGGATTTACTACCCGAAACACATGTTGTGTGCATTAAAATTGGTTTGAAATGTTCTTCAAGAAGGTAAAGAGTTGGAACACTTCAATTAAGAATAAGGAAGATTGGCTCTTCAAATAGATTTTGGTCGTCTTCCTATTTTCCTTGGTTGTTTGTTTCTCTGATATATTTCTTGGTTGCTTGTACGGGTATCTCTGAAATAATCATAATAATAATAAATTTAGCGCAAAATTTCACACAGATTAAAGTTGTTGGAGATTGTCCAGAGAAACGAGACATGTACCAATGAAAAAATATATACAATTTCCTACATTATTATCCTTGAATAGGCAAGTGACCAATTATGTTTGTAAGTTGACTGTTTTGGTTTTGTTTTAACTGGAGAAAGAATTTTATGAATTTTCTTTTCTGTGAAATTAGTGCCACTTAGTCGTTTCATGTTTGAGATCTTCTCCCAATATTTAATTTTTTTTTTTGCAGAATCAAAAGAAAAGATGAGCCCAATTCCATTCATAGGCTCTGGAATGGTTTCGCCTGGTCAGTCAGGCGTGTCGGTTCCTTATATAATTGAGGTAGATCAGGAAATTAAAACATCACTGGACCGGAACGGAAACAGAAATCCCGATAAGACAACAATGCAAAAGCAACAAAGTGGAAATACTGATACACGCAACATCTCTACAGCTCCGACTATGAATACTTCAGACAAAACGACAAAGAATTCGAACACGAAGAAAACCGAATAAGACTCTACTCCAACAGCGATCCTTGCAAGTTACATATAATATACTTTATTGACATAATTTGAAACCTCGAATTGATTACGTACTACGTTTTTATAGTTTATAAAGTGAATGAAGAAAAGTTAAAATGAAATAGATATAAAATGATATGTATCCTTATATGTTGAACTTGTCCACATTGTTTGTTTTGGAAACAAAGGAAAGGTAATCTTAATGTGAAAATCCAAATGAAAATAGTAATAAGCGTTTACAAAAGAAGTAGTGCAGTATATATATGAACGATTAAAAAAAACTCCCTATCAGTCTTTCATTAAGGAACCAACATTACAGCAAATATAAATAAGGCAGATCTCGTATATTATACATGTTGCAGTGTGGAGCAGTTAAAATCGTAAAGTATATGCAGAAATTTAATTATAAAGAAAGTTAAAAGTAAAAGTTAAAGTTTAAAGATACAAAGTAAAGATGATATATAAGATGATAAATTCTAAAAATAACGCAAGAGGGCACTAGTGAAATTAATTTGGACTGCTTATGAAAAGCACTTTGGCTGGGAAGCATCACTGAGGAGAATTGAATATTCGAAACACGTGTCTGGTGCATGAAAATTGGTTTGAAATTTTCTTCAAGAAGGTATAGAGTTGGAACCCTGCCGCATTATTGATATAAACACTTATTTCATGTTGCAGTGTGGAGCAGTTAAAATCGGTCCCTCGTGACCTGATGTTTGTCAAGTTTATTAATTACTTCTTTCAAGCTCTGTCGCCTGAAAGAAGCCTCTATTTGGTCCTTTATCAATATGACATCATATCTATATTTTTTTGTTATTTCGGAAACTTGCCATTTCATTGAAAGATATCATCGAAATTCAAGGAGGTTAACATCTTAGCACCATCCCTCCAATGCTATTTTGAACATAGATTTTATTTGGATATGCTACTGAATCGAACCTACAGGAAATTTGGAGCTGCGCATTCTCTGTAATGAATTCTAAATTCTAATTTAAATTTAAATCAAGAGGGCGATACTGAAATGAATTTGGACTGCTTATGAAAAGCACTTTGGCTGGAAGCATCACTGATGAGAATTTAATATTCGAAACACGTGTCTGGTGCATGAAAATTGGTTTGAAATTTTCTTCAAGAAGGTATAGAGTTGGAACCATGCCGCATTATGTACATAAAAAGAGGCACACTACATCAAAATTGGTCAAAACAACCAGATAAATAAAAGAAACGACAAAATATCACTATCATCAAATAATGTAAGATAGAGGAAGGGATCTTCAACAAGATCCGGTTATAGAAACCAGAACAAAACTTCAAAACACCCAAAGACAAATTAAAATCACAAAGAGGACATACACAGCAAGATATGCAAAAGGGACACAAGGAACACCAACACGACATCAAAACACCAAAAATAATAAAAGGCTACAGATAACCTAACGAGATCAATGGGCATTCGGTGCCGACTTAGGACGGTCATCTGCTATGTAAGTAGCAAATGGAGTAGTTATCTAGATTATGTGCGCACAACCCTCCCACTTTTCAGGTTACCCAAAAGTCTCAATGAACGCATAATTGTAGTGCAAAATTATCTCCTCACTCTAAGATGATAACACAAACAAGACAGCAGGGGCCAAAGTAACACACAGACAAATATGTAAATGGATATAAAAACATTGGGAGTACGGAATACAGTCTGTGATCTGCTGACTGTAGCAAACTCATGCATGTTATAACAGTTATATAATGTTTTATATAGAGGACAGATGGTCGGGGCCCTGTCTTCTCTAAAGAGGTTAGGGCAGAACCGGTCATGGAGTCCCAGTTCGTTTCGTCACAGTTAGTCAGAGCGCTAATCTTAAAAGTAAGGTAGTACAATGATGTAGATTGGTCAAGTACCATGCCCAGTGTCCGTCTGCTTACATAAGGATCATATCCAAAGTATAAAAGACGTTTGATGATTCAGGTGCCTTCTGTCTACCTTTGATCATTCTAATTTTGCTTATTATGTCAACATAAAAGGCAGGTTGTGAATTACCCAAAGTAATATACTTTGTTGCTTGTATAGGTTCGAATCTAAAAGAAGCTGACAGTATTTTTTTAATCACCAAAACGTCTTGACTAGTTTATGAAACCGGAAACCTTGACATATAAGTTTCTTGGTAATTTGTAAATTTTTCCTATGAAAATCCAAAACATTAGTACATGCTCTAGCGTAGTCTTTGAACTGTCAAGCAAGGAGAAATTTACCAAGTTGAATACAAAATCATCTCTTTTGTCATACACACTTGTATGAATCTCTTCGTTTTCAATTTTGATATTTAGGTATAATTTATGTTTCTGCGAATATCCAATGTAGTGTACAGATACACCTTTTGGGATGGATATAGAATAGCCGTCCAAATTTGTTCCAGGTGAAATTGGCTTCCTTCATATAAGTAACAGTCCTTATCGTGTCTATGTTAAACGTCTTCAAATTCAATATCATCATTTAAGAACAGATATATTTGCTGCGTTTTCGTTTTCAATTTTGATATTTAGGTATAATTTATGTTTCTGCGAATATCCAATGTAGTGTACAGATACACCTTTTGGGATGGATATAGAATAGCCGTCCAAATTTGTTCCATTGAAATTGGCTTCCTTTATATAAGTAACAGTCCTTATCGTGTCTATGTTAAACGTCTTCAAATTCAATATCATCATTAAAGAACAGATGTATTTGCTGCATGGACCAGACATTCACGTTTCAGGTACTCATCCCTCGTTAGTGATCCTCAATCTAAACAATGTAATATGACCAAAGAAAATGAAAGTTATTTTGTCCAAAAAAAAAATACCGAAAAACGGAGCAGGATGGGTGGGACATGATGCTACGAGACCAACGGTTTAGAAATTTCAAGAAACTTTGATCACAAACATTTTCACATTTTCGAATGCGTTGAAGAAACGATCAACCAAAGTTGACCGAACCGCTACATGTTCCCCCATCGGACTCTTGGTCCACCAACAGTAGCACTCACCAAGATTACATAAATTTTCGAATAATTTGAAGAAAGTTGATGTGCCCCCGTGGACTCCCGGTTCACCAGCAGTGACATTTACCAAATGTTAAATATCTTCAAATTCAATAGCATCATTAAAGAACAGCTAAATTTACGGCATGGACCAGACATACACGTTTCGGGTACTTAAACCTCACAAGTGATCTCAATCTAAACAATGTAATATGGCCAAAGAGTGTAAAATAAACATTAAAGAAGTACCTATCAGTCATTCAGTCTCAAAGTCGTGAAGCCAAAGCAAAATCATTAGAATTCCAATAGGAACGGTTTCGAACCTCGGAATGAATAGCATTCCGAATGTTCACCGTCTTCAAATTCAATAGCATCATTTAAGAACAGATAAAATTTCAGCATGGACCAGACATGCACGTTTCGGGTACTCAAGTAAGACCAGTGAGTTAAAGAAGTCCTGACGATAATCTCAACAGCACTCACAATAGAGCACCAAATTGAGCATCGACGGACCCCTAGCAACCTAGAGGTGGGACCAGGTGCCCGGGAGGAGTAAGCATCCCCTGTTGGCTAGCCGCACCCGCCGTCGATGATCATGCACGAAAAATGAAAACATATGAAAACATGAATTGCACTGTCTGAGGCCATTTCTATGTAGAAAGTGCTATGGCGACCATGTCAGGGAAAGTATTCAAAACACTTACTGTCAAACCCCTCGCGGGGAACTTTTTTTAAGAGCTCCACACGGCAAAGGGCATAAGTGTGACACAAATGAGTTAAATTGCCCGGAGAGACTCAGCATCTCCTCATTGCATGCAATACCCGTCGCAACAGCTCAATGGAAACTTGTCAAACATCTCGATGTACATATTGATGTACACATCAGGTAAGTATTTCTTGTTCGGTGACGATAACAGCCAAGGTAAGTGATTTGAATATTTTTCCCTGACATGGTCGCCATAGCACTTTTCTGTATATACGTAACCCCAGACAGTGCATGCATTCTATGTGTTGTTTTCATTTTCGTGTCTGAACATCGACGGCGGGTGCGGCTAGCAAACAGGGTATGCTTACACCTCCCTGGCACCTGGCCCCACCTCTAGCTTACTAGGGGTCCGATGATGCTCAAATCTATGCTCTATTGTGAGTCGCCAGGATCTTCTTTAACTCATTCAAATTGCCGTTTGCATCGAAAGATAGAAGTACGAAGCGGATCTGTCGCTTTCGGTTGTTTCCTTGATGTCTAGTTCATGAGATAGATTTCATGTAGATGATCTTTCAAGTTAGGATTATTGATGGACAACACGTCATCTATGTATCTGAAGGTGAAAGTTATTTTTTATAATTTGAACTGTTTGTCGTTCATCTTGATTTGACATTTCAAGCTTTCGTTTATTGTTTAAATTATTGTTTTCATTGTTTGTTTCTAATATCTCTGTGTGTGATTAGCTATGGTTACTGAAAAAGGTGCAAATTTTTTTTAACTTGGGCGTAAATCTTTTTTATTATCATTTTATCATTTGTCATCGAATGCCTATCTCTGCAAGTGGTCAAGTCTGAAAGTAAAAATGGGTTGATGAATTACTTCAGTGGATGATCTTTCTGTACATCCGTTCTCAATTCTTGTAAATTATAGAAGTCTTGGCTTGAAACAACGAATATCGAATCCCTCAGCTTGCTTCAGTACATAGTAACATACTTCTAGTAAGTTTATTAATAATAAAGAATAAATGGCAGTACTGCAATGTGAGGAAGCTAAAGAACAATGTTTTAATTGAGGTCAAAGACAAGCTTCCTAATGGTGCAAGTCGTGAAAAATGAATAAAGCCCCTTTAAATACTCGGTCGCGAGGAACTTTGCAAACTGAAAACGAAATGCCATGTTAGCACTATACTGGAATCTTTTTACCATACATACAGGTATCTTATGCTTAATTTGTTCAGTAGATTTCAATCCTACGTAAGTTACACCTACATAAAGTATTGTTGCATGGATATTAATATCCTTACATCGGCGTGATTAATAATTCCTCACCAATAAAATAAAATTGAGAACAAAAGAGGGGATCTCCTACAACACCGGGCTGCAGCACCCAATGCAAAAACACAGAGCAGACAAGCACAGGAAGAGACGCAAAAGGGACAAGGAACGTCAACGCACAACCCAGAAACATCAAACACAAAGGACTACACATAAACCAACAAGACCAATGGGCAACCGGTGCCGACTAAGGACGGCCATCTGCCACGGAAATAGCAGAAGGTATGGTTATGAGAAAGGATAAAACAACCGCCAACCATCCACTTGAATGATATTTTTTGACCAAAGGTAGTAAAGACAAGAAATGGAAGTAACCGGATGTGACAGTTCTACCGAACTGAAGCGGCGGGTGTTGTATGCAAACAGGAGATGCTTACTCTTCCTGGGCACCTGGTCTCACTCCCATATCAGGAGTTCGCTTCTTTTCATATGGTGGAGGTTTTTGTTTGTTTGCTTTGGTTCCTGTTTTATCCCGATTCTGTATGCCTTTGGTTTCTGATTTTCTGTTTTATCGATTTTGTGCTGTATACAGGGATATGGTCATTATCCATATTTGTCACTCATAGTACATTTTACATAGTCTTCATTCTAAAATTTGATAAAATTCTAATGAAGATGAGAAGTTAAAACCTATTTTACATGTAACAACATTCTCATTTTCAAAGGATCAAAGAGAAACGGGCAGTACATCTGCATGCCTTTTCTTTTTTCCCTATCTCGCTTGCTCTGAAATTATACAATGTATATGTATTTGTTCAAACCAAATAAATAAATAGAGATTATTGTAATCTCTATATCCAGATTTCACTTTATCATGTCTGCATATGTGGTAAATGATAATGTTGGACGGTAGACTTTGTTTTAGAGGAAGTAAGGCACGTATACTCATGTTATCGAACTAAATATAACGACCCAGCTTTACGTTATTTCTATATTTAGAAATCACATGATTGGAAATTTTCTCTCGAATAGGTATACATAAACCCATCCCATATAAGGCAATTACATGATCTGACCTTGTTTTCTAATAAGAGGCAATATCTCATGCAAGACAGCTCTACTATTTACAAAGATAAAACATCAAAGTGAAGAGATGTTCATTGTCATAGAGGTAAGATGTGGATTTTTTTTTTACCTATTCCCATCTATACTACTATAGAATAGAGTTTTTTTTTGTATTAGCCAATTCCACGCTACATTGGCAAAGACAGGATTTTTCTTTTATATGTGAAATATGTGATCAATGTGTGTTAGGACGAGTTTTTGTTTTCTGCCTTATTTGTGCTTTGTTTAATGAATAATCAATGTTTTTAAATCCGGGTTGGATCGAGTACGGTTTGCGTTTTATCAGCGGGTGCTGATAGCTCAGTCGGTTAATGCGACGGACTGTCATGCCGAAGGTACCCGGTTCGAATCTCGGTGGTGAGGTTCTAACCATCTCGCTCTCATCTATTTTCTGCCCAGGGAGGGGAAACATACATCTTGCCGATATGTGTAGATTGAAGATAATTACATTTTATAATAATATTCAGATAAACTATCCCGACACGTTAAATATGACATTAATATAAAGGTAATTTATAATGTTGAAATAATTTCCAATGTTTTACAAGTTTAAATATAACTCTGCATGTGGGCATATATAACATAAATGATTAGAATGTAAACATAAACAACGTGAAGTTCATCTTTTAATATTTATAATACATACTATACTATACTTCAACGAGAAATAATGAGGTCAAGATTTTTTTAAAAGCCCTTCCCTCATTCTGATTTCTTAATATAGATATTGATTAAATTAAATTAAAAATTCAGATGCTTCTGACCTAGAAGTATTTGGCATCGTAAAAATTTCATTTTAGTAGTGCCACCTATGCTTAATTTCTTTTTTACTATTGAAATTTATGGTGATTGGTCTTCGTATTTCATAGTATTTTTAACTGTGATTTGACATTTTGAAATGTTCTCTACTGAATAATGAATCTATCTTTTGTAAACATTGCGTTAACCAATATCTTTCAGCCCTGATAAGACACCAAAATAGGTCATATTCCGCGAAATTGATGCAAAAACTACATATTTCTATTAAATTAGCAATGGCAGCATTCATTAACCGAGATGAAAAAATTATATATTACAGATTATCATTATATCCTTTTGTCATTAACGTTTCATGCGGCCACATTGAATTCTTTCACAAAAGACAAAATTCCCAGCAGTTTTCGCCATATTTTGTCAATAACGTCATAATGACGTCCGTTCATGACACTTCAAGACACATTACAGTTAAAAAGCAGTTTGTTTGATGATGTTTTTTCTTTTCATTAAAAGCGGTAAACATTCGTGTATTTTCATGAGAGATATCAAATATTCCTCATGAAATATATTTGTAGTGAAAAATCGAGATCCGATTTAGGGGTCTCGTAGCCCATATGTTCTAAAAAAAATTCTAGGTTTAAGTTTACACTGTAAACACATTTGTTGACAAAGGCTTTCTTATGTTTCGTGATAGTACCCCTGGCGGACAATTTGTCTGTTAATGTAGATATGATCAACTTGTACACCGCGTGGGATCGAAACGTATGGTGTTGTGATTCCTTACATAGTGTTTTGGATTTTTTTGTATTTTCTAAATGAAACTTTGCAAAACTGATGAGCCTTTGCAGTAGGGCAATGCCATATGAAACATTCCATATCGTCCAGGTATATGAAAAGTTCATAGTTTGTGCAAAAACTTCAATACTTTGTCGACGACAGATAATTTTTCCTTTTGGCGAACCCATGAAGTGTTTGCAAAAACTATAGACTTTTCAGATACATAAACGATATGGAGCTACATTTTAGGCATTGCCCTACTGCAACGTCCGATCGATTTTGTGCAGTATCACTTAAATGATAAAAAAATCTAAAACAAATTCACATTATACGGTTCGATCCCACGCGGTGTTGTAGCCACGTTTGTGATTTACAATATATTTTTCGTATGACTCTCGTTTTAAAATTTACGCTTTAAAAAGATAACTGATGATCATTTTCTTTATAACATCGATACGTTAAAGCATTAAGTCACGCTTTTGGATATGGACTGATTTATTTCAATTTCTCGAAACTATTATATGTATATTTTCTTGTAAAGAAAGTAAGAAACCGAAAATTATTTATTTTAAGATATTGTCAGTTTTCAACATTTCATTGCTTTATTTACCAATTTTACTCTTATTTTTTCCTTTTTTCATTTCTAAATATATTTCTCAATTGTCGATGCAGATTTATTAAAAGAAGATGTTTTACCAAAAAAAAAATAAATAAATAAAAAAGAATTATATGATAGATTTAAACGTCTTCAAATTGAATGGCATCATTTAAGAACAGATAAATTGGCAACATGGACCAGACATGCACGTTTCGGGTACTTAACCGTCGTCAGTGATCCTCAAATCTAAACAATGTAATATGCCAAAAAAGTATGAAAGTTACTCTGTCGAAAAAGCGTACCGAAAGACGTAGCAGGATGGATGGAATATGATGCTACAGGACCCACGTTTTAGAAATTTCAAGAAATTTTGATAACAGAAATTTTAGAATGCGTTCAAGAAACGATCAACCGAAATTGATCGAACTTGGCTACATGTGCCCTCGGGGACTCCTGGTCCACCAGCAGTGACACTCACCAAGTGGTATAAATATAAACGTCTTCAAATTGAATAGCATCATTTAAGAACAGACAAATTGGCAACATGGACCAGACATGCACGTTTAGGGTACATAACCCTCGTCAGAGATAGAATTCGAAATTGGAATTATCAAAGAAGCTCGGAAATTTATTTTTGTTTTGAAATAATGTCATTCTGTGTGATACGGTGTCATCGAAGTGAGGTTTCTTTTGTCCGGGAATTTGTTAAGTTACCTTTAACTGTGCATCATTTTTAATACTAGACAGTTTTTGGATAACTTAATTGTCAATTACACAAAAGCACCACTGATGAGAATTTAATATTCGAAACACGTGTCTGGTGCATGGAAATTGGTTTGGAATTTTCTTCAAGAAGGTAAAGAGTTGGAACCCTTCGACATTATTACAATTTTGACCAAAAAAAGGATTACGTCAAAGTCGTGTTTAAATGAAAATAAAACACAAGTATATAAAACAGAATACAAAATATGTGCATTTACATAATTTTTCATTTCATATTGATATATACATATATCATGCTGCTTACTACATAATTGAAATAATGTTACGGCTTCAAATTCATAACATGATTCAAAAATGATTCCATGACTTTTAGGACAAGGTTTTCGCTTTCACTAACTAGTAAAGACTTTCTGGAAATTTTACAAAAATTATCGTCAACTTCTTCTGAAATTCGGATCAATACAGGCAACAGAGTATATTACTTTGGGTATTTCACAACCTGCATTTTATGATGACATTATTAACAAGATAAGAATGATCAAAGATAGACAACATCACTATCGAAAATGCGTCAGAATCATCAAACGCCTTTTATACCGTGGATATGATCCTGATGTCACCAGACGGACACTAGGCTTTGTACTTGACCAATCTACAGTCTTGTACAACCGCATTCTTAAAACTTGCACTCTGACTGACTGTGACGACGGGACTCCATGACGGGCCCTGTCCAAACCTCTTTAGAGAAGACAGGTCCCCGACCACCTGTCCTCTCTGAATGTCAGTCGGACTCATCGGGTGATAACATACATGAGCTCGCGGCGGCAGAGCACGAATTGTATTACGTGCGCCCTCTTTTTATATCTATTTACATATTCATCTGTGTTGCTTGGGCCCCTGCGTTTTGCGGTCTTGTTTGTGTGTGGTCTTTTGACAGCGAGGAGGTTGTTTTGCACCACAATTGTACGTTCCTCGATACCTCTGGGTAATCGGAAAAGTGGGAGGGTTGTGCGCACGTAATCCAGGATAACCACACCTTCTGCTATTTCCGTGGCAGATGGCCGTCCTAAGTCGGCACCGGTTGCCCATTGGTCTCGTTGGTTTATGTGTAGTCCTTTGTGTTTGATGTTTCTGTGTTGTGCGTTGACGTTTCTTGTCCCTTACGCGTCTCTTTGTGCTTGTCTGCTTTGTGTTTTTGCATTGGGTGTTTTGGGGTTTTGCTGTGGGTGCTACAACCTGGTGTTATTGGAGATCCCCTCCTTTGTTTTTGAGGGTTTGCTGTGGGCGCTATTGGAGATTCCCTCCTTTGTTTCATGAACAGACAAATTTGCAGCATGGACCAGACATGCATGTTTCGGTTACTTAACCGTCGTCAGTGAAATTCAATTCAAACAATGAAATATGAAAAAATAATGTCAAAAATATATCGAAAGACATAGTATAAGTGATTTTTCTTGTCTACTTATTATAAGTGTTTCGGACATCTTTAGTTTAACCTTTGATGTTTCTTGTTGAGTTTGTCTACTCCGTGTTTTCGACTTTTGGTGTTTGAGGTTTTGTTTTTTGTTTTGCAACTTGGTTCTGTTGGAAGAACCTTTCCTTTTTTCTGGAGGTAGAGAACTGGTATGCATTTTTATGTGTTCAAATATAAAAAAAATTTAATCTTCGTATGTTACTTCATCTATTATGCTTACTTGGGCATTTACAATTATTTTTTAATGTTATTTAAGAAGGTAATGAGTTGGAACGCTTCCGTTTTCTTTTGATTGCTAGATGGTAGGTATGGGAATTTGATAAGGCCACATTACAGATGAAACACAAGAAAAATAGATGTAATTCCATCGAGACAATCACCGAATTTGACAGGTTTCCATGGAGCTGTTCCGACGAGCGTTTCATGCAATCAGGAGACGGTGACTCTCACCGGGCACCTGGTCTCACTTCGAAGTGTTGTTCATTCCTGGGTTCGCAGCCGTTCCGATAGCCTTGCCTTCTCGACTTGGAGACTGAAAAACTATTAGGTACTTCTTTGATGTTTATTTAGTATTTCACTTTTTGACATGCAGCACAAGCAACGCATACTACATACATAGTACATTCACAAACCTTTTGCTTTTAAATCCGTCATAAAACACAAATCAATCCAATGTTAACACTATGTTACCGGACCAAGGCAGCCCAAAACCTAGTACGTCGTAAGATTTCTGTCAGATTTGTCTGGATATTAAAGTTCTGTTAGGCCTCGTCATGTCCTCGAATTGTCGATAAAGTATCCGTGACAGACCGTGAATAGAAAGGATCTGCGGAACCTCGGAGACCTGATGGCACATTACGATTAGAAGTCATACCCTGTACCCCCCCCCCCCCCCTCTCACTTTCCCTTTACATTTTGTTCCCGGTGGCCATGGAAGCCACGTTTCGAGCAATTTTGGACGAAAATTGGTGACTGTGACAGAACGTATGGGAACGGGATCGACAAACGTAACTGGCCATGATTGCCAGGGCAGATGTTTAATTTGTCATGGCATGCCGTAGCAAAATGGGTCGAACGCAACGAAACTAGACAAAACGTTACAGACCGTAAGAAAACTTGGGACAGTGTCCGTGGCGGATGGGAAGCAACTTACAATTCTAGGAAAGTTGCGTTACGGTCTGTCATGTTTAGTTCCTATTTAGCTGCAAGATGCGCGTTTTATCCAGGTTTTCAACGATTTCACATTGCGAGCTAAGGAGTGCATAAACCGTTTCTTCATATTCAGTTACGGGATTTTGTACGTTACCTTCTGTCCTGCCACGTTAACATTTTGACCAGGCTTTACATGTTTTGTTAGGTTCCAATCTAGTTTCGCCACGTCTATCAAGTTCTGTCAAAATAAGCGCATATATTTTTTTTATACAAAAAAGAAGGGATTGGTCAAACTCCGCGATGTGCAATTCAGGATATGATTTGAGGTAATCATACATAGAAATTGGCATGTTTGACAAAAGTACATGTGAGTGAATTCTGATGCCAAAGGACCCAAATAGATATGAGTATGTTTATTGCAGAGAAATACCCATCGTATCATTTGTCACTTAAAATTATTTGGTCTAGAGTCCTGCTACGTCTTTTGGTACAATTTTGGACATAACTTTAACACTCTTTGGTTATATTACATCGTTTATATTGAGGATCACTGACGAGGGTTAAGTACCCGAAACGTTCATGTCTGGTCCATGCTGTAAATTTATCTGCTTTTAAATGATGCTATTAAATTTGAAGATGTTTAACATTTCATGGTTAGGCATGGCCTCTTCCGTAGAGAAGCGGCGAAGGAGCTGTAAGTTTTTTACGATGAAGATAATAAGAAGAAAAGATTTATTTGGGTTGGAGGGGTCTTTTGATAAATTGAACAGATGTGCAAGATGGATTGAATATCATGTTCAATTTCTAGTCTTTTATTTGTAGCGAACAGACAACAAGTATAACTATGAACGACTCTCAGGAACCATGCTGCGTCAGACGTCAAGTGCATAATCACAATCGGCATGGTATATCCTCCGCTGTAGAGAAGCACCTGTCTGCAGAAGAAAGGTTTAATGATACGGCAAAAGAAGTGCAAAGAGATGTGCTGCCGTCAATGGACCAAATGGCTGATAAAGTGAAGAAAGACCGATCTGAAAATAGAGACAAGATTAGCAGAGTAAGAGAGGAAGAAAACGATTTTAGAGAAGAAATGGAGCAAGTTGTTGATGAATCATGCAATGAATTAAAGGTTAGGTCCTTTAATAGTAAGATTGGAGTATCATCCATCACCACAGCAGGTAAAAACATAGCCTGGGTTATGAACTGTGACAGTGACACCATGTATATGTATGACATCAGTGGCGAGATTGACAGGTTTATCACAGTTGCAGGTAGTGATGGCATCAATGACATGGTGATAAGACGGTCAGGGGAGACAATCATTTCATGTAATGACAGAAAAGTAAGACGTGTATCAATGAGTGGGGAGATTTCTACACTGATAGATACTTCTCCATGTTGGCCGTATGGTATATGTCTGACTGATAGAGAGGATGTTGTAGTTTGTATGAGAGGTCAGAACCACGAGGATCACGTTGCTGTGTACTCTCCTGATATAGGTAGAAAACTACGTGATATTAAGGGGATGGATAGTCAGGGTAAACAACTAATCACTCATCCTTACCGTGTTGCAGGGTACGGTAAGGATCTCTGTGTGATTAATAGCAGTTATGCTATATGTGTCAATGAGAAAGATGATGTAAGATGGGTGTATGATGGTAAGGAGGCCAACCCGATGAGGCCTTTTGAACCTTGTGGGATAGCTGTGGATAAATACAACAACCTCCTTGTCACTGATCCAATCAATGCCTGTGTACATTACATAAACAGGGACGGTCAGTTGATAAAGATTATACAGACACAGGAACAGGCCGGGTTATCGTGTCCATGGGGGATCTGTGTAGATGATAACACGGGTCAGTTATGGGTTGGGAATGCGTTGAAGAATGTTGTCATTTGTAAGTATTTATCATGAAGATACTGACCTTTGTATCCCCATGTCATGAAACATAATAATATTTTGATTTAAAGGCTAAGGTTTAATTGTACATGTATATCCCTTTTCCAAACTTGTATACAGAGTTATGCAGATTACACTTATAGACTTGTACTCTGGGCTCTTATTATAAGGCATTTATCTGTTAGTTGGAAATTCATTGTACAGTTCTGTCATTTGGAAGTATAGATCATATCATACTTTAAAAAAAATCTTAATTATAAAATAATCAGAACAATTTAAGCAAATAAAGAGAAAAGAAATTATAACGGTTTGTTGAATTGTCTCTAAGTCATTAACGTGTAGACTTGTATTTCTTTCATTTAAAAGAAATCTCAGGAATATCTCGGGTGATAATTCTATGATAATGAATAATATGAGATGGCATGTGTATTTGAATTCATCAACTGATTTGAACGATTAATAAATGGATCAATCAATATGATGAAAAAATCATCAAATAAAAAAACTGCATGAGTCGTTTATACGAGTATGTATAAAATCACTCCGAATTGCAGGCCATTGCATGTGCTCCCACTTCATCTTAATCATCCATATTTTACAATCAGTAAATGACAAGAAACTATCGCATAATCATCTTATAGTGGCGGATTCAGGGGGGTGCGGAGGGGGCGTCCGCCCCCCCCCCCGGCACTGACCCAAAATTTTCCAAAAACCCTATATTTTGGCCCATTTTCAGATAAAATCGCAAAAATTCGCCCCTTGACCCCCCGGCAAAAGGGGCGCTGGATCCGCCACTGGACTTATAAGGAAAAGCTTGAAAACAATCTCCAACTTGACATCGGTACAGTATTAAATATGGACAAGAACCACATCCGAATATGAGAAGAAAATGGAAAATTTGAAAATCTTTTACCGAAGGGCATACAAAATCATGATTATTAATTCAAATTGTCTTAGACAGAAAATCAGACAGTATAGTAACTGATGGTGAGTTTAAGCTTAATATCAAAACATGCAACAATAAATGGACGTAAACATCCTTCAAGACAACTTCATAAACAAATAATTCAATTGTTCTTATATCAAGGATTTTGATTGGTCGTTGGAAGCTTATTATACCTCCGTAAATTGGGTTTTTTCAACGGACACGCCCACTTCCGGAAATGCTTGCCGGAACTTCTAATATAGTGTAAACAAAAACAATCAGTAGCATAAACAAATATACAGAGTAAATGTTTTTAAGCGTTTTAAGAAACATATATAGGCAAAAATTGTTTGTCGTCACAAATCTGAAAATATTAAAACACACTTATTAATTTATTCGATCCGGTAGTATATTAATTAACCAATTAATAAGGAAGTAATTGTTATTTAAAGCTTGTTTATCGGTAAAAAGGCAGATTAATTATCGTCTGTAAATTCGATTCTGTAAACAATCATGGCGAGTTTTCATCCGGGTTCGATTGAGGACATTTTTTACTACAGTGACGATGATTTGACGGGAGAAAACATAATGGACAGTGACTGGGATACCATTAAGGACATTTTAGTGAAGAAATGGAACTTGATCAAGTACCTCTTTCGGAACTAAGTGCGTCAACTTCGAACGACGAGGTTCGGAAAGAATTAGAAAATGTCCCACAGGAGGAATCATCAATTTCATTGAATAATAATGTTTGGTGCCAGAAAAGATTTAAAACAGTCAGTGTCGAGGAAATGGATATGTTGAAAGACATGAAACAATCAAAATCAACCAAGAACTCAACAAAATTGGGAATTCCAAGGTGAATAAAAATTCAAAAATGATATTTCTTTTTTGTAACTGCAGCCAGTATGAAAAATATGAATTATACAATATCATTTAAAAAGTATGCTATAACATCATCATGATATTAATCCAGATCAGGACTTGAACCGGAATCTCTCGTGATTTCTCATGGGTGCTTTACATTAACCTATCTGGACTTCACATTCTAATGAAATGACATCCTGGCCCTCTTAAAAACTGTCCCCTTTCCTTTTGAGCCTAGAAAACTATGGATTTGAAACAGATTTATCCCAAATTCGCGGAACACCTTGACCAAAGGTTAGCAAAATTCTATGCGGAGGCAACCCCAAAATTATCGGAAAAAATGAACGAGAAAATGACGTTGAAACTTAAAGATCTGGACAGGGACCTGGATATTGTTCGGGACAAGCCGTTCAAAAATTCCAACGATATTTTTGACCGAACATTAAAGAACAACCTGAAAAAGGGCCGCTCAAGACCGACAAAGCATAAGGAAATCATCCCAACCAGTGGTCTTGCAAAGGTTTCTTCTGACCTCTACAGTGAATGCAATCCTGTTGTCCTGACATTTAGGATATGGTTCCTTCTGTCATTTCGTTTCGTCACCAGGGGCCTTTGATTTCATGAACAACTTAGACGAGACTGCTTTGTTTTTCTCAGCGACGAAAATGGCGAAGTTACACTTACACACGAAACGACGCAGAAAAACTGGCAAGATGGTATAGAGAGAATCAAGGAGATAAGAGAATGTATGCCATCCCAAAAGCATGATCTAACTGTCCTGTTCAATCCCTAGAATTAGTCCTAAAACGGATCCAAATGCCGAGCGTTTGTTTAATCGATGCGAGAAATCGGCGTTAGCTTTTGACAATCTTGATGTTTGGTACAACGACATTCCATTGAAACGCGTCAAGTTCACTCGTTTTATGGCCAATATCTGCAAACAAGCTGGCTGTACAACCTACACTGCGTTCTGCCTTCGTGCCACCGCTATCCAAGGCATGAATGATGCGGGCTATGACATCCGTCATATAATGCACATGTGCGGTCACAAAAACGAATCATCGTTCAGAATCTATAATAGAGATTGCTCGACATCACATAAGAAAGCTATGAGTGAAAGATTAGCATTACTGACAGCTGAAAACGAACTTATTTCTGTACACAACCGGTCGTCTTGCAACCCGCCAACGAAATCATGGCAATGAACTTCTCGTCCCTTCAAATTCCAATATAATGTCTGTCGGACTGTTGTAAAACTCTTCTTTCGCCAATTGTGTGTTTCATTTAAATGTGAACAAGTAATTAAGTCCAATAAACTCGATAAACAGTCTTCGTGTGTGTGATTACACATTCTCAAAAGCGCCGACTAGACACTATTGTAGGCGGTTGCTAAGAGCAACCAGCTAAGCGGACATTTTCCTCCACTCTAGTTGAACATTACAATTTTATTTGTAGTTTAAAAACTTGTGAATTAAATGTGAACAGAGGTAAATCGAAGTTTTTTCTGGTATTGAATTAAATTATAAGGATTAACTTTAACAATTTTGGAATTAAGTGAGATATAATATGGTTTGGGGCGGTGCACACTTTATAATCATAATTTCAAAGTTTTCCCGCCATGTGAAAGAATGTAATATGGCCAAAGAATGTGAAAGTTGTCATGTCCAAAAATGTCCAAAAAACCAAACATAAAATTTCAAGAAATATACCAAATCACGAAACATGAATAGAGGAGTGGCAGTCAAGCACAGCATTAGACGCAAACGGGACAAGAACTCACCACAGCATTCTGTATTCATAATGTTGGCTTCAAAACTAATTTACAAGAATACGTCATACAGGTAAATCAGTGAATGAAAATCAAATACAAAAGACGAAACCATATTCCAAAAACCACAATCGAAAGGCTTACGAATTTTGGAAAAATTCAAAACAGAACTATCCCTCACGAATAGAAAATAGGACAGGCAAAAGAAGACAGCGACACAACCCCATATAAACACAAAGGGTAATTTATCTAATGAATCATCTCAATGGCAAGCGTGGAAGGTATTATCGAATACATTATAGGTGGAAACAGCAGAAGGTATGAAGGTAGTAATTATTTATTGGGTCCCTTTAACATAGAGTTCTATGGTTGGGGGGTTATCCCCATTGGACCTCCATAATAACTCAGTGAAAAAATGATCTGAAAAATATGCTTATCATCATGACAGAGATTAATAAATTATCTTACTTTTGACCAAAAATTGGGGTTAATGTTGCTTTTCTCCCCTTAAATTCTGCTTTTAAAAAGTGTGATGAAGTGAACAATTAAAACTAAAAAAAAATACCCCCCCCCCCATTTTGCACCCCTAAATATTTCTATCTAAAATAAAGTTCATGAAAATGCTGTACATGCAATGGAAGTCTACAATCAGTACTTTTCTTTCATATCTGTATTTATAAATATTATCCAATCACAGAAGCGCTATCTTTTACTCCTTGTCAAACTTTGGATGGCCTCAGAAGGGAAGCGACTCGTTTCAAATAATTACTACCTGTATACCTAAAGGAAGCATAATAATGAAATTTAAAATGTCTTCAATTTGGCAAATGTGTCTCTTCTGGAGATATTATTTTATTTTCTATCTATAACATCATCATTTGTCGTGAAACTCTCTGATGGTTGATAATTTTGGGATACGAAAGTACCCAACCTCCTAACTGGAACCTCACGTTTTTCAGACTCGTACAAAATACAGAAAATTTTGATTTAAAAAAAAATACCCTCCATTTCGCACCCCTAAATATTTCTATCTAAAATAGATTTCATGAAAATTCTGTAAATGCAATGAAAGTCTACAATCAGTACTTTTCTTTCATATCTGTATTAATGAATATTATCCAATCACAGAAGCGCTATCTTTTACTCTTTGACAAACTTTGAGTGGCCTCAGGAGGGAAGTGACTCGTTCGAAATAATTGATACCTGTATACCAGAACAAGTAAGCACATGTATGATTCCGACTTCGGGTTGCAAAGGGGTAGATACTTGTAATACATATTTCTTGACACAAATTGTTCCATATTGTGGTCATTTATCGGTATACCAGGTATCAAATTTGATACCTCCCCAGTTCGAGAGATTCGGACGTTCGAAACTTTAGCTGTAACCGCGCCTCTTCATGAATATTTATGAGCAGGAGAGCTCAGAGGATCAAAGTGATTTGATACATATACCGATTTAGTAGGCTATTTCGATGATTTTTCTAAACAATGAGAGATGAAATAGACATCGTATGTTTCTTTCACACAGCATTCAAAATAGTAACGATAAAATAATGTGTATCAAACGATTAAGGTCCGGTTATATCTAATCTGTCTTCCTTGTTCAGCAAAATATCAGCTACATCGTGGTGTGTGGCGAGATTTAACTCATACTTTACCGAATTTTATATATTCATTTGGTCTCTAATATACACGGGTCCCTGTAAAGTGCGAAACGAAACAAAAACGAAACGAAACGAAACGAAACAAATCGAAACGAAACGAAACAAATCGAAACGAAACGAAACAAAACGAAACGAAACAGATCGAAACGAAACGAAACAGATCGAAACGAAACGAAACAAAACATAAAACTTGAGAAAAAAATTAGAAAAAGAGGAAAAATCGCCGAAAACGAATATTTCAAGACAAGATCAGCATTTGTAACTAGTGCCGAGAGGGTTTCTTGAAAGAGTCAAAGTTGACAATTAAAAAAAGTAAATGTCAAATGCCATTCATGTATTAATGAGGAATAAAAGGGAGGGGATAGAAAACCACGCTATGACACCGTAATGAGATCATAAAACGGGGTGGGGGCACATTTCAGGGAAAAAAAACTTATCCTTTTTCAAACGAAATGTTCCCCCCAGTTTTTAATTGTTCTCATTTTTCTGATAAAATTTTCAAATACACATAACGGAACAGTTCCGTTTCCTCTGCGCTAGACTCCTCCCTGCTAGATAATATTTTTCCGTCTGTGACGAGGTTATTCATCCCAATCACTCTCCTTTAAAATGCAATTGTGCTATATACCGTATGTATTATGTTTTAATCGTCAACTTTGATTCTTTAAAAAACCCTCCAGCCACAAGAACTAACGATGATTTAAAGGTAGCGCCACTCCGATGAATTATGATTCTATACCCGAAACGTGCATTTCTGGTCCCTGCTGTAAATGTATCTGCTTTCAAATGATGCTAAGGCACGGTCCATTTGATATTCTGGCTTGGGTTTTTTTCGAAAAAAATAATTTTGCTCTAAATTTTGATGAAAAAAATAAATTTGCTTATGGTGTGACAGAAAAAAATAATCTTGCTCTTACAAATAATCTGAATGTGAAGAATTACCATAAAATTTCGCTAAAATTCTTGAAAATTTTCCGGCTCGCTTCGCTCGCCGCAGTTTTCAAAATTGTATCAAAAATTTTTGGCTCGCTTCGCTCGACATAGTCTATCAAAACATTATTCACTAATACCATTTTAAGTTCAGATATTTGAAGATATCAAAAGTTATACATATATGTGAATGAAAAAGGGCTTCCTTAAAAGCTTGAATATATTATCAATATTTATGTATTGCTGTTAATACATGTTGTATATATTCCATAGAGTCATGTTCTTGTAAGCTTGGAAGGAGAACTTCAATTATTCACCAATTTACAATTCTTAGTAACATTTAAAAAATTGTCTAGGAGACCTTCCCCTCAGACCCTCTTATACATGTTATATACATGTACCTTATATACAATATTGAGAATTGTATTGTAAAAATCTTTTATCTCTCTGTTTAAAAGTGAATTGAATACTTGCATAAAAATAAACTAATATATCAATATTTAGAGTTTTGAGTAAAAATGTAAATAATTTCTATTGATAAAACACAAACATTCTTAATACATGTATGCGCATCACTTAAAAAAATTTCCTTGCTCCAACTTTGCCGGAAAAAAATAATTTTGCTCCGGTCCGGGGCGAAAAAAATAATCTTGCTCCGACAAAAAAACCAAGCCCCCCCCCCCTGAATATTAAATGGACCATGCCTAATGAATTTGATGACGTTTAACATTTGTAGAGTGTCACTGCTGATGGACAATGAGCCCCGAAGGCACATGTTGCCAAGTTCGATCAATTTCGGTCGATCGTTTCTTCAAACGCATTTGAAAATTTCTATTTACAAAATTTTCTCAAATTTCTATCTATCGGTATTTTGGCCACATTTCACTGTTTGGATTTAGGACCACTGACGAGTGTTCAATACCCAAACGTGCATGTCTGGTCCATGCCGTCAATTTATCTGCTTTCAAATGATGCTAATGAATATGACAGGCGGTTTAAGACGTTTAACAGAAATGCGGTGCCGCTGAATTTCTTTGACTAGCTGAAAGAAATACAAACGAGTACTGTAGTAGTCAGGTTATCATATCGAATATCATTTAAGGTGGCTCCACACCTACCCCTCAAAAAAGATCCTCTCGTTTATTTTTTATGAAACTCTCGGAATTTGATAATTGGTCTACAAGATGAAAGTTTGCAAAGTATGAACAAAATCGAACCTACGTAACTGTCTTCATGGCGCTTTGAATTTTGGCGGTTTCGGGGTTTCTCTTCTATATTTGCCAACGTTGCCGATCTGAAGAAAGTATGCTGATTTTTAAAATATTTTGCTGAATTTATGAATGTGTAAATGAATTAATTTTATATTCAAACTATTTTTTCATCTTTAAACAGAGATATTGAAAAAAAAACTAAGAAAATGGAGGAATTATTACAAATTTAAGATCATCTTTTGGATCGTCATTTTTTGACGTTATATGCCTATTGCATGAAATTCTATCATTTAATTTTCTTGAAACAAATATCAATGATAAACTATTGTATATGAAGTATTTCTATGCAATATGATCAAAATCGAACCTAGCGAACGGAAGTTATCACTATTTTTGTAACCCCACCCCCTTAATTTCTACGTTGCAATCCATATTCATTCGACGTTATAGTGACGTCAGAGGTAAGAGTTAATCAGCGTATGACTACAGGAGTTTGTAGGAATTCTGGACGGAAAAGGCCTTAACGGAAACCTTAAAAAGCTTTCATAGTATGTGTCCATACATACGAGATTCTTGATATGTCTAAACAACAGGATGCCATTTCCCTCCCCCCCCCCCCCCCCCCCCCCCCCATCAAATAAATTTAGGAAAAGAGAGAGTAAAAAGCGCGAATCTAGAGGAGAAAGAGTCAGAATTAAGAACAAATGCACCCTCATCCTGATATTTTTTATTTGGTGAGGCAGGGGCAGAGTTCTCAATAATCTTTTAAGGTACATTGCGGCGTTACGGCACGCAAAACTTTGCGAGAAGACATAGCCTGAAAAATTGTCTACATGAAGTTTAAGATTTTATCAATCTTTGATATAATTTTCATGTAATTATTCCACGAAGATTTCGAGATTTTAAAAGCTTCAAAGACGGCATTGACGTTCTATTCGAAATTATGCATTTTCTGAACAAAATTAATTTTAATCTAGAAAATTGACCAAGGAGGGTGAAAATAGAGACCGAAAATATTGTTGCCATGTTGAGTATTGTGTTTCTACTGATTATTATGTATCTTGGGGGAAATTTGCAATTTTTATCGTAATTTTGCAACTTATTATTCAAAAATACGCACACATTCAAAAGGCAAAACACGGCTTGCTTCATTTCCACTTTCTCCATTAAGTTGTGGCGATCCTTAATGCCCTTCTTACACGTAAAAGTAGAGAATCCGCTGAATTTGAAAATATAAAAACATCGATAGGTCTTCTCGGCAGATTTTTTGCAATTTAAGATTGAAAATTTGTTTTGCGTGTCTTCGACGTCAATTTTTCTCGCAACGTCAAGACACAGCGTGTTCAGATCGCAAGTGTCAACATGACGTCAAGGAGTATGCGGAATGTTTTATTCTCTGTAACGGTCTTCTTTGAAACATCCAGAAACCCAATTTTATTTTATTTTTTAGATTATAATGCAACAATTACATGGGACGTATTCGAACTAGACCTTTTATCTTAATGTAAAAATAAATTTATTCTCCGTACATGTATAACATTTTTTTCTTCAAATTTTTGAAAACATCATACGGAACAGACGGACGGACATGTTCATTACTATTTAATCCGATATGTTTTGGCGGGGTATGAAAAAGGAAATTCCCTCTTGTTTATATGTACTTTATAATATCGGAAAAGGTCTGGGGATGGGCGGGCTATGTAAAATAAACATTGTAATTTTCATTTCATGCTCGTTTTCTTATCAGTACGTTCAGCCGCCTCGATTGTTGTTATATATACATGTATTATCAAAATGAAATTTCCGTTTCAATCTCGGAGTTAAGGACTTCCTCAAGAAGGCAATACGGTAAAAAAAAAGAAGAATCCAAATAAACAACTTGTACATATGTAGTCTCTTTGGCAAGTCCATGCGTGGATCCCAAATTTTCAACACTGTGACCTTGACTCTGGAGTATGACCTACTTGTGAAAAATCTTTGATTTTCCATATATTCTTATCAGGTTGCGAAGCAAAATCCGGTCTATGAAATGGCGAAGTCCGCGTCTTTCTGTCCGTCCGTCTGACTTTTGTGCTTCAACATTTCTGAGGAAGCTGTTAAGTTATATGAGGGGGTGGACAGGATGAAAAGGAAGGAGGGCGGGAGGAGGGAGAGGGGGGGAATGATGGGAAGGGGGAGAAGGGAAAGAGGCGGGAGGAGGAGGTAAAGGAAGGGCGAAAAAGGAAGGGAAGGTAAGGGTATGGGAGGGGGAGAGATGTACCCCCTGTCCGCACCCCCTTGATATTCTGCTGAATAAAAACTGATCGGATCAGCTTTATAAAACATACCATACTAAGACAAATCTAACGCATCAATATGACCTTGAGATAGAAAAGACATTTGTGTTTTAGTCAACAGCGGGAGAAAAATTATAAGGAACATTGAAGAGTAACTGTAATAGGAGATAAACAATGGCGGAATGGACTCTGTGTGCTAATATTTTTTGTCCCATCTTTGAACTTGTGACCTTGACATTAGAGTTCTTTCAAAGCTTGCATCTTCATTTAATTTGTTGATGGGATATGGGTTATACATTTCTCACCGGAATTCCTTGTGACATAATCTTTCAATGAAAACCTGGACCTCTGACCTAGTCTCATAGACCATTGAAGTTTGACCTTTTCAAAATCTTTGAACTTGATACATTTTCAATATTTCACCTTTAGATTTTTTATGACAAGAGTTGGGGGATTAGATGTGGTGTGTTGTTACCCATCAAAAACAAAACAAAAACAAAAAACTAAACGATATCAAAAGATTCTTATTCTATATAACAAAACAATTCCGGTTCGCTCTGCTTGCTGATATATACTGTATATAAAAAAATCTTTGTCTTACGCCATAATCGAACTTCCACCGCTTTGCATATCATTTAAAAAGTAAAGAGAATATTAATTCTATTTTATAAGGCAGTCCCTACTCCTTCTCTGTCGCACCCCCCCCCCCTTTCCCCAATTGTGCACAGAAACAAGCAACAAGGAGCGACAAAAAGAGTGATCAAAAGTAATACCTCCTCCATCCGTCTATATGGTAAAATAAAGAAATAGATAAGGATGAAGGAGGGTGGATGAAAGAACATTAATTTCCAACGTTATATTTGAAGAAAAAATTGCATTCATAAAGCATTCAATAGTTAAAATATAACCATACATCCTTAAAGTTTCCGGTTCTCATTGCAAGCGTGTCTATAAATCTTTACATTGAATTAAGACAAAATGTAAACTTTATGTTTAAATTTCGGCTCACTACGCTCACTAGAAAATTCAAAAATACTATATAAGTACTAAAAAACGCCATTATTTGCGCCCTATCGATAAATGTCGCGCAACGTAACGTGACGTTACGATCAAGTAAGGTTTATGACGTCATAGCGTAGATGTACACATAAAAAAATTCGAGGGTGAAACCTGCGTACACATTTGATTGTGATGAAAGCTTCCCCGCGAGCTACGTTAAGAAGCCGGGGCGATTCTGAAAGAGATTTTTCGATTAATCTAACAGTTTTTCTCAAAGTAGGTCGTGACAAATAATCGGGTACCGACTTATAAATGGGGGGAGGGGTTACGCGCTGTTTCGTATACGTTTCGGGACAGGAAAAAAGTAAATTTCTCTGACCTTTATGAATAGAAAGATCAGGCTATATGTTAAAGTCAGATTCAGAAGCATATCCAGAAACTCAATTACAGTGTGCACATATAACTGTTGATTGGATGACTTACGATAATAGGAGGATTGAGGATATTTATATTATCAACATATAGCTCATATTGCAACATCTAGAAATACCATTAAAATAAAAATAATCAAAATAAGCTTCGAGGACAATCTAATTTATTACGCAGGGAAATGCAAAGTGCAATGAATGTGAGCGTCAAAAATATTTCCTGAGAGGGGCATCACATGAAGTTGAGAGGGAGAGAGAGAGAGAGAGAGTACTCTATAACATAAACAATTAAGAGGCTTGGAGTTGTTTTCTTTTATTTGCTCCGATTCAAAATAGGACGCCCTTATTCTTTTTTCGGTGTTTTATTTTTCAAACGAATTCGGCCATATTCGGCCCCATTCCTCCTCCCTGGAATATATATTTTCCCCTCCTGTCAGAGAAATTTCCCCCATATAGAAGGTTTCTTTTATGGCTGAAAATATTTTAAAATAGTGTGTAAAATTTAACAAAATCAGAGATATACGGCAGTATGAATCTGAGAGAAGGGAAAAAGTAAACGAAAACATATTTTTATGGACGTCATTAACCTCGCTCGTTCTCCATAATGCGTGTAGTTATCTGCATACTGGATACATCTTTGAACAAAGCAGGATTCATACTTAAATTCGATCGCTTTAAGTTTTAAAATAAAGAAACTTAGTTCGATAACATTTCGCTGCAAAGTAGAAAACTTGACAAAATTGCAGAAAAATTCTTCTGATCATAGATAATCAGAGGTACAATACTTTAAATATCTGATCCATAAAATTGCTAAAATCTCCAAGAAATAGCCTGTTAGATAGATACACCAATATTCTCCTATTCGATTTTATTTCAAAGTAACAAGTTGTTGAATTTCCAATGAAGACGTTTTAAAAAGGAAACTTTTACAGCAATACCCAGGGGTCTCATTCATAGATATTTTTGTACGTATATAGATCAAACGATAAATCTAGTTAAAATTAATTCCTATCAGATTGTAGACAATAATTTTCTGGTTCCATCGATACCAAACTTGCTGAAATCCTTTCTGAAATAAGCGAGATAGAAGAGTTTGAACACCAAACATTCCGAGCACTGTGGACACTATTCATCGGAGAGTTCAAAATATTTATATGGCGCGTTATCATGGCGTCATAATCATAATGACGTCAATATCCTCGGTAAGAGAGCCTCCGGAAAGACGATATATTCGGATACTCTGTGGAGCCACCTTAATGGAATAATTCGGAAGTGTTCCAACTCTATACCTTCTTGAAGAAAATTTCAAACCAATTTTCATGCACCAGACACGTGTTCCGAATATTAAATTCTCATCAGTGATGCTTGCAGTCCAAGTGATTTAGCGGAGCCGTCTCAATTCATTTCTGCAGCGCCCTCTTGTGTTATTTTTTGAATTTAAATTTGTGTATTTCCTTTAAAGAGAGTGAGCGACTCCAAATTTCCTTTAGGATCGATTCAGTAGCATATCCAAATAAAATCTATGTTAAAAATGGCATTCGAGGGATGGTGCTAAGATGTTAATCTCCTTTAATTTCGATGGTATTTTTTGAACACCCAAAAATTATTCTGACAATGTTGAAATATAGGTTGTACGTTGTCGATGAAATGCAACTTTGCATCGCCAATTGAAAAAAAAAACGTTATTTGCCAATATCTGAAGGACTTGCATCCGAATACAGTAGTACTTCCTGTTAATTTTTTTACCATTTTTCTAAATTTCCCAACAGATTTTATATGGGTATGGTTACTTTGTACCATAAAAACTTCTATCTGCCAGTTCCAGCACTTACCTTACTCTCAACTCACATTAAGCCGTTGCGACGGGTATTGCATGCAATCAGGAGACGCTGACTCTCCCCGGGCACCTGGTCTCACTTCGGAATGTTGTTCATTTCGGGTTTCGCACCGTTCCGATGGGAATTCACACGATTTGGCCTTGCCTTCTCGAATTTGAGACTGAATAACTGTTTGTTTATTTTGCTAAGACCATTTCGTACTAAGACAAACTCGTACCATAATTTGTTTTACCAATTATTTACATGAACTCGCACCAATTGATACCATAAACATGTATCATGCAAAAACTGGTATCATGGTACCGGAACTCGAACCATAAATCTCTAACATGCATAATAACTCGTACAATAACTGACTCGTTTCATATTGAAACAGTAATTGGAGCTTGCTGCAACCGGCATGGCACGGACTATATATTCTGTACGTCTTTTGTTTTTTTTATATCCATTTACATATCCATTTGTTCGTTGATTGGGTCCCTGTTGTGTGATTGTATGGTCATCTTACATTGATTATGTTATCTTATTCCACAATTATGCATTTTTCGAGACCTATGGTCTCAATATACCAACAAATAGATGGAAACTCCTCTGTGAGAGGCAGATTTTGAATTTTTAAATTCTTTTGCCATGGCAACCAATTGTCACAAATAATTTTGATTTAACTGAACGTTAGTATGTAACAGTATTTGAATATACATTGATATATCAGCTACATGTTTCCTGTAGTGTTGGGATTGTATGTAACAAGTGCCAATCTAACCATGAAAAATCACCAAAAATGATGAAAACCTACCAATTTTCAGCTACATCAGATTTCGTTATATGAATTCTTACAGCAAAAAAGAAAAGTTTCATCTTTTAGACAAAATCTTACACTTTTCAAAAAGGTCTCATTTGCAATAGGTCCCTATATTCATTTTCTAGAAAAATAACCACACATGGAGAGCAAGCTTCTTTCAACTCATCATTGTACTAGGCTTATAAGGAGATTCCCCATTTGACACAGAGCTAACCCTGATTTCAAAGCGTACAGTTTCGAATCCAACTAATTAACTTTTTCACTGCAAAATGGCCTCCTCTATACATTGAAATAGAAACTAACAACATTAACACTATTCATATTCAGAAACACACAATTTAATGTAACCCCTATTTTAACCCTGGTGACATTAGTGACGTATTTTCAAAGCGCACGGATGATATTCTGGCATAGACCATTTGAACCATCCAACCAAAGATTGTACTCTATGTCTTCCGAAATGGCAGTTACCGGATGTGACAGTTCTACCGAATTGAAGCGGCGGGTGTTGCATGCAAGCAGGAGATGCTTACTCTTCCTGGGCATCTGGTCTCACTCCCATATCGGGAGTTCGCTTCTTTTCATATGGTGGAGGTTTTTGTTTGTTTGCTTTGGTTCCTGTTTTATCCTGATTTTGTATGCCTTCGGTTTCTGATTTTCTGAATTATCGATTTTGTGCTGTATAAAGGGATATGGTCATTATCCATATTTGTCATTTCAATAGTAAACTACCTGTTGCATATTGATTTTTTATATAATCTATATGTCATTTGAAAGATCATTGATAGACCTTTCGGAAACCAAGAACAAATATACCTCTTCCTGTTGATATTCTCATCTCAAAATTGGGATGTTTACAACTAGTGACAGGACTGAACAAAATAAACATATCAATTTCCAGGTCAATCGTCAATTATTATATTAATTTTAGAAATATATCATCAATATTTTAAAAAAAGATTGGTGTACATAAAGAGTCAAGGTCATGTCCTTTTATCTGATATGACCCTCCATCATTATTATCCAATCAGCTTCCAGAGAATCTTTGCTATGCGACAGGAGCTTGTGTATCCAAAACTGGTCACGTGGAAAGTCTTAGTCTTTTAGATGTTTCTACCCTTATTTGTGTGTTTCAATTCGGTCTTCTATGGAGAAAGCTTGGTTACCAGTATACATGTATTTGGGTACGTATTTTGTAAGAAATAACTTATCATAGCTTGGTAGCGCGGGCTTATCTGACTGTTGAGACCATGTAGATATTTTAAGTATGATAGACTGGCTTCCTTTACATTTATGAGACAATTGGATTATTCATGATAGAATCCAGACGAGAGCGCATGTACTTTTTATACGTGTTATGATATACCCAAAATTTACGTCAACTGATTCCAAGAAAGGAGGGGATCTCCAATAACACTTAGTTACAGCACCAACAAGTAACTCCCAAAACATCCACTGTAAATACAGAAAGAAGACACGCACAGAAAGAGAAGTAATGGTACAAGAAACGTCAAATCACACAGAAACATCAAACACAATTGACCACACGTAAACCAACGAGACCGATGGGCAATCGGTGCCGATTAGGACGGCCATCTGTCACGTCAGTAGCAGACGGTGTGAATATCCTGGATTACATAATCACAACCCTCCCACTTTTCCGATTTCCCAGAGGTCTCGAAGAACGTACAATTATTGTAAAACAACCTCCTCACTGTCAGATTACCAGACACAAACATGACAGCAAAACGCAGGGGTCCCAAGAAACATAGATGAATATGTAAATGGATATAAAAAGAGGGCATACGTAATACAATCCGTGCTCTGCCGACGCGAGTTAAAACATAATCAGATCAACGTTCAATTTCTTTTAAGGTTCTGTCTTTCGGGCTTAAATGTGTTGACCGTTGAGCTATAGCATTTATATGTTTATTTTCATCTGCTTGAACTATAAATGTTCTGAGTTTGTACAATGCAGCAGTAATAATTTTCGGTGGCACCGTCTATATTGAATTTTGTTTTTACACAGGAAATTATATTGTGTTGCCCTTTTTGTTGCAATGAGATGATTAAGTCTCGTTGTCTCCGTCTGATTGCTTTTTTCTCTTCTTCCTTCATCATACAAATCACGGGGGAAATCTCGTAACGCAGAACAATTGGTTTTTCTTTAATTGTGTTAGAAATAGATAATTCATAACAAAAGGTGGAATGTGATGCTATGTAAGAATGCCTTGAATTGCATCTCAAATAAGCTGGATATTAGCTCTATATAACGCACAAACATGATCGGCGTTCTTTTTTTCACTTCCATTTACACGAATCACGCCTTTGTTTCTTAGCTTTATAAAAAGGTATTATTTCTCTTATTTTGGATAAAACGCAAAGCTAAGTATTACATTCTCTTTTTTGTGATTAATAAACTGAAAATACACGAAATATTAGATAAACCGAATGTTATGCTTTGCGATTGTCAATATTGAAATATATGTTCTATAGTACCAATTTTGTTGTACTAGACACATGTTTCGGATACTTTAATCCTCGTCAGTAGTACTTCATGTCAAGCAGTTGAAATAAAGCCAAAGTGAATTTTTCCTGGCGCAATCTACAATACAGAGCTTTAATTTCCTTTTGCCAAAATGAGCGGCTCCAAATTTTATGTAGGGTTTATTCAGAAGCGTATTAAAGTGAAAAATATGGCCACAAATCGATGGAGGGTAGGCGCAAGGAGCTTAATTCTAGACATAACCGACTAAAATTATACAGAAACCGAGCCAGTGACAAAACTATGCAATGAGGGAGATACCCCTTATTCTAATTCATGTTACATATTTTAACTTTTTATAACCCTCAGAGGGTCTCACATATCGCTTTAGAGGCGACGTTGCTACGGAGGACTAACAACGATCAACAGAAATTATTGCGCTGCAAAATATGAAATACAACTTCCTCGTATTTATTACAATGGCGAAAAATCAAAGTGTAAACAATAATAAACTTACTTGCTCTGTTGTTTACATGTGGAGAACGCCATTTACAAGCTCATACCTTGTACTTTTACGTCACAGTATGACGCCACAGGAGCGAAGAACAAAGGGAAGCATGACGTCATACGCAAAAAGTGCGCTAAAGCTTGTAACGTGCAAATTTACGTAGGAATACATTTTAAAGTATGTCAAGTGAGTCGGTTTGCGGCATGTATATTGTCGTTATACATGCTTGTAGAAATCCTGTGAACCAATCAGAAACAAACGCGAAGCAGCGCGAAACAAACAGAATGAATTAGAATAGGGATAAACGTACTGTGTTTTGTGGTTCCGACAGGTATATGTTGTTTATACTGTTGGAAACATACGTTATAACGTCGGGGACAAGCCCCGACGGTATAACTGCGTTTCTAACAGTATATCCAACATATACCTGTCGAAATCACAAAACACAGTACGTTTATCCCCTAAGTTTTAGAAATTTAGGTCTAATTTGATGACAGGAAATTTAGAATATATTTCAATGAGATTACCTACCGTGCATGTGTGTTCTGCTATGACCATTGAAGTATCGTCATGTTTGAAAAGTGTAATAATCTTATAAGTTTATAAGTATGATATAATTTTTGAATAATCATCATAATTATTATTCGACTAACCTTAGTATAAGGTAGCATGTGTATTTTACTACTATGATTCAGTATTGTCAGTATGGGATATTTCCCTTCTCGTCTTTACGTCTGATAGTTAAGAGAACTTCAAGTAACATTGTCATGGTCATTATCCATATTTGTCATCATTAACACAACAAGTAGCATTGACATAATTCAGTTCTGTACTTATCTTCTTTAACTCATTTGTGTCACACTTATGCCCTTTGCCGTGTGGAGCTCGTAAAAAAGTTCCCCGCGAGGGGTTTGACAGTAAGTGTTTTGAATATATTTCCCTGACATTGTCGCCATAGCACTTTCTATATAGACATAACGTCAGACAGTGCATGAAGTTTATATATTGTTTTCATTTTCGTGCTTAAACATCGACGGCGGGTGCGGCTAGCCAACAGGGGATGCTTACTCCTCCCGGGCACCTGGTCCCACCTCTAGCTTGCTAGGGGTCCGTCGATGCTTAATTTTGTGCTCTATTGTGAGTGCTGTTGATATTATTGTCAGGATCTTCTTTAACTCATTTGTGTCACACTTATGCCCTTTGCCGTGTGGAACTCGTAAAAAAGTTCCCCGCGAGGGGTTTGACAGTAAGTGTTTTGAATATATTTCCCTGACATTGTCGCCATAGCACTTTCTATATAGACATAACGTCAGACAGTGCATGAAGTTTATATATTGTTTTCATTTTCGTGCTTAAACATCGACGGCGGGTGCGGCTAGCCAACAGGGGATGCTTACTCCTCCCGGGCACCTGGTCCCACCTCTAGCTTGCTAGGGGTCCGTCGATGCTTAATTTTGTGCTCTATTGTGAGTGCTGTTGAGATTATTGTCAGGATCTTCTTTAACTCATTTGTGTCACACTTATGCCCTTTGCCGTGTGGAGCTCGTAAAAAAGTTCCCCGCGAGGGGTTTGACAGTAAGTGTTTTGAATATATTTCCCTGACATTGTCGCCAAAGCACTTTCTATATAGACATAACGTCAGACAGTGCATGAAGTTTATATATTGTTTTCATTTTCGTGCTTAAACATCGACGGCGGGTGCGGCTAGCCAACAGGGGATGCTTACTCCTCCCGGGCACCTGGTCCCACCTCTAGCTTGCTAGGGGTCCGTCGATGCTTAATTTTGTGCTCTATTGTGAGTGCTGTTGAGATTATTGTCAGGATCTTCTTTAACTCATTTGTGTCACACTTATGCCCTTTGCCGTGTGGAGCTCGTAAAAAAGTTCCCCGCGAGGGGTTTGACAGTAAGTGTTTTGAATATATTTCCCTGACATTGTCGCCATAGCACTTTCTATATAGACATAACGTCAGACAGTGCATGAAGTTTATATATTGTTTTCATTTTCGTGCTTAAACATCGACGGCGGGTGCGGCTAGCCAACAGGGGATGCTTACTCCTCCCGGGCACCTGGTCCCACCTCTAGCTTGCTAGGGGTCCGTCGATGCTTAATTTTGTGCTCTATTGTGAGTGCTGTTGAGATTATTGTCAGGATCTTCTTTAACTCATTTGTGTCACACTTATGCCCTTTGCCGTGTGGAGCTCGTAAAAAAGTTCCCCGCGAGGGGTTTGACAGTAAGTGTTTTGAATATATTTCCCTGACATTGTCGCCATAGCACTTTCTATATAGACATAACGTCAGACAGTGCATGAAGTTTATATATTGTTTTCATTTTCGTGCTTAAACATCGACGGCGGGTGCGGCTAGCCAACAGGGGATGCTTACTCCTCCCGGGCACCTGGTCCCACCTCTAGCTTGCTAGGGGTCCGTCGATGCTTAATTTTGTGCTCTATTATGAGTGCTGTTGAGATTATTGTCAGGATCTTCTTTAACTCATTTGTGTCACACTTATGCCCTTTGCCGTGTGGAGCTCGTAAAAAGGTTCCCCGCGAGGGGTTTGACAGTCAGTGTTTTGAATATATTTCCCTGACATTGTCGCCATAGCACTTTCTATATAGACATAACGTCAGACAGTGCATGAAGTTTATATATTGTTTTCATTTTTGTGCTTAAACATCGACGGCGGGTGCGGCTAGCCAACAGGGGATGCTTACTCCTCCCGGGCACCTGGTCCCACCTCTAGCTTGCTAGGGGTCCGTCGATGCTTAATTTTGTGCTCTATTGTGAGTGCTGTTGAGATTATTGTCAGGATCTTCTTTAACTCATTTGTGTCACACTTATGCCCTTTGCCGTGTGGAGCTCGTAAAAAAGTTCCCCGCGAGGGGTTTGACAGTAAGTGTTTTGAATATATTTCCCTGACATTGTCGCCATAGCACTTTCTATATAGACATAACGTCAGACAGTGCATGAAGTTTATATATTGTTTTCATTTTCGTGCTTAAACATCGACGGCGGGTGCGGCTAGCCAACAGGGGATGCTTACTCCTCCCGGGCACCTGGTCCCACCTCTAGCTTGCTAGGGGTCCGTCGATGCTTAATTTTGTGCTCTATTGTGAGTGCTGTTGAGATTATTGTCAGGATCTTCTTTAACTCATTTGTGTCACACTTATGCCCTTTGCCGTGTGGAGCTCGTAAAAAAGTTCCCCGCGAGGGGTTTGACAGTAAGTGTTTTGAATATATTTCCCTGACATTGTCGCCATAGCACTTTCTATATAGACATAACGTCAGACAGTGCATGAAGTTTATATATTGTTTTCATTTTCGTGCTTAAACATCGACGGCGGGTGCGGCTAGCCAACAGGGGATGCTTACTCCTCCCGGGCACCTGGTCCCACCTCTAGCTTGCTAGGGGTCCGTCGATGCTTAATTTTGTGCTCTATTGTGAGTGCTGTTGAGATTATTGTCAGGATCTTCTTTAACTCATTTGTGTCACACTTATGCCCTTTGCCGTGTGGAGCTCGTAAAAAAGTTCCCCGCGAGGGGTTTGACAGTAAGTGTTTTGAATATATTTCCCTGACATTGTCGCCATAGCACTTTCTATATAGACATAACGTCAGACAGTGCATGAAGTTTATATATTGTTTTCATTTTCGTGCTTAAACATCGACGGCGGGTGCGGCTAGCCAACAGGGGATGCTTACTCCTCCCGGGCACCTGGTCCCACCTCTAGCTTGCTAGGGGTCCGTCGATGCTTAATTTTGTGCTCTATTGTGAGTGATGTTGAGATTATTGTCAGGATCTTCTTTAACTTATTAACATATTGAAATATATGTTCTATCGTAATATTATAGTGTATCATATGCACATATCATGGAGGTTATTATACATAACATTTTTGTGCGTTTTCGAGTTCTCTAGGTTAAGTGGGAGGGTTGTGGGCACATTATCAGGATATTTTGCCATTTGCTATTTACTGAAGTCGGCACCGGTTGTCTATGGGTATCGATGGTTTGTGTGTAGCTTTTTTTGTTTTGTGCTTTGATGTCGTATTTTTGGTATTCCTTGTTTCTCTTGTCTACTCTTTGTTTTCACTTAGGTTGTTTCAATGTTTTGCTCAGGGTACTACAATCGAGTCTTGTTTGAGAAATGTTTCAATATTGACAATTCCATCCTTTCCAGAACAAATGATATATCATCAGTGATATTTCAGGTTAATATTAAGGTGAGGGTTGTGACTAAAGAGTAAAATCGATAACTCTGTCTCTCAAATTTGTACTTCAAAATAGTATGAACAAACTTCAGATCGGTATTTAAATACTTCGTATTGGGATTAACATATTCTACTGTTGAGGAACTATAACGAGTTAATAGTACCATTGAGACATTTCAAATCATCATATTTCTTTGCTTTTGAAGGCTTTGGATGAATTCTTTTTCATTAGTGTATAAAAAATAAATCTGCAACAAGAAGCGCACAGTTAATACCGATAGGGATCCCTACAGCCTGCTTGTAGATATTCTCATAAATCTAATGTGAATGTTGCCCAAAGCATATCACAAGTCCCTACATGTCCATTATTTGTAGTTCATTATGGAAAAGAAACCCTTTGATTAAGATGTACAAATAAAATTATTCCATCTCGAACAAAACACCATTTAATGAGCTTATACAATCGACGATTAATCGTGAGGACGTGTGGTGTACATACTTGAAAAGTCGTATGAAGAAATCGTATCGGCTTTAAAATTTCTATATTTCATTTTGTAAATCACATTCCCAGAATTTTAAAAGACAAAAGAAGTTCACACCATTCTTGTTTAGAACAGTTTCATAATATTCATAATATTTTGCCACGTGTTGCTTTATCACCGAGAGTGTCAGCATTCTAGATTAAATTGTACGAACAGTTGCTAGAATTAGCAATGTATGGAAAGTCCTTGCGTTCTTCGAGACCCGTGGGCAATCGGAAAAGTTTTAGGGTTTTGTACATGTAATCTGGATAATCACATTGTCTTCTACTTCCATGGTAGATGGCCGTCCTAAGTCGGCACCGGTTGCCCATTGGTCTCGTTGGTTAGTGTGTGGTCTTTTGTGTTTCATATTTCTATTGTCCTTGTCCCTTTTACGTCTTTTTCTGTGCTTGTCTGCTCTGTGTTTTTGCATTGGGTGTTTTGGGGTTTTGCGGTGGATGCTGCAACCGAGTATTGTTGGAGATCCCCTCCTATCCTTTAGGAGACGTGTGTAGCCTTTGAATATAATATATTGTTGGGAGATCAGATTAAGAAATTGATATGTTGAATGAAGAAAGTTCACTGTTACGTTTGTTCAAAATGTCAGGGAGACTTTCATTGCTTTTGATATATGTATTTGTGACGAAACTTCCGAAACTGAAGTTGATATGTAGTAACATTTTCAAATAATTATGGTGTTATTTGCTGCTTTATCTGCAGATACGAAGACATATTTTCCATGTAAATTCCTTAACTTAGATTTGAAAATCTTTCAGATTTGGAACGTTGGTTTTCAAAAAAGGTGAGTGTTTTGTGGAATTTATCGATCCGAATATCGGTACAATCCAAAATAAGGTTTTTTTCCAGCCATGCGATTTGACTCCTTCCGATTTACACCATCATTTGGTTAAAAGGAGGGAGGGGATATCCAACAAGACCCTGTTGCAGTACCAAAGGCAAAACACCCAATGAAAACACACAAAAGACGAGTACAGTATGAGACGAAAAAGAGACATTCGACATGTAAACATCAAACACAAAAGACTACACATAAACCGACGAGACCAATGTGCAACCGGTGCCGACTTTGGAAGGCCATTTGCCACGCAAGCAGCAAATGGTGTGGTTAGTCTAGATTAAGTGCGCACAACCCTCTCATTTCTCCAACTACCCAGAGGTCTCGAAGAACGTACAATTGTGGTGTAAAACAACCTCCTCACTGTAAGATGACATCACACAAACACTATTGCGAAACGTAGAGGCCCCAGCAACACAGATGAATATGTAAATGGATATAAAAAGAGGCCGTGTGTAATACAGTCCGCGCTCTGCCGGCTGTAGGGAGCTCATGTATGTAATCACCCGAGGAGTCCGACTGACATTCAGAGAGGACAGGAGGTCGGGGCCCTGTCTTCTCTAAGGAGGTTTGGACAGGCAGGGCCCGGCATGGAGTCCCCTCGTCACAGTCAGTCAGAGTGCAAGTCTCAAGGATGCGCTGGTACATGACTGTAGATTGGTCAAGTACCAAGCCTAGTGTCCGTCTGGTGACATTAGGATCATATCCACGGTATAAAAGGCGTTTGATGACTCTGATGTATTTTCGATGGTTATGCTGCCTACCTTTGATCCTTCTAATTTTGTTTATCATATCACCATAAAAGACAGGTTGTGTAATACCCAAAGTAATGTACTCTGTTGCGTGTATAGATCCGAATTCTAAAAGAAGTTGACTGTAATTTTTGTAAAATTTCCAGAAAGTCTTAACTAACTTATGAAAGCCGAAACCTTGACCTAAATGTTTTTTGGTAATTTGTAAATTTCTACTGTGAAATCCAAAATATCAGTACATGCTCTAGCGTACCGGATGAGCTGTGATATGTAACATCACCGTCAAGCCAGGGGAAATTTACTATGTTCAATCCAAAATCATCCCCTTGTATGAATCTTTCGGTTTACAATTTTGATATTTAGGTCCAAAAATGGTGTTTCTGTATTTGTAACGTTTGCCTTGTTAAGTGTTAATTCTTGTGGATAAATTTCATTCTTATATAATTCAAAAGCAGGATTGTCAATAGTTAGAATATCATCAAGATACCTAGAAGTATTATTGAAACATTTCAGATCATCAAATTTTCTTTGCTTTTGAAGATTTTGGATAAATTCTTTTTTATAAGTGTATAGAAATAAATCCGCAACAAGAGGCGCACAGTTAGTACCCATAGGAATTCCTACAACCTGCTTGTATAGATCCTCACGGAATCTAACATAAATATTGTCCAAGAGGAAGGACAAGGCATTACAAAGGTCAATACATGTCCATGATTTGTATGATTTGTAGTCTGTCGAAGAAAAGAAACTCTTCGATTCAGATGTACAAATGTAAGTTTTCCGCTCTCGATCAAAGCACATTTAATGAGATTAGATAATCGATCATTAATTTTGTCATGAGGAAATGTGGTGTACATATAAGAGAAGTCGTATGAAGAAATTGCATTGGCTTGGAAATTTCCAGATTTTATTTTGTCAATCACATCCCCTGAATTTACATCGTGCTGACGTCAGATTTCTAGACAAAATTGTAGTGGAGCAGTTATTAGAATTAGCAATAAATCGAAATTTGTAAGGAGACTTGTGCAGTTTCGTTAAGTTATAATTTCATCCTGAAGTATGCTTTCTTTAATTTATTTAAGGTATCTGATTCGGAACGTAAGTGATTGAAATAGAAACAAATCGGAATACATTGTCACTATGAAACTTCTGTTTTGTTTTGAAAATGTCCCTACTTAAAACAGAAGCAATGTCCTGTATTTTATTAAATATATATTTCTTTCAAACAGAACATTCCTTTCTAAGTCATCTCATCAATGCAATTTCGCTCATATACTTCAGAATCGTTATTGACTATGAGCCGAACATCCTCTTTTGATACAGAGAAGATAAAACATGCGAAAGTAACTTTGATGATACCATATGACCTACAAGCTGGGTTCTGTATGCATTCTTCGTTACATATGGTTCTTGATTCTTCAAGTGTTGCTCCACCAGTGGTATCAATGTCAATAGTAAAAGGAACTCGGAAACCATCAAATAATGTGAAGGTGTCTGCGAAACCTCTTTTGCAATCTGAAATAGGCATGAATTAGATATTCATGAAATTATGCGAAATAATTGAGGTATCGATGGAATATGATAAGATCAGGTGTACGTATCTCTTGTTGAGCAAAATAATATCATGAAGAGGTTTATAAAGCCCCCTTCAGACTTTCACGGATCGGGCCACGGAAAGCTACGGATCGAAAAAAAATTTACATCCGTAGCTATCCTTGGCAATCCGTAGCTAACCGAGATGAGACAGAAAATTTTTGAACATGTTCAAAATTTTCTACGACTCCGCTACGGATAAATTTGTCGTATCGGAGTCGTAGGGGAGTCGTAGCAATCCGTAACGCATCCGGGATCATTATTGTTATAAAAATAGTCATACGACTCTCCTAAGGATTTCTACGATTTTCCTACGGATTGCTACGACTCTCCTACGAATTGCTACGACTAACCTACGGATTGCTACGGATAGCCAAGGATTTTAAAATGAGAGGCTATAGATAGCGCCAAGGATTGTGTATTTAGGTATCTTCAAATCTACTAGTATTCTATGCGTTTTTGGTCAATATACGTGTTAATACTTCAACTATTCAATTTCAGGTAATGTTATAAAGACATGTATAAAACCTCAATACTTTTTTAAAACAAGTGAAACTTTCTCAACTTGAAAGTATTGGGTGTTTTAGTAAATAATGATGGTTTAAAAACACATACGAAATTCAAGCCAGTCCTACCAATCCGTGCTGAAGCCGTAGCTATCCTTGCGCGAATCGTGGCTATCCGTACTCGAGTCATGGTAACCCTTAGCAATCCGTACATATCCGTGGAAGAATGGAGGGGACGTAATAGAAACAAGGTAAGTCAGTAGTAGACTACCTGGACGGACATGCATTTCAATCCATGTGTATAGATGTATCAAACATATCTCAAAGTATTCGAGATAATAACTGTTGACGACTTTGCATTGATTCTATCGTATCTTGTCAGCGTGTTTAACACTGTTTGCGCGAATATACCTACGCATAGGACAAAAAGATGAAAAACTTTAAGGAACGGTTTACAGTAAAAACAGTGATGTCAGTTTAGATCATTGAGTACAACCATTAATTACTGTTATTACTGCTTTAAAGGGAACTATCATCGTCATTTACAAGACTTATAGTTTTGAAGATAATCTAAAGAAATAACAAAGATAAGAATATCTTGACCAACATGTCAAAATATCGTGTATGACTCAGAAAAAAGTGCCTGATATTTCAAACAGATCAAGGAAACGGCAAAAAAATGGATGATGTTTTGATGAAAGAAAGGAGGGGATGTCAAGCAAGACTCAGCAAAAACACCAACAGCAAAATACCGATACACCATTATACTAAACACAAGATAACAAAAGTAAATCATCGAGACTGCAATCAGAGCCGACTATGTCACGTTTATAGCAGATAGATGGAAACTGGTTATAAATGAAATTAAAAGTAGAGTTATAAATATATATACAACGGGAAACCAAGACTCCTCATGAATCCCCGGATGTTGTTTACACAAAATAAGCAGAAATTAAAAGGCAGAAAGAACAGAAAAGAAAACTCGAGAAAGGGAAAAGAATGTGTAATAGCAGAAATCAGAATATGGTAAAATAAGATCTGAAATCAGAACATGGTATAATAAGATCTGAAATCAGAATATGGTATAATAAGATCTGAAATCAGAATATCCCTAACGAAAAAGTACTATAGTATACTATAGTATACTATAGTAAACTATAGTATACTATAGTATACTTTACTACACTATACTACATGTGTAGTAAAGTAAAGTTTCGTGTAGTATAGTAAAGTTTTGTGTAGTATAGTAAAGTTTCGTGTAGTATAGTGTAGTATAGTAAAGTTTTGTGTAGTATAGTAAAGTTTCGTGTAGTATAGTAAAGTTTTGTGTAGTATAGTGTAGTATAGTAAAGTTTTGTGTAGTATAGTAAAGTTTCGTGTAGTATAGTAAAGTTTTGTGTAGTATAGTAAAGTTTCGTGTAGTATAGTAAAGTTTTGTGTAGTATAGTAAAGTTTCGTGTAGTATAGTAGTAGAGTTTTGTGTAGTATAGTGTAGTATAGTAAAGTTTTGTGTAGTAAAGTAAAGTTTTGTGTAGTATAGTGTAGTATAGTAAAGTTTTGTGTAGTAAAGTAAAGTTTTGTGTAGTATAGTGTAGTATAGTGTAGTATAGTAAAGTATTGTGTAGTATAGTGTAGTTAAGTATCATAAAGTATCATGTAGTCATTTAAAAGTATATTAGTACAGTATCATTTAGTATTTTGTTTTATTTCACATAAAATTTAAAGTGAAAATTTCAAAATGACACTATTTAAAGAAAATAGTCCATGAAACAAAGATATGAATACATTTGTTTTTCTGTATCAACAATAGTACTATTTGGTATTTATTATTGGTGTACTACTAGAATCATCATATTGCTCAATCATTGCTTTCGATTCTGATAATAGATTATGACTCTCAATAATCATGATATGACTCTCAATGATAATTGATTATAAAGCAAAATAGTTTAAGATTGAATTTTTATGAAAAAGACATTTCAACTATTGAGAGGCAAGATTTAGTTGAAATAGAAGTATGACATCAAAATGGGAAGACACAATGCTTGTAGATCTATATACAAACTGATCTGTACACCAAAATATATCCTGTTTGTCTACAACATAGTAATAACTGTACTGTGATATTATAAAAGTATCATGTATATGTTGTAGTGCTGCAAATATTCACCATGGTTTTCAATTAACCACAGTTCTTGTTAATGGTTTGATTCACAGCACTCCACTGTCTCCATATTGAGCTTTTTCGATTCATTTGAAAAACACGTACATTAAAGATATTAAAGTAATTCAAGATATATTAAGATGATTGACACGTCGTAGTATTGCTCTCTTATTGGGATTATTCTTTTATAACTGTAGAAAATTCAATGTAAGAGTGCTCAAAACCCATTTTTAAGTGTGATTTCACCTTTATCGTCAGAAATCAAAGACTTGAGATACGAACCACATTGAAAGCAAATAGAGTGATTCACATCGTACCGTGAGTTAATTCGTTACAGCCCTAATATGTCGAGAGTGGAACAAGAGAATTTTGTAGCCTGCAAGTAGGCTCGCAGCTTATTTATGCAAGGACTAAATAAGTAATGAACTTCAAGGTAACAGTATGAATACCCATTCTTTCATCATTTGCTACATGGTTGTCAAATGTGAAAAAAATGTGACATCTAAATGCACACATATAACATGTGAAACAACTGTACTGTGTTATGTGTCATATGTAAAAGGAAATTCGAGCTACCTATGTTGTCTATGCAACTGTAAAAAATCGCAGCAATTACTCGGCAATCGTATTCATAATTGGGTTTATTAAAAATACGATGGTCAGTTAGTATAATTTCAGATCAAGCATACCAGCAGGCTTGGCTAATCTTCTTTCTTCTAATATTATTCGACTTCGTCATCGTACAATTCGTTCCAAAATGTCTTCTCACTCTTCTATTTATTTCTAGTATTTCCCTCTGCTATTTGGAGTACAATGGGAACTGATATGTCAAAATTAAGAGAAATCCACCTCGATACCCAATCCTTTGTATCGACCCCATCCCCACCTCGGGACTCAAGGTCCGCATGGATAAGAGAGAGAACGTGAGAATCCTAGACCTGTACAACGTATAAATAAATGCGAAGGGGGGAGGGGGGGTTCAACACAAAAAGACTGTATCAACTCTAGGTATCATGTACCATTATCATTTTCCAGTGGTTGATTCAGGGAGGAGCGGAGGGGGCGCCCGCCCTCCCCCCGGCACTAACCCCAAATTTTCCAAAACAGGTATATTTTTGCCCATTTTCAGTATAAATCGGCAAAATTCGCCCCTTGACCCCCCGGCAAAGGGGGCGCTGGATCCGCCACTGTTTTCTACTCTGGGCAGATTTTCTAAAAGTGGGAGACATATTTTGAATTTTCCCAAAAGTAAATCCCGTTACGTTTTTTTCTTTTTTTTTTTTTTTTTTTTTTTTTTTTTTTTGTTTTTGTTTTTGTTTTTGTTTTTCTTAAACAGGCTGGAATCAAATTACGAATTCATGTACATGTATAAATAATATTTCCAAAATATGATCTCTGTCTTTTGGCCTTAGAAAATATGCTGGCCGGGACCGAGTGTGGTGAATCCCGAGTTTCTCTGATATTTTTATAATTATTATTATTATTATTATTTTACGTATTTTATCTGATTCTCAGTACAAAATTGATAAATAAGGTTAATTGGGGGGGGGGTTACTTTCTATATTTGAATGAGATACTTGAAAATAACCATGATAATGAAAAATTGCTATTTATAAGACTAGCCTTTTATATATTCTGAATCTGATTGGTTTTATCGACTTTGGAAGATTTAGATGACGTATATATGGTAAATTAAAAAAAAACAAAAGACGTCACCTTTTACTCCAAAACTTGAATTTGTCCGATTTCTTTCTTTAATTTACCATATATTCCTTTTTTCTTTCCTTCTTCTTTTTTGTTTGTTTGACAATATTTTTGAAGTAAAATTTCACGCTTTCTATTTTACTCGCCACCTTTTATGACTGACATCATACAGTCCCCCCCCCCCGCCCCCGCCATTGAACATAATGTAGGGGTCACTGAAGGACGGTATATATATATGGAGCATAGAAAAAGTATCTCCTTACAGTTTTCCAATTTTCGGTGACCTGTGCTCTCGCTTGCCAGTTGTACATATATATAAATCATAAAAGGGCTTCAACAGGTTTTTTTTTTTTTTTTTTTTATTTATAGTTTATGGTTTTGTTTTTATATTCCTCTTCACAAAGTCCGGAATCCTCTTTCAACCTATTTTCTTGATCCGCCTTCAAGATTTGAATGATGTTTATGAAGATTTCCGATTAAGGAAAGGGATAACTAGTTGTTTTATTTCGTTTTATTTATTCATAAGCTCAGTCTCATTCGATTCATTAGGTACTGCAAGAATTTAGAGACATTTATTTTCTGAGATGGGATGTTTTAATTGGACTTTTTCTTTACTTGCCGAGTCATTTTCTATCGGTTTGGCGCTGAATATAAATAAAAACTCAGGCTTGACCCCCTCTCTTTCTCTATCTCTGTGATAGAACCTGCATAGCGTTGCATAATTGACATGTCGAAGTTGCATGCATCAGTGATTGTGTACTTGTCAAAACAAACTAAGTACGCGGCCGCACCTCTCAATCCGTTTCCCAACTAAAATTCTGTTTTAATTCGTATTGACAAAACGTATATTGTGGCATATTTTTCAGTTATCTATTTGTTTCTTTTAAAATATACGTATAAGAGAAACAAGAAACTAAATAAAATAAAAAAAAAAAAATAAATAAATAAATAAATAAATAAATAAATAAATCGCCCTGCCGCTATGGTATGAATGTGAGGCAAAGTCGCCGTACGGAATGGCGTCCGCTAGTCGACAAAATTCCACCTCCTCCAAATCGAAGTAGAAAAAAATAAAGTTTTCTTCACTCTGTGTTAAAGTTTGATTAGTAGTTTACAAAATGGAACCTAATGGAAACCACTCAACCAAGTTTCAAAAATGGAATCTTGGTGGAATTAAACTACGTGATCCGGATTTCCATGCCTTGGAAACCACTGGGAAACTGTCAACTCCGGTTTCTATGCAGTTTCTAGGTGGTTTCCAAAATATGGAAACTCGAATTTTCGTGCTGTGGGAGATCAGGAAAATACATGTATCGAGTAAGCGGAGGGAGTTCAAGATAGATGAAAATAGAATTTCAGATAAAATGTTTATTTGGGTTGGGTACATATACTTTGCTATTGAAAATTGTGAGGCCGGAGGATATGGGAGGATGTTCCTCCTATCGATGGGAGTCCGGGCCTTCCGAGAAATTGAAAAAAAAATTGACAAATAGATTCCTCTTGAGAGTATTCGAACATGATTCAGTTTTAGCAAACGATGTACAATATAATTCTTTGACATTCTCTACACCTACAAACGCAGCTCAGTTACCGGGACCAGGAATTGCCCGCAAAAATCCTCATGTTTACCCGTTTTATTTTCTTAAATTTTTATAATTCTTAATTTATCTTTATAATTCGTCATAATATCGTCATTTATTGTTGTATATATCTTGTGATGCTTGTTTGCATATACACAATATGGCCAATGTCATTCTTCCTCCACCACTTGTACAAGAACATTTTATAAGAATTATTTTCCTTTTACTGTTTTCTTCGTTCATAAGAAATAACTTTTTCCCTCCATTTTTTTCTCATACATATTTATTATTGTGGCTACTCACAGTGTTTCAAATACGCTTTATTACATTGTAACTGTCTGTATGCTTTAGCCTTATGGGCCTTAATGACTGTTTGCAAATAAACCATACCATACCATACCCGTTTTATTTTACAATGTACATGAAGATACTATACTCTGGATCCCCTGACCCGGGTTGCACCCCCCCCCCCTTGAAACAAAATCTAGGGACGTACATATCCGCCCATGTATTGTTGTCACCAACTTATCCTTCGAAAAATCTTAAATAGATGAATAATTGATTTTATTAAAATACTTAAAAAAACACAATATGTTAACATTTTCTATTTAATCACCTTTAATACTTAAAATTATAATAATAATACATATATTAATAATATCAATAAATTGTGGATTATTGTGTATATGCGGTGAAAGATTAAACGGTTTATGTGACATTGAAGATACCGATAATTCGAAAGCATTAATTGTACATGTACGGAATACCTTTCGAATATACAACGGGGTAAGTAAAAGAGATCGATACATGTACCATTCATCGCGAATGTAAGCGCGGATCTAGAGGGGGTATGTAAGACCCCATTCATCGAATGTAAGCGCGGATCTAGAGGTGGTTTGTTGGACACCCCCAATATCCCTTGGATTTGAAAATATCATCGAAGCTTATTTTTGCATATATATATTTTCTAAAATTATATAATGAACCCCCTCTCCCACTCCGGACTCTGTGGACTACATGTGTATACTTCAAAGTCCTTGTATAGTCTTGTTTTTATTCTTTATTGTTTTTAATCTTTATTCGCTTCGCATCTAAGTTACCTCTCTCTCTCTCTCTCTCTCTCTTTAACGTATATAATTAGTAGATCAATACAACCTCCTCTAAGCAGTTGATGATCGACAAGTGAATGTTACTTTGAAAAAGTTAGATTTACATGTATACATGAATGCTTTGAATGTACTAGTACACATTTTTTCTAATTTTAAATCAGACATAATATCATGATTTCATTTGAACCACCGCTGTGAAAGGCCCCCGAATCCCTACCTACAGAATCAGGCGTTACCCCCCCCCCCCTCCCCTCCCGCTCGATACTCAATAATTCTTTAGGGATCCGGCTTTGGGGATACCTCCTATATGCTTGTTACCCTGGACCCGCTCCTTTTCATCGCTTTCGCTGCAACCCCTCTTCCCCGGGACTCTTGAAAATATGCTCTGGTCTTGCCCACCCAGTACTCCTAACATAGATATGGAGTGTCTTGGACTTCTATATATAGACGTCCCAAACTTGAGAAGGACATCGACGAGAAATTGGACAAAAGTGAGAAAAAAGCAAGGTAAACTGAGTACTCACAATCATATTTTACAAGAATTTGATATGGAATATGATTGATGGGAGATAGCTTCGTTTAAGATATTCTCGTGGTAATGTTAACGTTTTGTAACTCGAATTGCCTCTGACTGTTACTCACTATTGTGATATACCCATCTTGGTGCACCAAGGGTTTCATCGCATTCCGCGAGACGCTTCATCGCAAAGTACCCTTGGATTCAGGGGTCCCCAGTTTCGACAGGATTTCTGTCGGCGGCCCTATTATGACGTCACGTCATTGTAGTTTAATGACGTCGGAAACCAACAAATGCAATTACTTTTAATTTTTGGCGCCATAATTTAGAACAGTTATTCTAACTTTATCCCTATCTTCAATCTGAATTTATGTAATTTCCTTTTTAATCAATTTGAAAAATACATGGGACCTAAGGGGTGAAGGCAAGGTCATATTGAGAGTGGAAAGTAGTGGAAGGAACCTATGACGTTGCGATGGAAGACGGTGATATACCATGATGTAAACAAAGCCTACCTATCTTTTGCGTTACATAATTCAAATGTATTCCACTTACTGAACTCATATTCAATCTTAGAAACTTAAGCATATTTGTTTGAAAGTAATTTATTCTCAGAAACTTGGGGGGGGGGGGGGGGAGGGGCTTGCATCAGTTCAATGATCATTGTCTAATTTCAGACACTATGCACATTAAAAAATGTACTACAAAGAAGTTGTGTAATAAAAAATATTGATCATGTAATAATCCCCCATACACTGTAGATTTGGAATGATGGTACAGCTTTAAGACACATTTCTGTGAAGTTTTGTGCAGATCAACTACACATTAGATTTTGTCGAGCGAATGCAAAGCGAAACTACTTTGCATTAAATCTGGCACATGCATATATGATATATAATGATTCTACAGTATATACCATACTTTGATATTATTAAAAACCCTTGGACCTCAAATCATAGAATACGAAGCCAAATACGCTATCTTATTTAATGTGCATTGCACAGTACCTCGTGACTTAAGTAACGTTGTACTATGAAATCATTTTTATCTCGTAATGATGAAATGCCAAGCTTTGTATCAGCCTTTCTGAAAATTCTAAAAGCCTAGACGAAACTTATTAGAAATACAATAATTGGGCATAAATTCTACTTTTTATACGCTCGTCAGTTGACGGGTCGTATTATGGTATGGCGAAGTCCCTCCGTCTGTCCGTCCGTCTGTCCGTCCGCCTATGGAACACAACAACTTGAATATGCGTCAACGGATTTTCATGAAATTCATACATTATGATTGGACTGTGGAGAGGAAGCGTCCTTTCGATTTTCATGTTCATCCAATTTGTCGTTACAGAGTTATGGGACTTAGATTTTTAAAATACAGTGAAAATATACTAAAATAGTTTAAAATTATTTAAAAATCTATTTTTGGTCGGAATGTTTTGAAATTTTGTATACTTCAAGTAGAAAGGATGTTCTTTGATATATGTAACGGGTTTTTAATTTTTTTGTCGCATAACCGAGATATTGTGTGTAATGGGAAGGGGGGGGGGTTATATGCACAAACATGTTAAGCCAAGGGCAAAACATAGGCGCATGGAACGCAATAACTTCAATATGCGTCAAGAGATTTTCATGATATTCATACATTATGATTGGACTGTGGAGAGGAAGTCGCCTTTTCTATTTTCAGGTTCATCTGATATGTTGTTACAGAGTTATGGGACTTAGATATTTTAAAATACAGTGAAAATATACTAAAATAGTTAAAAATTATTTCAAAAATCTATTTCTGGTCGAAATGTTTTGAAATTTTGTATACTTAAGGTAGAAAGGATTCTCTTTGACATATGTAACGGGTTTTTAATTTTTTGGTTACATAACCGAGATATTATGTGTAATGGGAGGGGGGGGGGTTATATGCACATACATGTTAAGCTAAGGGGCAAAATATAGGCGCATGGAACGCAATAACTTGAATATGCGTCAACAGATTTACAGGATATTTCTACATTGTGATCAGACTTTGAAGAAGAAGCTGCCTTTCGATTTTCAGGTTCATCCGATTTGTCGTTACAGAGTTATAGGACTTAGATATTTTAAATACAATGAAAATATACTAAAATAGTTCAAAATTCTTAAAAAATCTATTTCTGGTAGAAATGTTTTGAAATTTGGTATACTTCAAGTATAAAGGATGTTCTTTCACATTTATAACGGGTTCTTAAATTTTTTGACACATTATCCAGAAATATGTGTAATGGGGGGGGGGGGGTTATATGCACATACATGTTAAGCTAAGGGCAAAATGTAGGTACATGGAACACAATAACTTGAATATGCGTCAACAGATTTTCATGATATTTGTTCATTGTGATCAGACTTTGAAGAGGAAGCCGCCTTTCGATTTTCAGGTTCATCCAATTTGTCCTTATGGAGTTATGGGACTTAGATATTTTGGTGGTGTGAAAAGAATCCCAAAGGGCGTATCTTGCTGCGTGAGCGTAAGCTTTATTTCTGTTATAACTATATATGACTATCAGTGCAAATGTACGAAAATCTAATGCGCATTCATGTGAACAAGGCATTATAAAAAAAACATCCTGATTGTCCATGCCGTTACATTTTATGTTATAAAGTTTCCCGTAGTGTAATTAAGTTTCATAAAGTTTTGTGTAGTATAGTTAAGTTTCATAAAGTTTCGTATAATATAGTAGAGTTTCGTGCAGTATAGTAGAGTTTCGTGTAGTATAGTAAAGTTTCATGTAGTATAGTGTAGTAAAGTTTTGTGTAGTAAAGTTTTGTGTAGTATAGTGTAGTAAAGTTTTGTGTAGTAAAGTTTTGTGTAGTATAGTAAAGTTTTGTGTAGTATAGTAAAGTTTCATGTAGTATAGTAAAGTTTTGTGTAGTATAGTAAAGTTTCGTGTAGTATAGTAAAGTTTTGTGTAGTATAGTAAAGTTTTGTGTAGTATAGTAAAGTTTCGTGTAGTATAGTAAAGTTTTGTGTAGTATAGTGTAGTATAGTAAAGTTTTGTGTAGTATAGTAAAGTTTTGTATAGTATAGTATAGTAAAGTTTTGTGTAGTAAAGTATACTATAGTATACTATAGTATACTATAGTATACTATAGTATACTATAGTATACTATAGTACTTTTTCGTTAGGGATGGTATAATAAGATCTGAAATCTGAATATGGTATAATAAAATCTGAAATCAGAATATTTTGATAAACAAAACACTCTATCGCAGTAGCTAGTGTAGACGTGACTGTCAAATTAACACACAGTCACGCGCTTCCAACCATTAAATCCGTAACAGTATACTAGTATTGCGTCCTATGTAATCGCAAGAAAATTGCATCAGTTGAACCCTCAATCCTATCATGAGAGAGGCCGAAAGAGCATAATCAACTCATATGACTTATTTTATTAGCCCTTAAGGAATCCCTTTTTCCATGAACATTCATTCTTGTGATATTTTGAAATATGAACTTAATTCAGCATCCTATTTGGACATAATGTTGACCCACGACACTGATGGTCACATGAACACCTCACTCTATGACAAACGTGACGACTTCAATTTCAGCATTACAAACTTTCCTTTTCTGAGCAGCAACATCCCTTCATCGCCTGCTTATGGCATGTTCATATCTCAGTTGATACGCTATGCCAGAGCAAGTACCAAATATACGGATTTTGTTCTGAGAGCTAGGCGTCTTTCAGATAAGCTTCTCAGTCAGGGATATGTTTGTGACCGACTAACATCGTCACTGAGGAAGTTCTACGGTCGATATGGGGAACTCGTCATACACTATGATGTCCCACTCTCCAGAATGGTGGATGATATTCTGTCATAGACCATTTTAACCATCCAACTAAAGATTGTACTCTATGTCTTCCGAAATGGAAGTTACTGGATTTGACAGTTCTACCGAATTGAAGCGGCATGTGTTGCATGCAAGCAGGAGGTGCTTACTCTTCCTGGGCACCTGGTCTCATTCCTATATCGGGAGTTCGCTTCTTTTCATATGGTGGAGGTTTTTGTTTGTTTGCTTTGGTTCCTGTTTTATCCTGATTTTGTATGCCTTCGGTTTCTGATTTTCTGAATTATCGATTTTGTGCTGTATACACCCAGGAAGCACAAAATATTTTCGAAACATTTCGAAAAGATCGTATTTGTGTTTTCTTAAAATATTTTTTAAAAATATTTTCAAAACTTTCTTAAAACATTCTAAGCTAAGGACAAAATATTTTCAAAACATTTTAATAACATTGTGCTATATCGTTCTTAAGAACCATTTTTATAATTTTTTAAAACTGTTTTCAAATAATAATTTGATTATTCCCACAGTGTCTGTATAACGCCTATACGAACGTACAGAGCGAAATAATATCTGTAGCTGTATAGACAATGTCACCTACTATGACGTCACTAACGCCGAGCACCGCTGTGTTAGGCCCGTTTAGATATTAAGCAATGTTTAATCAAAATGTTTTTAAAGTGTTATTAAAACTCCACAAAATCACGTTTTCAAAACATTTTCAAAAACATTTCCGAAACCATTTTACAATAATTTAAAAACATTTTAAAAACATTTCCGTGTTAGCTGGGCAGGCATATGGTCATTATCCATATTTGTCATTTGCCATTAAAGAAGCAATGTTTTGATAAAACTATGCGAGCGAAGCGAAAATTTTCAAGAGGCGAAATTTTATGGTAATCTTGTAAGAGCAAGATTTTTTTTCTGACACATAATAAGCAAGTTTATTTTTTATCATCAAAATTCAGAGCAAAATTTTTTTTCGAAAAAAGAAACAAGTGTCCCTCTCCGAATAATAAATGGACCGCGCTTTAGGACGGTTAGGTGTGATTATAGTAATTTTTTTCTACATTTTTTGTAAAATTGATTGCGTTATTTTGTTTTAGCGAACTGAAACAAATGAAATTAGAAATAGAACTATCAAGACTTATCAATAACATTGCTGATATCAATTTTGAGGGTAAAATTAGAAAGTAAAAAAAGTACTGCCACCCTCAAATAAATTAAGGTAGTTTTTTTTTTAATTGTGATAGTACGATCTCCATCTTTTTAATTCTAATGCAATGTCGTAATAACATCGAATTTAATTCGTTGTTTGCTCCTTAGTTACGGCAGTAAAACGAGAACACACTAGGCTTTGATTGCTAACGTCACCTTTCGCCTTATATTCACAAAAAATATAGATTGCATTAGAATGGGAATAACTGCATATTGACATTATGTTGACGGACGGTAAATGTTAAACGTCTTCAAATTCAATAGCATCATTGAAGACCTGATAAATTTACAGCATGGACCAGGCATGCACGTTTCGGGTACTAAACCCTCGTCAGTGATCCTCAGTCTAAACAATGTAAAATGACCAAAAAGTATGAAAATCATTATGTCCAAAATTGTACTAAAAGACGTAGCAGAATGAGTGGGATATGATGCTACTAATGCTGATTTTACGATGCAAACATCTGGTTTTTTCTGACGCCGCTAACGTGTCGTAACATAAACTCAGTTGCCACCGTAAAATCAGCATTTACCGTCCGCAAATACAAATGTATAACGTCAAAAGCTAGTTATGCCCTAATCAATACGGCAAGAGAAATTCATATTGGCTTAAGCTTCCTTTACAAATCTAAGTTTCCTTTATAGATTTATTATTATAAGTCCTTCCTGCAGTGTATATGACGTAGGTTATTAGTATAAAACGCGTGCATTTTACAGCACTACCTACAATAATTGTGGTTGTGGACTTGATTCTGGGTATTGTTTATTAGAAAGTGTTGTCCTCCATGAGATTCATATTATGAGAAAATGCCCCGACGTTTGCACCTTTGGGGATCTCCTTCCTGTCTTTAAACTTTTTAAAAGAATTTGTCCGCATATCAATTTTATCTTTTAACTACATTTTGGGTTTTGTGTTAGTAAAATGGCAAATCGCAGTGCTGAAAACATGCATATTAAAATTACAAAGGATATGATTCACACCAACGGCGCGTCGGAATGAATAATTGAATCAAATTAAATATTAAAATAGTCATCTATTCATACCTTTTTTACACAGATTCAATGCTTGGTCGAACGTGAATCCACATTCACAGACACAGGTGTTTTCCACACATAGAGAGAACCGAATTTCACAAGGACACGATTGTCCTGTCACTTGGTCCGCTGTCAATGAGATAATAAAAAAGGTTTTTATTCTATTTTTTTTAGTTCTCAGTTTACAAAAACAATATTTAAAATAGTGCACGTGGTAATTTATGCACGTTTAGAAAATTGAGTTTGATCATGTAGGCCTTACAACTAAATTTCAAAATCCAAGAATATTCCCTTGAAAGTGTTTCATAAAAGTTTGATTTGTGTCGAAACAACAATGAACAACATTGACCTGAGAGAGACATGCTAATTTTTGAAAAATATTTCATTTCAATTACCGAATTCTACATAAAATCTACTTAAAATGGAGGCAATTCAAAGTGTTTAATTTGGCAGACACTTGGTTCTAGTGTCTTCTCTTGAGCAACTGAGTTTTACATGGTCTTTTAAATTATGAAACACACGTGAAAGGAAATGAAAGGTAACGAAACGGAATAAAAAATGGCAAAGAATTGAAGAAAAAACGTAATGATAAACGCAACAGACGTCATATAAATAGCCCTGTAAAATTCAACTTCTTGTTCTTGTGGCACGAAAAATTCAAAAATCAAACGGTATAATCATAAGTTTTTTCACAAAATCAAAACAAAACAAATTTGCAAAAATCAGAAAAAGAAGAAAACGTCTAGGTGCACTAACCCCTCATATTAGCCCTATAATTTCGATGAAAAATGCTTTTGATAAACGTTTCATTAATTATCACTTTTTGTAATGTTGAATGTTTGAGAAATTTTTAGCCCTCGTAACGTCACGTGCGTGATAAATGACATCATGTTCTGACGTCATTTGCCCTGAATGACGCAATACATAGGAATTTTTCCCGTTTTCGGTCTTAAAGGAGCTGTAACGAGACGTCGTAAAATCTGCCCTGAGAAGTGGAAATTTCAAAATAGGAAACTTGAAGAATTTTTTCAGTCGAAATATCAATTAAGTTAATCCATATCTGAATCTTATGTCTGTTTGAATGAATTACCAATAACAATACCGATACTGGGTTAGAATGTGCGTTTTTTCTATAGAAATCAATGGAAAAAGGAAAATTTTTCTCCAACATTGTTCCTCCCCGAGTTACAAAATGCACCTTTTTCCAAAGGTGTATATTATTAATACCAATTTTCTGACAAAGTGTGGTTCTGTTACTCAGGATGGAACAATGTCCCACAGACAAAAAACGAAAAAAAGGGGGAGGGCTATTTTTAAGAATCTGATTTAAAAGCGGTTAGATAGATAAAAATGGCCCATTTATTCTTGTTATACAATGGAACAATCTATTCTGAGTAGATTCCGATGGAATACACAACATACACGAATGAAATCAACGATATAAAGATGTCTATTTCTACACAATGTGTATTTCGTAACTGAAAGCTTAAGATGTGGCTGTTTAGTACAAAATATAACGGTTTACGGATTGCGTATTTTACCGATTACATTGACATACTGGTTTCGAATAAACATTACAGAAGTACCCATCAGTTATTCAATCTCATAGTCGGAAGGCAAGGCAAAATCTTTAGATTTTTCACAGGAACGGTTGCGAACCTCGAAATGAACAAAATTCCGAAGTGAGACAAGGTGAACGGGTAGAGTCAGCGTCTCCTGATTGCATGCAACACCCATCGCAACAGCTCCATGGAAACATGTCAAATTCGGTGATTGTCTCGTTGTACATTTTTATGTACAGATCAGGTAAGTATGTCTTGTTTGGTGATGATGACAGCCATTCAATCACAATGTAGAATGTCACTGGTCATTCTGGAAAGGGGGATCTCATATGCTTTTATTACATCCCCGTAGCGACAGAAGAACTTCTTCAATGATGATTTCAGCTGTTGTGTAACATAACCCTGAACAAGTAGCTTACTTGCAAGCCGCCTGGCTCTAATGATGAAATCTTCATATTTGGAACATGCCCTGACGTACGGAATCAGCTGAGAAACATAAACACCATAAGAAGGAGAAGACGGTATGTTGCTACTCATGAAAAGGAAGTTAGTTATGTGGAAGCTGAACTCGTCGCGCTTGTCATACAGTGGGGTGTTCAAATGGCCGTTTGTGTCGAAATATAGGAGTATATCCAAGTACGAAGCGGATCTGCCATTCTCTGTTGTTTCCTTGATCTCTAGTTCATAAGGATAAATTTCATGGAGATGATCCGCAAAGTTCGAATTATTGATGGACAACACGTCATCTATGTATCTGAAGGTAAATTTGAACTGAGATGCGAGGTGCTTTCGCCCAGTCGAGATCAAGGTCTGGATGAAGTCAGCTTCGTATGAATATAAAAATAAGTCCGCAAGCAGTGGGGCGCAATTGATACCCATGGGGATGCCGACTATCTGTTGGAAAACAGTTCCTCCAAACACAACAAAAATGTTGTCAATCAAAAACTGAAGCATCCGGATGATATCGTCTTCGGTATACTTTTTGTTTGAATCAGAGTGTTCCTTCACGAAATAAGTATCCTCCCGCCCAACAAGGTATTTTTATCTTCTATTACCATTTTTTGAAAGAAAGGTGTTGCGAATAATATTGGCCAGTCTGTTTTTGAGCGTCTGGTGTGGAATGGTAGTGTAGAGCGAAGTTATTATTTTCTTTTTCATTCTTGAAATAAGAGGAGTTTAAAATATAAAACACTTAATCTATGTAAAAAATGCATTTTGTGGTATATTTTCGTTCGCTACTTGACGTTTTCAGATATTGTTACCTCATACCTATTCAAGACATAGTTATCAAATCTTACATCAAATTTTTCTTAAATAAAATACTTAGGAGAATTCTTCAAACATAAAATATTTTTCTCCTGTACAACCTTTTCCTTCAAAGAATCCAAGCGCACGAGAAATAAACGAATGATTTCAGGGCTAAATCAAGCCCATATCGTTACAGCTCCTTGATAAGCTTGACTTTTTTCATATACACTAGCTGCAGTAATTCTGCATCATGTAAATGTTGAGATACATACGTACATGTCTATGTAAAACTTAATAAATTTTGATTTTTCTCTTTAATAAATTTCATCGTTTTCTGGTAGATTTTATTACGTTGCTATCAAGAGAAGTGCTGAAATATTTGGATGGAGAAATTATTTTGGGTATTTGCATGGTATGTACCATATAAATATAACTAGAGGATGCTGTAATGAATTTTGGTTGTGTTTGAAAATCACTGTGGCTGGAAACATCTGATGAGGATTAAGTGACCGAAACATGTGTCTGATGAATCAAAAATGGTTTCCAATTCAGCTAGAACACTTTATCTTTATTACATATATTTATTTGCTTTTGCAGTGTGGAGCAGATGAACTTGTTCCCTGTGATTGAATGTTTAATGGTTACTTCTTTCCGGCTCTGTCGCTTGAAAGAATCTTTGCTTTTGGCTTTTAATCTTTTATATTGCTATTTTGGAAACTTGTGATTTCATCCAAGAATGATATCGACATTAAAGGAGGTTAACATCCTAAAACCATCCTTCCGGTGCTATTTTTGGACATATAATCTATTTTGGTATGATACTGAATCGACTTTAAAGAAATCTGTAGCCGCGTATTCTTTGCTTAGTAGATAGACAACATTCAAAAAAATAAACTAGAGGGCGCTACTAAAATGACTGTGCCTGAAAATCACTTTGGCTGGAAGCATTACTCATGAGGATTTATAACCGAAACACTCGTTTAGGGCATGTCACTAATTTAACTGATCTGTCTGTAAACGATCAACTTACTTCGGATTATGATATTTTGAATTTATATACAAACAGTGATAAAAAAAACTTAAATACGAAAAGTAATGGAACAATGCTCAAATTATAGTTTAATCTACGACATTCAGAAGATTTTTTGTTCTACGTTAGAGGTACTGTAGGAAAATTGGGGAATAATCGGAAATATCTATTTTGATGCATGCATAAATCTATAACTCTACCTGATCATTACCCATTTGTACTACAATGCAACTACGTTTTAGCACTAACCATTTATTTTTATAAGCCATGATTGTATATGTACTTGTTATCGCTAATATTCGATATCAATGTAATCGAAGAAGCGGTTAGTGTCTATAGATAGCATAATGAAATCCGTATGATAAAGTCCCGAGCGAAGCGATCGTGATTGAAGATTATTAAGTTTTGTTATACCCTTATCAGTATCTCTATATAAAATCCCCATAGGAAAAATGCCTATAAATTCGAATATTTGACCAAGCGGTCAATATTTACATCAATGTTGGCCCTAGGGCAATATTTCAAAAAATATTGACCGATAAACGGTACATCGTTTGTGACGTCACGTCATTGATGACGCTATAAGCTCTACCTATTTTACCGCCCTCTTTCTCTTATAGAAGAAAATGAACGTAAACATGCCGGGCTAATCGGTTCGTTGCTGCAGTATTGATGTAAGGTATAACAAAACAATTATTGACTGGGAATTCGGGCAATATATGATTTGTTGGACCTTCAGATAAAATATAGCCCTCGGCCTTCGGCCTCGGGCAACATTTTATCTTCAGGTCCAACAAATCATATATTGCCCTCATTCCCAGTCAATAATTATATATTATCTGTGTTGTGGAAAAGAGTGTCCTGGAAGCCATGATAGTGATAGCTGCAGAGCACAAGACATACGTAATTGAAATACCGTATTGTATCACTTGTACCTTATGCCTTATTAGACGGCGTTTAACAGCCGTTCGGCCACTTTGCCCTAAGCCATACATGATCGTAGATAATCAGCCCTAACATTTGTAAGCATGTATACCTCCAAAATGAGAACAACGTTAGAAGCTTCCTACATTTTTCACAGTTCGGTCCACAGAATCCACTGAAACAGTTACAAAATGAGAACAGCGCTAGAAGCTACCTACATTTTTCACAGTTCGGTCCACAGAATCCACTGGAACAGTTACAAAACGAGGACAAAGCTTGAAGCTACCTACATTTTTCACAGTTCGGTCCACGGAATCAACTGGAACAGTTACAAAACGAGGACAAAGATTGAAGCTACCTACATTTTTCGCAATTCGGTCCACAGAATCCACTGGAACAGTTACAAAACGAGGCAAGACATTCTCCTTGACCTCCACAATCATTCCCAGCACATGGATCTGTGTTTGTACTAACGGCTTCTCCTACTTCCGTACTTTCTTGTACTGAAAATGAAAGCTAATGAAATGAAAATGTTTCGGTATAATTAGGTTTTGTTGGCATTTCTTCATTGTTTTGCTGTGTGTGCTGCAACCGAGTTTAGTTCGAGTTTCCCCATCCTTTTATTCTGTGGGACATAGTATGCTCTTGATTGGTTATTTTAACTGCTTTATCAAAAAAAGCACAAAAATGCTAGGATTTTTTCTTTATAAATTACATTTTTCATAGTACTTGTGCACTGTATATTGTGAATATTTGTTAAAGTACTTATATACTTGGGAATATTTTCGAATACATTATGATTCCCTAATTTAATATGGATTCTCTGTAAAAACCTAAAACAGCTGGCCACGGCATGTCATGGATTTTGATGAAACTTTCTGTAATTATCATACTTAATGTAAAAACAATGAAAACAAACCATATTGTTATATTTTAGCAACGGTTGCGATGGTAACGGGGTCAATCTATTTGACACCCCATAAATATGAGAGATAAGACATATTGTGGCATTCTGTTGCCATAGGAAACCAAGATCAAAATTTACTTTATAAACACAAAAACTTTTCTATGTAAGTTCAACTCTAACAATAACTTTTTCGGGGGAGGGGGTTATCAGGTAGTTGTTGATATTCAGTCAAATTATGTGAAAATTTAGTAAAAATAAGGTCTAATTTTGCATTTTTGGCATGTTTTTGATTATTTTGAAGGTTGAAAACCATTATTTGGTGAATGTTATGGGCATTTAACATCACCTTGCCAAAATAAATGTCTATAGCTGGAAAAAATCAAAAAATAAAATTTATGGTGTAACTCACCATTTTGTCATGAATGCCAATCAAAATCCGTTGCTATAGCAACTTGGAATCCATATTACCATATACCGCATATTTAAAAACATTGTTTTTCCTCATGTTTGAGTCATATGATTATGAAATAGCATACCTGTATACAAATTATATTTATCATTATCATTTGACCTTCAAATCATTTCAAGGTCATCTGTCCAAATCTCAAGGTCATTTCTAACTTTAGACTAAAATTAAGACAAAAATCAGGATTTCCAATTAATTTAAATTGATTTCTCTAACTTATTTCATTAGATATTTTGATTTTAAATATTTACAGTTGAACAACCGATCATAAGAAGTAGAATTAATCACAATTTTGTTAAATTGTATTTCACTTCTATGTATTACATACTTTCAAAAGAGCATAAAATAGAGATTTTCTAAAATTTTCTCGTAAAAAATTTGACATTTTTTTGGGGTCTTCAGTGGACTTTGATAATTTTGATATTTATCCCAACAAATAATACATTTATCATACTTTCACCGATAATTGATTGTTTTGCCAAGGTTCCATAATGTTTACTGTTAATCATGTCTCTTTTTAGTGAAAAACCACAAAATTTGGCCTAAAAATGGCAAATATTTTTCAATGACCTTGACATTATCTCAAGGTCATGATAGCATCAAATGGTCTTTAATACATCTACATACCAAGTTTTGTGACAATAGCAGGCATACATCTTTAGAAATTAGCTTTTTACTAACGACAGGTATTTACACCTTCGTACCAAATGTTGCCATGGTAACCTATTTCAAAGGCATGTAAACAGAAAAATCTCACTTCTAGATAAATTTCCTTTGATTCCCATGAAGACCTAGGATAATACTCTTCAGGAAATAGTCAACTGTATTTCAAATCTTGTGCAATTGCATTATTACTCTTGTCAAAAGTAAGTAAAATATAGGTAAAATAAGGCCTAAATTGGCCGAAAATGGCTCATTTTGAATAAGCAATTTTTCTTGAAATTGAAGCAAATTTACATGACACACAGAAAGAATGAGCATCGAAAAATCAAATTGTATCAACTTAAGAGGATTTAAATAATCTTTTAGGAAAATTACATATACATTCAACATTTGTTTCCATGGTAACGAGATGCATAAAAATGCCTTGTTTAAAGGTGTTTTTATACAAAACCTTGGTTACCATGGCAACGGAACGTCGGAGAAAAAAATAGAAGGTCAATTCGTTCTGAGGACATCATATTTACCTTATACATGTACACAAAAAATCTCCAAAATCTGAGGCATGTCGTGGCCAAACATGTCTGATTTTTTTAGGTTTTTACATAGAATCCATATTTAAAAGGAGTCAAATGAAAAAAAAATGAAACAATGGCTTAATTCAAGTCAGATCCATAAATACAGTGAATTATTTTTCAAGTTATCCGTCCACATAAAAGGCACCAAACATCACCAAATTTTGCAATGAATTGACTTTGACGTTCCCATAGGAATTATGACGTCCAACAGACAAGACTGACCAATCAGAGGTGGCATCGCTATGCAAAACGATGTGACGTCTGGTGTCCACAACGATTAAGTGTAGGTCTACGTAAGAATCAGGCAGGGGTGATGCATCAAATTTTTTTGCAGAACTTATTATTTCTGTTTTGAGACATATATGTGGTACAATTGAGACATATGATATTCATTTCTCAAGGTAGCAATGGTGAAGCGAGATATTCACCTCATAATTTATAAAGGATAATGAAGGGAAAAATTGGCGAGACAATTTTCTCTATATAATTCAACCAAACTTGCTATCCCTATAACTTTCTTCACCATCCAAGTACGAAGAAAATTCCTACAGAACATTCATTTGGAGGCTAATCTGAATACATTTCAAGAGAAAACAGTTCTGCAAAAAATTAAAGGTTTTTCAACTGCCTGATCCTACATGGACCTGTACTTTAAAAATTGTAAACAAACTATTTACGACAGAACGCATTGATTGCAATGATCCCAGGATTTCGTTATAAAGTATTGATACAATTAATTATTTTTGAAATTTTTCATTTTGAAAAAATACCCATCGTGGTTCAGAAGTCAATGATCAAGGTAGTATGACATAATTGTGTACGTTTCTATTGACAAACCCCCGAATGATGAAAGGACCAGGTGCCTCGGAGGAGTTAGGATCCTCTGACTGCATGTAACACACACCGCGAATGTTAAATATAAAAGTGTCAACTCCGATAATGTCCATGTAGGTGAAAAATTGTAACTTACAAAGGTCGTACTCAAGAATGTTCCTTGATAGGCAAACGTTGAAATGTGCAGTGAGTTCTTTGCAGCGACTTATCTATTGACATCTGAAGCCGTTCCCCTATATTTACCTTGAGCATGCAGCAGCATACTGGCAAGCTTCTTTGCCTTCAACATGAAGTTTCGTACTTAGAACATGCTGTTTCAGTTTTGTAATGTATACGCCATAGGCAGGCGAAGAGGCTGCACATGAAGGGGACGTTTACGATGGTGCAATTAAAATCGTTATTACTGTCATAAACGGAAGTGTTCAAATGACTGTGGACACTGATCGATTGTAGTAAAACAAAGGAGGGGATCTCCAACAACACCCGGTTACAGCACCCATAGCAAAACCCCAAAACACCCAATGCAAAAACACAAAGCAGACTAGCACGGAAAGAGACGCATAAGGGACAAGGAACGTCGACGCACAACACAGAAACATCAAACACAAAGGACTACACATAAACCAACGAGGCAAATGGGCAACCGGTGCCGACTTAGGACGGCCATCTGCCACGGAAATAGCAGAAGGTGTGGTTATCCTGGATTATGTGCGCTCAACCCTCCCACTTTTCCGATTACCCAGAGGTCTCGAAGAACGTACAATTGTGGTGTAAAACAACCTCCTCACTGTCAGGTGACCACACACAAACAAGACCGCAAAACGCAGGGGCCCAAACAACACAGATGAATTTGTAATGTATATAAAAAGAGGGCGTACGTAATACAATCCGTGCTCTGCCGCCGCGAGCTCATGTATGTTATCACCCGAGGAGTCCGACTGACATTTAGAGAGGACAGGTGGTCGGGGCCCTGTCTTCTCTAAAGAGGTTTGGATAGGGCCCGTCATGGAGTCCCGTTGTCACAGTCAGTCAGAGTGCAAGTTTTAAGAATGCGCTTGTACAAGACTGTAGATTGGTCAAGTACCATGCCTAGTGTCCGTCTGGTGACATTAGGATCATATCCACGGTATAAAAGGCGTTTGATGATTCTGACGCATTTTCGATAGTGATGTTGTCTATCTTTGATCCTTCTTATTTTGTTAATAATGTCACCATAAAATGCAGCTTGTGAAATACCCAAAGTAATATACTCTGTTGTCTGTATTGGTCCGAATTTCAGAAGAAGTTGACAAATTTTTTGTAAAATTTCCAGAAAGTCTTTACTAGTTTGTGAAAGCAAAAACCTTGTCCTAAAAGTTTCTTGGTAATTTCTAAATTTCTACTATGAAAATCCAAAACATCAGTACATGCTCTAGCATACCGGATGAGCTGTGAAATATAGATACCATAGGACGGTAATCTAGGAACATCACCGTCAAGCCAGGGGAAATTTAGTAAGTCTATGTAGGCGGCTGAAGAGTTCTCAGTTGTTTCTTCGAATTCCAGTTCACTAGGATAGATGCCGATGAGGTAATCCTGAATCCTTAACTGACTTCTGTATTAAATTTGAACCCAAAGCCTTCCGACCGTGAGTACCACGTTCCTACAGACTAAACTATCAGAGAAGATACCTTACGGCTGCCTAATATTTTATAACACTCCGATTAAAAAGACTCTTTATTCTGGGAGATGACAAGAAAGTATCAGGAGGTACTTTTTAAAATGAATTTCTTTATTGTCCAAGACTACTATCTGAATGTGAATGGTATAACTTACATCTTTCAGTGAGTATCCCCGTAAGACCCCCTGCCAGAACACATAATGGTAACACTGTAAAGAAATGCAAAAATTTTACTATATGATCAATTCCGAATTTACAATTCACGTTTAAAATACGCCAGTATAGTACAGCAAGAAATGTGGATTTCAACGAATAATTTCTAATCTTAATTTATGAAATGACTGTCTTACTTTGGTGTTCATGGGTGTATAATTCTGGTTGGTCACATGCAATTCCTGTAAATCGCGAAGCGATTCTCGTAAAATTGCACCTGTCCAACCAGAATTATATTATGCACCCATGAACACCAAAAGTAAGACAGTCATTATTTATATTAACATTTATTCAAATCATCGGTCATTTTTATTTGCAATCACATTGCACATTTTACCTGTATGAAAATTAAAATAAATGTAAAAAATAAAACCAGATGGCGCTGTTGAAATACATTCGGCAGAAAATCACTTCGGCATGTAAAAGGTGCCACTGATGAGGATTTACTATCCAAAACGTGTCTGATGCATTGACATTGGTTTGACATTTTCTTCAAGACGGTGAAGAGTTGGAACACTTACGTATTAACATTTTCATCGAAATTACATTTGGTTTTAAATTACATCTTAATGGACAAAGAAACTTGAAAATTTAGTATTTTTTTAAATATCGAGGGAGAGTGGGGGTTAAATGTAAGTTTGAAAAAAGCAATCAAAATATCTGGAATGAAAAGAAAAATCAGACCACATCGATTCAGAGACTGACAAGGCCCGTTGACCGATAAACTGAGTTTATCGTCTGTACTTATGTGATTCCAGGCTACAGCTGTGGTCACAACCCGTCGTACATGGGAGCACGTGCTGTCTACGTGGAAAAACATTGGCAAACTCTTGGCATCAGTACGCAACCGATGCGTTAGAAAAAAATATGCACGTCCAAAAAACACGCACGGAGGATTGTGACCAGGACTTATAGCAGTGTAAAGCCCCTGTCATACCTACACGTTCTCTCGAGACGTTCTTACTACGTCCTTGAAGTCCTTGAAATTTTTCATGAACGTAGTGAGAACGTGGCATTTTTCACCCGGAAGGGCTCTCCGAAACAATAATTGACGATTCCAATACGTCTGCAACACGACCTTTAGCGTCCGTAACACGTTAGTAGCGCGTCCTTTCCGTCTTTAATACGTTTAGTCAAGTTCGCACTACGATCGGCCCCAAGTTCACACTACGACGAAGGCGTCTGCGTTACGATAGTACGGCGTGCTTACTACGTTCTCGAAGTCCTTACTGCGTTCATGCTACGATCATGACACGTTCAAAGTATAGATTTTTTGAACGAGGTCTATTTTGATTTTTTCGATCTCTAAAACTAAGAACGTGGTAAGGACGGCAGAGACGTGACAATCTCCATGTGATTATATCTAAAAGTTTTAGCCGTCTGTACTACGACCCTACTACGTTCGCGACACGTTTCTAATACGTCCATGAAGTTCTCAATACGTTCGCAAGTATTCCTTAATACATTCTGTCATCACCGCGTCCTCACTACGACTGTTTGAACAGTTCAAAACGGTCGTGGTGGCTCGGCGTACGGGCACGTTCGTCGGCGTCCTCACTACGACCTCAATACATATCAGCGAGTTCATACTACGTTCCCTGCGTCCTTACTACGTTCACGCCACGTTTCGTACTATTTTGGCGGTCGTAGTGTGAACGCCATGCCAGAACGTGAAGGTGTGACAGGGGCTTAAGTGGAGTGAGTCAAGAACTGTAATACTTTTTTTACTTGTTGTTGCTCAGCAAAACAAGAAATAAGTGAAGTTAATAAGATTAGGAGATATCCAATACCACATCGTTAAATCTATTACAACATAACACACATACACACACACATATGAAACGAAAGATGTAAATCATGATATAAACCGTACAATCCCGTATTCTCCACCACGATCATGTGATTGTTTTAAAGCGAATTTATTGGTTTATAAATCCACATGTATAACAATTATTTTCATTCATGTGAAATTCTTTAGAGTAGTTAATGAATCAAATATATGCATAGCCAACGGCTACGGCGATGAACTGGAATGTATTTCTATTTTGTTCGAAACATTTGTTACGTAAAAAGGTATACATATATGTATCGCAATATGATTTCTGAAATCAATATCTCGTCCGTGCTGTAAATTGATCTGTTCCTAAATGTTGTTATAGAATTTGGAGACAATTAACATCAAAAGATAGGTTATAATTAAAATTCAGGTCACCTTGTGTTCATTTTGCAACAGAAAAAAAAATGCCGAGGCAAAACCTACACGAGGTGAACTTTAATTGACCCTTCCGAACGCGGGAAAAATTTGAGACATTCCATGACGTCACAATGCAATTTCGATGTTTGACTGAGGTTCGAAGCTTGTTTGTCCGAGGTAAACACATGGTAAAAGCATTGTGACGTCACGAAATTTTGCATTTTTTTCCCGCAATCGGATGGGTCAATTTTAAACTTTCGTTTGATATTGATTTCAGAAATCAACACTGAACCTGACGATGCATATATGTATAGTATAAATCTGATCAATTGTGCTTTCTTACGGATATGCAACACAAAGCAAATGCAATTTTGTATCTATTACGCTCACGATCACAAAAAAATCAACAATTTAGTAAAGCATGATACATAATGAGTAAGGAAGGTACGACAAATGTGATTTTATTTGCGTTAGATTTTAACAATTTGTAAATGACATGTATGTATCACCTACATAAACTTATATTCATTTGAATCCTGATTGGAGCTGTGCTAACAAATTCGATATGAAATGTAAAAAAAAAATCAGACCTTCTTCCCCTCCATAGAATACACCGTAAACTCCGTTATACGCAGATAGCAATATGAGAAGTAACATCGCACCCGTCATAATTATAGTATGATTGAGGTGAAAACAAAGATGTTAATGATTTTTATAAGCTTCTATTGCACTCGGACATAACATTACATTGAATAATGGTGTATGTTGTAAGCTTCTTAACAAGAATTTCCTTTTACATGTACACTACCTTTTATCCAATGAAAAGATGATTTGATGTTTACCAGTATTTTTTATTCAGACAGGATAGGTTATATCATAATATTATATATACTTACAAAACAATTGACTGAGTAGTGCAAATAGAGCAAAGCCTGGAGACTATATTCTACACTCTAATGAACTATGTTTTGTGTATAAGGAAAAACATCAAGAATTTTCAGAAACGTCACTTGTTTTAACAGTTTATCTTTTATTCAAAGAAAGGATGGTTTAGTGTTTACCAGTATGTTTTGTTCAGACAGGATAGATTATATCATAACATTATATAAACTTGCAAAACAATTGACTGGGTAGTGCACATGAAGAAAGCATGGAGACTAATGAACTATGTTTTGTGTATAAGGAAGAACAACAAGAATTTTCAGAAACGTCACTTGAAATTTTACAAACATTACAGTCAACTTCTTTTAAAATTCGGATCTATACATGCAACAGAGTACATTACTATGAGTATTACACAACCTGTCTTTTATGGTGATATGATAAACAAAATAAAAAGGATCAAAGGTAGGCAGCATAACCATCGAAAATGCGTCAGAATCATCAAACGCCTTTTATACCGTGGATATGATCCTAATGTCACCAGACGGACACTAGGCTTGATACTTGACCAATCTACAGTCTTGTACAAGCGCATCCTTGAGACTTCCACTCTGACTGACTGTGACGACGGGACTCCATGACGGGCCCTGTCCAAACCTCTTTCGAGAAGACAGGGCCCCGACCACCTGTCCTCTCTGAATGTCAGTCGGACTCCTTGGGTGATTACATACATGAGCTCGCTACAGCCGGCAGAGCACGGACTGTATTACGCATGCCCTCTTTTTATATCCATTTATATATATTCATCTGTGTCTCTGGGGCCTCTACGTTTCGCGGTCTTGTTTGTGTGATGTCATCTTACATTGAGGAGGTTGTTTTACACCACAATTGTACGTTCTTCGAGACCTCTGGGTAATTGGAGAAGTGAGAGGGTTGTGCGCACGTAATCCAGGATAACCACTTCATTTGCTAATTGCGTGGCAAATGGCCGTCCAAAGTCGGCACCGGTTGCCCATTGGTCTCGTCGGTTTATGTGTAGTCTTTTGTGTTTGATGCTAACATGTCGTGTGTCTCTTTTCCGCCTCGTGCTGTACTCGTCTTTTGTGTTTTTGCATCGGGTGTTTTGGTGTTATGCTGTTGATGCTGCAACGGGGTCTTGTTGGAGATCTCCTCCCTTCTTTTGTTTTAACACTTGATCTTTTATCCAATGAAAGGATGGTTTGTTTTTACCAGCATATTTTGTTTAGACATTATTAATTATATCTTAACATTATATATACTTACAAAACAATTGCGCGTTTGTCTCTTTGGTTATGGTGTTTATTTTTCGATTTTTATTTGTTGTTATAACAGAATATTACCTCCATTTATCTGCGCTTACTTGTCGACTTCAAATAAGATGGTTCAAAAGATCATGAAAGTATTTTTATCCCTGTGTCTTGTAACAACTTCTGAATACTCGGAGTTATACGCCTAAATATGTAATGCGAACAACAACTCAATATGCCAGCTAAATAAGTAACTTCTGTTTTGTTTCCCCTTTCAATTTCCACTTTGCTTGATTTGATCCTTTGTTATTCATAGAATACGGTTATTAGCAAAACATATAAGTGTTTAACGTCTTCAAATTCCTAAGCATCATTTTAGAACATATAAATTTACAGCATGGACCAGACATGCACGTTTCGGGTATTTCACCCTCGTCAGTGATCCTCAATCCAAACAATGTAATATGGCTAAAATCAGTGAAAATTATATCCTAAATATACCGAAAGACGTAGCAAGATGGCTGGGATTTGATGCTACAGGACCCAGGTTTCAGAACTTTGAGGGTTTAGTACCCGAAACGTGCATGTCTGGTCCATGCTGTAAATTTATCAGGTTTTAAATGATGCTATTGAATTTAATGACGTTTAACATTTGAGACAATTTTGTAAACAGAAATTTTCGAATGCGTTTGAAAGAACGTCCAACCGAAATTGAACGAACTTGGCTACATGTCCCCTCGGGGACTCCTGTTCCACCAGCAGTGACACTCACCAAGTCTTTTTACATTGTCTTTTATTTCGAACTTTTCCTCCGTGTCTTCGTCATTTATTTTCATCTTTTTTTTTAACCTTAAACAAAATGTTGCCCTGGGTTCTTTTCATGTGATATCAAAACACTCATATTCATATTTTTGAGTACATACTGACCTTTGCCCCGCATCCTTAAATTAAGTAAGTAGTGTCATCTACAATGTCTTTGAATTGTCGTCATAATCGCGGTATCATTCTCTCCTTTATGACAAATATGGATAATGACCATATCCCCACATACAGCAAAAAATCGATAATTTATAAAATCTTAAACCGAACACATACAAAATCAGGAAAAAACAAGTACCAAAGCAAACAAACAAAAACCTCCACCACATGAAAAGAATGAACTCCCGAAATGGGAGTGAAACCATGTGTCCAGGAAGAGTCAGCATCTCCAGCTTGCATGCAACACCCGTCATATCTGGTTACTTCCATTTTGGAAGATATAAAGTATAATCATTGGTAGGACGGTACAAATGGTCTATGACAGAATATCATCCACCATTCTGGAGAGTGGGACATCATAGTGTTTGACGATTTCCCCATATCGACCGTAGAACTTCCTCAGTGACGTTGTTAGTCGGTTACAAACGTATCCCTGGCTGAGAAGCTTATCTGAAAGACGCCTAGCTCTCAGAATAAAATCTGTATATTTGGTATTTGCTCTGGCATAACGAATCAACTGAGATATGAACACGCCATAAGCAGGCGATGAAGGGATGCTGTTACTCAGAAAAGGAAAGTTTGTAATGCTGAAATTAAAGTCGTCACGTTTGTCATAGAGTGAGGTGTTCATGTGACCATCAGTATCGTAGGACATCATTATGTCCAAATAGGATGCTGAATTATTTGTCTCTGTAATTTCTTTGATTTCAAGCTCCGAAGGATAGATTCTGCTGAGGTAATCCGCGAATTTTGGATAATTGATGGACAACACATCATCTATGTATCTGTAAGTGAAGTTGAAGTCAGAAGCTATGTATCGTTACCCTTCAGAGACCAAAGATTGAATGAATACAGCATCATACGAGTAAAGAAAAATATCGGCAAGGAGTGGGGCACAATTGGTCCTCATTGGAATTCCGACAATTTGCTGGAAGACCTTTCCTCCGAACACTACAGAAATGTTGTCGATCAGGAAGTTAGACATCTGAATAATATCTGTTTCAGTGTACTTGTTTTCAGAATGAGACTTTTCTTTAACAAAGTAGGTTTTGTCATAGTTAACAAAAATTAATTTGTATTTGCGATTGCCGTTCTTGCATGTGAACGCATTACTTATAATTTTTGAGGGTCATTCTTTAAATTTAGAATGTGGGATTGTAGTGTAAAGTGTCGAAAAATCACAGGCTTTGATCGAATGGACTCTACTTAAATGAGTGGATTTCAGATGTTCTAAAACTTCCTTCGAAGTCTTTAAAATCAACATCTGATTGATACCGCTATGGAATTATACTTGAAGTGTTCGAGGCTGCCTATATATATTTTGTATGACAATTGATTTTTGATTTTGACTTTTTGTTTGACTTCCACTCAAAAAAAAAAAATGAAATTTTGTAGAAATACCATGAACAATTTATCCCACAAAAAGAGATTACCTGCGTGCTGTACTTCTATTTTGATGCATTTGCTTAATTTGCATTAACACATTAAATGTTTTCCCAACCATCTGCAGTAAGATAATATGACCAAACTATGTGTTAATTGTACTTGCCGGTACATCAAAACAAATTGACAAGACTAACGAAAACATGGGAAGGGAAATAACAGTCAGAAATAATGTAACATAATGATGTAAATATAGATAACAGCTGAGCGATTCTAATGCCTATAAACAGTCTTCACCTTCTTTAATTCAAATGATTATTCTTTTAATCAAGATGTTGGGCACTTTGTATAAATGGTTTTTCTTCTTATATGCAGCTGTTTGTTGGTTTAATTTTAATTCTAACCGGTTCTGTTTTTCTTTTTTTGCAGTGTCTACTCAATTATAGGTCATTGAATTTTTTAGTTTTTCTTTAATTTATACATCCAGTGGGGGGATTGTTTTTATTCCAGAAAGTTTTATTGATGTTTTTAAATTCACATTTGATATGTATTTCCTCTATAAGTTTTACCAAAAAAAAAGCATTTTAAGTTTGTTAATCAATAAACAAGTGAGCCAACTGTAGGGAGCGATTAATATGTCTATGTCGTATTTCGATAGAAAAAAGTTTCATATATATCTCGATTAATTTGTTTATACTGTAAGCATATGATAAATATAGAGAAGAATTCATTGAGAACACTGATGAGGATTTACCATCCAAAACACGTGTCTGATGAAGTGAAATTTAGTTTGAAATTTTGTTCAAGAATGACAAATATGATGACAAACAAGAAGATGACGTATTGAAACACTTCCATCTTCATTAGCAGAATTTATTAATTAAAATTTTCAAGTAAAACTCCGAATGGCTATGAAAATTAAGAGTTCAAATGATTTAACCAAAGAACAACCCAAAAGTGCAGATGACTTTATACATGGCAATAAACACGATCTGCATGAGATAAGTGAAACTAAAAAAAAGCCAAAACCGAAGTTCACGATCCAAAAACGGTAGTCAGTTGATAAACTTAAACATGAAAAGTACAAAACAAAACACTCAATTCGAAGACTTTTGACATAATAACTGAATAATTTTGCAAGCAAAGGGGAATTCCCAATGAGACCCAGTGCCCGGGAAGAGAATGCACTCCCTGCTTGCAGTAAACACTCGTCAATTCAGCCGTGCAAAAGAAGGTCAAAACTTGCGATAGACATCTTATCAATGTTCGATTTTGATTGTTCATATAACAATTGTGAATATTAGAAGTTCAGTGATACAAATACAATTTCTTTATCGTGTATCAAATGGATATATCTTCAGAAGATAAGGGTATTAAGGAAACGTTGAGCATTACATTTTCTTTTATTTGGAACATCTCCGCCGTGTCTACGTCATTCATTTTTTATGTATAAATTCTTATTTTCATCCTGGATCTTTAACCTTTCACAAAATGTTTCCCTGTGTTCTTTCCATGTACAAATGTTACACTAAGGAGGTGATTCCAACAACACCAGGTTACAGCTCCCACAGCAAAACCCCAAAACACCCCATGCAAAAACACAGAACAGACAATCACAGAAAGAGACGCAAAAGGGACAAGGAACGTAAACGCTTAACACAGAAACATCAAACACAAAGGACTACACATAAACCAACGAAACCAATGGGCAACCGATGCCGACTTAGGACGGCCATCTGCCACGGAAATAGCAGAAGGTGTGGTTATCCTGGATTAAGTGTGCACAACCCTCCCACTTTTCCGTTTACCCAGAGGTCTTGAACAACGTACAATTGTAGCGTAAAACATCCTCCTCACTGTCTGATAACCACACACAAACAAGACCGCAAAACGCAGGGGCCCAAGCAACACAGATGAATATGTAAATGGATATAAAAAGAGGGCGAACGTAATACAATCCGTGCCCTGCTGCCGCGAGCTCATATATGTTATCACCCGCGGAGTCCGACTGACATTCAGAGAGGACGGGTGGTCGGGGCCCTGTCTGCTCTAAAGAGGTTTGGACAGTGCCCGTCATGGAGTCCCGTCGTCACAGTCAGTCTGAGTGCAAGTTTTAAGAATGCGCTGGTACAAGACTGTAGGTTGTTAAAGTACCAAGCCTAGTGTCCGTCTGGTGACATTAGGATTATAACCACAGTATAAAAGGCATTTGATGATTCTGATGCATTTTCGATAGTTATGTTGTCTATCTTTCCTTCTTATCTTGTTGTTTATGTCACCATAAAATGCAGGTTGCGAAATACCCAAAGTAATATACTCTATTGCCTATATTGGTGCGAGTTTCAAAAGAAGATTACAATAATTTTTGTAAAATTTCCAGAAAGTCTTTACTAGTTTGAAAGCGAAAACCTTGTCCTAAAAGTTTCTTCGTAATTTGTTAATTTCTACAATGAAAATCCAGAGTATCAGTACATGCTCTAGCATACCGGATGAGCTGTGAAATGTAGATACCATAGGAAATTAATCTAGGAACATCACCGTCAAGCCAAGGGAAATTTACTATGCTAAATCCAAAATCATCTCTTTTGTCATACATACTTGTATGAACCTCTCCATTAACAATTTTGATATTTATGTCCAAACATGGTGTTTCTATGTTTGTAGCGTTTGCCTTGTTTAGAATCAATTCTTGTGGATAAATAACATTTTTATACTTTTCAAAAACAGGATTGTCGATAGTAGGAATATCATATCATTCCCATATCGGGAGTTCGCTTCTTTTCATATGTTGGAGGTTTTTGTTTGTTTGCTTTGGTTCCTGTTTTATCCTGATTTTGTATGCCTTCGGTTTCTGATTTTCTGAATTATCGATTTTGTGCTTTATACAGGGATATGGTCATTATCCATATTTATCATCCAGGTAAGTTTGGACAGTCGATCATTTATTTTGTCGTGAGGAAGCGTGGTGTACATATTAGAAAAGTCGTATGAAGAAATTTCCTGATTTCATTTTGTCAATCACATCCCCTGAATTTTTAATAGACCAAGAGAAGTTTACACCATTCCTGTTCATGACAGTTTCACATTATTTGGCCACGTGTTCCTTTACAACAGTGATTGCAGACGTCAGATTTCTAGACAAAATTTAAGTTGAGAAGTTGTTAGAATTAGCAATGTATCGAATCTTGTGAGGAGACTTGTGAAGTTGTGGTATCAAACATTCATATTCACATTTTTGCAACCATACTGACCTTTGCTCAACATCATCTTTATTTAATTATGTAGATGTCCTTGAAGAGTTGTCATTATGGAGGTAGTATCCATACCTCTATAATTGAAGTGTTCGAGGCTGCCAATTTTGTAGGAGTATTGATTTTTGATTTTGACTTCCACTCACAAAATATAGAATTTTGTAGAAATACCATGAACACTTTATCCCACAAAAAGAAATTATTTGCTTGTTGTACTTTTATTTTGATATATTTGCTTTATTTGCACTAACACATTAATGTTTTTCCCAGACATCTGTAGTAAGATAATATGACCAAACTTTGTGTAAATTGTACTTGTCGGTACATCAAAACAAGTTGACGAGAATAACGAAAACATGGGAAGGGAAATGACAGTCAGAAATTATGTAACATAATGATGTAAATATAGATAACAGCTGAGCGACTATAATGCCTATACATAGCAGTCTTCGTCTTCTTTAATTCAAATGAGTATTCTTTTAAATCATGATGTTGGGAACTCTATTACTTGCCATTTTATTGTCTACGTATGACGGAGTGTATGGTGTTTTCTATGGAGAGACAGATGGTCTGAATATTTTTCTTATTTGTGTTTTGTTTTTAAGATTTTATATATATCATTGGTATTTGTACAAGAAAAGAAAAAATGTTTTACCACTTATAACTATTTGAAGAACACTTTAAAGTAAAGCACTAACGTAAGGTTTTTGCATGAGAACAATGTTTCATAAATTGTACTGATTTTCATTGAATCATTGCTTAAAATACAGAAACGACTTTTGCTCATACGTTTATTCACGGTAGCGTATCACGTGATATGCAAATAATCTCTTACAATGGAATTCCCTTCGATTAAGCTAAGTAAATACTATCTAAATCTACTTTATATGAAACTAGTTTATGCCTTTCATATAAGCATCATTATTATTAATATGATGGTAATCTTTTCTGGCCAAGAATAGAGGAATATTTAGAGAACACTTGAACAGAATTTTTTTTATTTTGTTTACATGTTATGATATGGTGCTCGTAAATAAACAAAAAAATATGTTCAAGTGTTCTTGGGGAATATCTCTATTCTTGACCAGAATAGATTACCATCATATAGTTGATAATGATTATCGTATGATAGGCCTAAAATAATTCTTACAAAGTAGATTTATACAGCATTTACCTTGTTTAATCGAATGGGATTTCCATGCAAGAGATTATTTGCATATCACGTGATTTGATGGTCTAAAAACATATACCTATTCCTATGCATATGTCTGTATAAATTGTCGTAGCAAACTGACCTTACCGGACGGGGCTCTTTTTCGCTTGGTCATCAGAATAGTTTACATATGACCAGGTTATAAACGCAAGAAAATTACAGGTAACGAGTATTTTCTCTAAATACAAATACATGCTTCCAATTAAGCCGACCTATCCTTAAATTGAAATGACTCTCATTCATTTGATTGAAAAAGCTCTGCCCGGTATATCATTTCGCTATGGCAATACCTTCATATAGGATGTTACCCCGTTGTGATAGTTGAAAAAGTATCAGGTTAAGACGAGTGTCAGACTTTAAAAGTATTATTGAATAGTAAAATATAGAAACTATTATGCCTTCACATTTCCGTATTTCTTTCCAGTGATACCATTATGTGTTCTGGCAGGGGGACTTACGGGGATACTGACTCACCGAAGATGTAAGTTATATCAATTTATTGTAAAAAAAAGTTTTCGTATATTCCAAAATTTAAGGATTAAACTATAAGTTTAGGGATAAAAATATATCGGGTAATTTTGGCGCTATGGTTTTGGCTATGTTTGCATATGCAATAATAACGCAAAATTTGTAATTCATCAGAGAGTCTGAATTTCTATTTAGTGTGGGATTCGCCACTATGAATTTCACACCCCTAGTGAAAATACAGAGAAGACATACACATCAAGAGACACATAGGGATACCAAACAGCAAACATAACATCAAAACACCAAACAAATCACCAAACAATATGTGCCGACTTAGGACGGCCAACTGCTACTTTAGTAGCAGATGGTGTGGTTATCTGGATTACGTACGCACAGCCCTCCAACTTTATCGGTTATGCAAAGGTCTCGAAGATTTCCTCACTGTGAGATGACTACACAAACAAGACAACAAACACTGGGGCCCAAGCAACACACAGAGGAATATGTAAATGGATAAACAAAACAAAGGGCGTACGAAATACAGTATGTGCTGCGCCGACTTTGGCGAAATCATGCATGTTATCATCCGAGGAAATCGATCAAATTCAAAGAAGACAGGTGTTAGGGGCCCTGTCTTCTCTAGAGAGGCTTTGACTAGGCCCATCATAGAGTCCCGTCTTCACAGTCAGTCAGAGTGCAAGTCTAAAGAAACTGTATACTGTAATTGTCAAGTATCATGGCGAGTGCCTGTCTGATTACATTACGATATCATATCCATTTTATGAAGGCGGAAATCTTGACCTTAAAATTTCTTCGTAAAGTAAATTTCTATTATGAAAATCCAAAACATTGGCTGACCGGATGAGCTACTGTATGTACTGCGTTATGACTGAAGTCCGGGAACATCACCATCAAGCCAGGGGAAATCTACTATGTTGAATCCAAAATCATCTCTTTTGTCATACACACTTGAATGAATATCTCAAATTACAATTTTGATGTTTAGGTCCAAAAATGGTGTTCCTAGTTATAAGGCCAATATTCATCAATGCTGACTATGTATCATTGTTTACTTATCTGAAGTGTAAAACGTATATACCTGCGTTAACCCAATTATTGAACTAGGCCATAATAATTTAAAAAAAATTTTACGTCCGAAAGTTTTTCTGAAAGGTTGTATCCCAAGAGACATGAAAGAAAGGAGGAGATCTCCAACAACACTCGATTACAACACCAACAGCAAAACCACAAAACACCCAATACAAAAACACAGACTGAGCAGACACTCACAGTAAGCTTCACAAAAGGGACAATCAACACTAACTCACACCATAGAAACATGAAACACAAAAGACCACGCCTAAACCAACGAAACCAATGGGCAAATGAAAACTCACAAACACATGATCAATATGACTGAATTGGGAGATGAATTTATACAAGGATTGCGCTTTTTTAGATCCTATCATTCTTATATACATGCAATGTTATGAATATATATGATTGAACTGTATGGGAAAGAAAGATCGAAAAACAAAAATTTAAAGGAGTATTTCTTGGATAGTTCTGACGTTATTTCTAAGATAAGAAGCATTCTTTCCCCTATTGATATTAGTGTTGATACAGGCATTCTATGTAATCAAGATCAATTATTGATGTGAAGAGTGATTTGAAATGAAACTTTTTGATATTTTTTCTGGAAAAGTGCATGTTTATGTGTGTGTGTTTTCTGAAAAATTAATTTTCCTTAAAGATACCCAACGTAAAATAAGAAAATTAGCAATAATTGCCTTTGCATTAAATATACCCGACAAAAAAAGGAAACGCACATCATGTTACATAGTGATTTTTTCAATTTATCATAGATATTTAGTTAGAAATTTTAAAATGAGAGATTTTTTCAGCACTCGAATAACCGAGGATAAACACACTTCGATCATATTTTTTCGCAACATATCATAAATGATAATGTTGAATTAAGCGTGTTGTTTATAGATCCTCTTACATGGCCGCTGATTTGGTATCCGTCTGAAAGTTTCTTGTTTTACCACTTTCAATAAAATTTCAGTAAAATTGTAGATGAAAACTGTTTCCTCTAATCGATTTTAGTGCCGATAAATCTGAAAATTAAATGTCTTGGCGGATATTTCCGTATATTGGGGTACGTTGTACAATAAAGTATGTCATCATTTTGCAATTCTGATTCTAAAGGAATACTATTTTTTGTCTTCAGCAATTCTTATTCATCTGTTGCAGATTTATGCTCAACATCGCATTGAAATAATCATATGAAAAGCTTAAAACTCACGTCCAAAACTACTGATAATGCATATAAAATATGACATGTCCAGATCGAGATATTGTTTCTGAAAACAGTGCTTGCCAAAATAGGTCAGTTACTAGTTGTAGTAGGGCAATTTTGTGCTGTGCAACACTTTTAAGAGATAAAAATCTCAAACCACGGACTTCATTTTCAAAAAAAGTTGATGTCTGGGATGTTTTTATCAAATTTAGATTTTCTGTTTGATGACGTCATTTAAAGCAATTAAATTAATTTGTATTCGGAGAAAATTGTTCAACATTATTGAAAAAAATCGCAATGCCTGATAGATCAATTTTGATAGGATTGACAGCTTTAATTATTTCTTAGAAGTAAACGGAATTCTTATATGCCGTTTTCTGACATTGAGTTTTGCATCAAGTGTCTTTATCACGGCGCTGTGTCCGATAATGAAGTCGGATTAGTTTGGCGTTTGACAGAAAAGTCACTAGTACACTTACGATTTATGATGGAAAGGAAAAGAAGACCTATTCCTTATATCATACATTCTGCAGAATGAAGATAAAGTTGTGCGTTTCTTCTTCTTTTTTTTTCTTATAAATCACATTATAAAGAAATAAAAGCGTGCTACGTACTGCAATCAGCAATTTCCTTCAATGGACTATGCATTGTGGGGTTACTGCTAAACATTTAGTAAACCACTGTCTTTTTCAAAACTATTCACGATAGAAAAAAATGCATGTACGACTTCAGTACCTAAAGTCGTGTTCCTTTTTTATCTAGTTAAGAATAGCGGTAAAAGGTGCATTGATGTTTTATTGCGTTATATTTACATTCCTACTGCGTTTCCCTTATATAAAGGTACCAAACCAACTGTTGCTTCATTTCTCGATAATCGCAGAGCCTATCACGTGACTTTAGAACTTACGCGGATTAGTTTCTGATAAAATGCCCATTTTATTTATTGCTTTAATACAGATTCAAAACATGTATCCATTATCAAACGACGCCGTCTATCCCCAGTGATTAAATGTGTCAAAATCTAGGTCACCCACATGTACACTTCCAAGAAGTGTGACGTAGTAAGTCGATCACGCGTCAGTAGACGAAGTTCAAGGACGAACTGCATTGTTGTCTGCAGAAAGATGCCGTGTTTGGATGGGCGAATATTCAGGCATAAGTGGATCAAATATTCAGTATTTAGGATGAGGATTTGATTCACTTGTATCATTATCAACAGTGAATTTATCTTTGCTTCTTATGGATTCATAATATCAGAAATACTTCGAGTATCAGCGAATCTTTAGCAATGATGTTGAGGTAAGTCATGAAAATACCGAAAGTTTTCGCGTTTTCGACGGCTGTACTCGGCTTTTGTATTATTCTAATTACTTCCAGATGAAGTAGGGTATTTACAGAAGTTTGTATGCAATGATACCGATTGATTTCATATGTCTAGTAAGCAGTTTAAGGTATAACAGTGTGTTAAAAAGAGTTTTCAAAAGTTTTTTCTTCAGTTCTGTGAAATTTCTCCGGTTTAACTCTCCGCCATGTCTGAATTATGTTGGACAAAATTCACGAATTTTTACAATTCAATTTTCTTCAGTTTTAATTGAAATATTCAAAATACAGCAAGAGGACAAAATTCAGTTTCTCATTTGTCAACAACGTTTCCGTACAGAAGGTACTACTTCGAATCAAGCGAAAACGTCGAACGTTCGTTTGCTCTTACGTCAAATGGCGTTCTCCCTCCGAAATGATATTTCAAATGTAAAGAAGCTGGCTGAAAAATTGGCAGAAATAACTCAGTTAACACGTAAAATGTAAATATAAGGATTGTTTTTCAGCTTTTGTGCTTTATCGGTGTGTATTGGCAGTAGGGAATGGAAACAAAATTCATGAAAAGCACTTCGTGCTTTACATATTTTGTTTCCATTCCCTACTGCTAATACACACCCCTAAAGCGCAAAAGCTGAAAAACAATCCCTAAGAAATAAATACATTAAACGTAGAAAATCGAACAATTTCAAATGACTACAACAACGAATGTGACGCTTGCATTGAAGACAGATGTAGTCTGTTACATGTACGAATGTTTATTTGCTCACCAATTCTTGATAAAAGCAGAATACGTACACCCCATCAATTCATTTAACCCGTGTGAGCAACCCATCATAGAGATACACACTGTCATTGTCTTGTCAGGATTATACCATGAATAATTTATTTTTTGTCAAAATTTTGAAAACCATTTTAATCCGTAAATTGAAAAAGAATATTGTTTTTTTTTAAGTACATGATGGATTTTGAATACGAAAAGTTTTGATATTGAAATTCAGAAATAAACCGATACTCGTCATAACAGTTCTGATTCACTAATTGTACTAGTAACAATGACAATCATAATTTTACGCAATTACAGATGTATGCCAATTACAAGCAGACACCAAATATATCGGCAATATCAATTCCTTAACTTTCATTTTCAGTACAAGAAAGTACGGAAGTAGGAGAAGCCGTTAGTACAAACACCAATACAAATACGGATCCATGTGCTGGGAATGAATGTGGAGGTCAAGGAGAATGTCTCGCCTCGTTTTGTAACTGTTCAAGTGGATTCTGTGGACCGAACTGTGAGAAATGTAAGTAGCTGCTAGTTGTGTTCTCGTTTTGAAGGTGAACATGCTTACAAAGATTGATACTGAATTTTAAAGAAATAATGAGTATACATCAAAGAATTACCCATCAGTAATTCAGTCTCAAAGTCAAGAAGGCTAGGCAAACTCATTAGAATTTCCATTGAACAGTTGCCTCATAATGAACAACATTCCGAAAAGAGACCAGGTGTCCTTGGAGAGTCATCGTCTCCTGTTTGCTTGAAACACCCTTATGGATGTATTGTGAAGGCAAAATGGAGAATAGACATAAAATGGCGAAATATGAATATGTCATCTATAAAAGGTATATGTTACAACTGATAGGATATGATATGTCTGGTGCATTGTAACTGACAATTTTATCACCAGATGGTTTCTGGGCTCGTTTTTCCCTATCATCAGATAAACTTTCATACTCCTTAAATGATTTTAAAAATCGTCACTCTTGGTCGCTTAGTTAAGGAATTTTTAACAAAATGTTTTAAAGATAATTGGTCAGTGCTAGATCGTACTTCAAATCGCAAATCGTAGTCAAGCTGGATATCGTAGTCATAATGGAGATCGTAAATCAAGTTCCTAAATGCGTTGTTCCTTTTGATAGAGATCTCTCCATGAAATTTATCCTAGGCAACGCAAAGCATCCCCTCTCACGGCAGGAAAATCAATGTGTCTAGTAAACAAATGTACAAGCAAAATCAAAGAAGTTCTCGTCAGGATCTTCTTTAACTCATTTGTGTCACACTTATGCCCTTTGCCGTGTGGAGCTCGTAAAAAAGTTCCCCGCGAGGGGTTTGACAGTAAGTGTTTTGAATATATTTCCCTGACATGGTCGCCATAGCACTCTCTATATAGACATAAGGTCAGGCAGTGCATGCATTTTATTTACTGTGTTCTTCATCGTGCATTAACATCGACGGCGGGTGCGGCTAGCCAACAGGGGATGCTTACTCCTCCCGGGCACCTGATCCCACCTCTAGCTTGCTAGGGGTCCGTCGATGCTCAATATAGTGCTCTATTGTGAGTGCTGTTGAGGTTATCGTCAGGATCTTCTTTAACTCATTCATCCTCCAGCCATAAGGAAAAAGCGTATAAAATAATTTGGTTAAGATCCAATCAAAACCACCCTCTGGGTTGTATACACGGATTTGATCTTTTCATATATCTGATTGAACTTAATCTTTGACCTATGACCTTGAAAATCAATAGGATTCTTTCTCTTGTCATAAGCAATCAGTATATGAAGTCTGTTAAGATCCTCTAAAAACTGTACATACCTTTCATGCTGTATACCAGGATTTTGACCATTTCCAATCTGTGACCTTAACCTTTGATCTATGGCCTTGAAAATATCTCTCTTGCCATAAGCAATCAGTTACGGAGGTTTAGTTAAGATCCATACTGCACCCTCTAGGCTGTATACAATAATTTTGATCTTTTCTAATCTGTGAACTTGACCTTTGATCTTGAAAATCAATAGGGTTTTCCTCTTGTCATAAACAATCAGTGTATGAAGTTTAGTGAAGATCCATTCAAAACTGCCACCTCTAGGCTGAATACAAGGATTTTTACCATTTCCAATCTGTGACCTTGACCTTTGGCCTATGACCTTGAAAATCAATAGGGTTCTTCCTCTTGTCATAAGTAATCTGTGTATTAGGTTTGGTCAAGATCTAATCAAACTGCGAACTCTAGGCTGTATACAAGGATTTTTACTATTTCTTATCTGTGAACTTTACGTTTGACCCATGACTGTGAAAAAATAGGGTTCTTTCTCTTGTCATAAGAACGACTGCGTTACTATATCCCCCTGCAACAATGTTGCAAGGGGATAATTAAATAAATTGATTAACATCTTTGAAGCAACTAGATAAATCATCTCCGATAAACATTCTTCCAATTTTCCCAATAATCCTAAGAATACCTCAGAAAAGAAGTATGGATCTTCCAATGTCTTTTGGGTTGCTGACCTGGTGACCTTATTAATCATATCTTTACTCATTCATTTTGCTGACCAATTCCAGGTTTCAAAATAATGACAAGAATGAAAGTAAGATTTATTGAGTCCAAATAGTTGGGGATGCCATATACATTGGACAAACCCCAAGTTTTTACAATTTAGAAGATATTTATCAATACGGGGATGCCAGTTGCAAAGGACAAACCCCGACTACAACATTTGTTCAACATCCTTTGTTCACATCAACATTTTGTTCAACATCAACATTTTGTTCAACATCAACATTTAGTTCAACATCAACATTTTGTACAACATCATTTGTTCACATCAACATTTTGTTCCATATCAACAATTTTCTTAGACTCAACATCAAGTGTTTAGCTTCAACAATGAATTTGAAGGTCCCCAAACAGCACCGGGTTGGTTCACATGTGTGTTTTAGGACCGGATCATATTCACAGTTAAGATTGAAATATCTATGGAATTGAGTGTCTACGCCTAAGCATGCTGATGTAAGCAATGGAAGGATTAGTCAGGACAGTCTACAGCAAACTATGAATGTCCTGGTAAACGATGTAAAGGAGTCCAGTTTGTATTCGGTCTTCTTAATGGTGAACGTCCATCACGATGAAACGGTTTGAGGAATCAGGTGTTTGGCTGGTTAAGGATGGAGGAGAGGTAACATCCATCTCGACAGGACCATCAGGAAGGGGATGATTCTATTGCAGTCTGAAAATAGAATTTCTACGGCAGTAACTGTAGTTCAGACATTAACTTCTAATGTGAGCAAGATAAGCGTGAGAATGGGTGGGAGAGGTGGGATTTTAACGACTTTTTTTCCTGAAATAAAACTATGTTGAAAACCCTTTGATAATGAAAGTGAAAAGGGAGATAATTTGTGAAACACGTGAAAGTTGTCTCACGATAAGAGTTATCTTTCGTTGGCCGCTAAGTACAATGAATTAGCAATGAAATCTACCAATACAAGTATTGGCGATGATAATATTGCATAAATCTAGACTAGCTAGATTATGCCGATTTATCATAGACCAATATGAAACAGACAAGTTCTTCCAGTATCAAAATGTAAATTATATCTAGCCATACACTAACAGACAGACAAATGACCTTGAGATATATATTTCAATTATGCGTATGGATCTTCCAATGTCTTTTGGGATGCTGACCTGGTGACCTTATTAATCATATCTTTACTCATTCATTTTGCTGACCTATTCCATTTCCAGGTTTCAAAATAATGACAAGAATGAAAGTAAGATTTATATTTATTGTATTGGCAATAACTTGGCCGCGGTGGAGTATAATGTATATATTTATATTTCTTTATTTAAAACTTTGAGTCCAAATAGTTGGGGATCCCATATACATTGGACAACCCCCAAGTTTTTACAATTTAGAAGATATTTATCAATACGGGGATGCCAGTTGCAAAGGACAAACCCCGACTACAACATTTGTTCAACATCCTTTGTTCACATCAACATTTTGTTCAACATCAACATTTTGTTCAACATCATTTGTTCACATCAACATTTTGTTCCATATCAACAATTTTCTTTGACTCAACATCAAGTGTTCAGCTTCAACAATGAATTTGAAGGTCCCCAAACAGCACCGGGTTGGTTCACATGTGTGTTTTAGGACCGGATCATATTCACAGTTAAGATTGAAATATCTATCGAATTGAGTGCCTATGCCACATGATCGTAGATCATCACGCCAACAATATGCATTATACTAAGAAACTATAACTTCCATTATATATGTAACATGATTAGCACAGCACCTTTTTGATAGCCCACCTACAATACATTTCGTTTTTGCATTGGATGCTTGAGATGTTGTGATCGTTCTTCCATGGAGCTGTGTGGTAGTCCGATTTTTCTTCTCTCATGAGAAATTTCTGTTTAATATTTTCAAGAACTTGTAAAACTCTCTATTGTGATGTTTTGGAATTTGATTCCTTTTTTGTGTTTATTTACTTCTTCTATTTAATTTTGTTAAAAATCGACCCTTTCCCTTTCTTGTCTTTAAATTTAGTTGAATTGACGATGTCGCTAGATTTATTTGAACGTGTATTGTGGTGTTCTCTTTTTATTTCGTAAGTGAGCCTAATCAATTCACCAAACAAATCTTTTTTACTTCAATTTTTTCTTTGATTTCTTTGAGCATTGAAAAAATTCTATTAATCCGAAAAGTTACATCTTTAAAAAAATGAATGTTATATTTTTTTCTGTTGATGCATGTATCACCCGTAATATTGAACAGAAAAATGCATCAACTGCGCGTAGCACGTTAATGCAAAAGTTTTCTGTCCAATTTTTGAACAGAAAAAAAAATAAGATTCATTTCCTATCATTTTATATCATCTACTTATGGAAAACAGACTGTTTTCTTAGATCTAAAATCAATCAATCATCGCACTATATTTTGTATGTTCGGTGGTTGCGCAGTGATACAACTGACTCCAAAGCGAAAACAAGTTTTGGTAGCCGACATGATTCAAACAGACGAACGATCGTCTCACTATATCTTTGGAATAAGAACCATTTTGAGCAAATCCTACATGCACAGTTAAATTTTAGTAAGTAGAAAAGAAATGGTAACCTTGAAATGTTAAGCAAACATCAACAAATTGTATTTTCAGCAAGCAACGAGTTTATTCATGTTTGAGGGAATCCCCGGTCCTAAATATAGTGTTATAAATAGACTTCCATGAAAAATTTTGTTGACGAATCAACAACATTTCTTAGCCGATCAGAATCTTCGTTTCTTGAAACTCATTGAAAAGAACAATGTAAATTAAATGATTTCAAAGTAATACAAAATAGAATTTGTCTTGTACGTGCCCATTTATCTAATGATAGTCTATCACAAATATCACATATTGAATCAAATTGGAAATTTGAATATCCGATTATTATGTTAAATATCAAGTACTGAACTGTAACACTAACGTTCATCATTGATAAAAACTCTGGGTTTTTTTCCAAGTTTTGCTGTTGTAAACCGAGGGGAAAAATACATATTTTTCTACTTTTATCTTATTGACAGCGGAACAAGAGACATGGCAAGCTTGTCCTTGCAAAATTCGTTTTTCTCTCTGTGTGGAAAACACCTGTGTATGTGAATGTGGATTTACGTTTCTCCTAGGACTAGATCTATGTGTGAAAGGTATGAATACTAGATTACAGAATTATTAGTCATTCAATTCAATAATTAAACCCTAATAGTTATTTTTTATTGTAGACTTTTGATCAAATAAAAGAGAATATCTCCTACAGGATTCGGTTGCAGCGACCATATCACAACACGAAACACCTAAATGCGGTAACATGAAATGGACAAGCACAATATGATACAACAAAGAGAAAAGGAAGTCAAAACACTAAAGACGTCTTCAAGACACATAAGACTGCACATACACCTACGGGACCAATGAAAAATTGGTGCCGGAAAAAAAATGTGAATTTTATCCGGGTTATATGTGCATAATCTTCCAAAATTTCTGGTTACCCATCGTTCTACGAGAAGGACCTTCAGTAAGTAAATGTATACTGAAGCGCTCATAAACCATATATATGATAAAAAACCTTACCCTTCTTGTGAATTATTGACCCGTGCTCACGCTTCAGTATTTCTCAGAATCACGTGAACACACGCGTATTTAATACATATAAAAAGTGCGACTTCAAAGAGAACGAGTTCTCATACATTCTTAAAGATACTGATGATGCATCATTGTAAGATTAATAAAAGCAAACAACATATACACATAATTAAGATAGTGATTTCTGGAACCCTCTTTGTGACGTCCGAAAACCTTACGTAGTTCAAGCAGTATTTGACGGCATAGAGAGCAACAGTTACCGCAAAACAAGCAATGTTTATTCATAAATTATGTACAGTTTATGGATGAGAGAAAAATAATAAATTGCCCCTTTGTACAAGGTCATAACAAACATTTACTCCTGTATAATTCACAGTTCTGGTCCTAAACTTTTTATTCTTCACACAAGTAGTCCTTCTTATTTGAAGGATCTAGTTCTTATTATTCTTATTTGAACTTAGCATAGTCCAAGAAAGATAACTCTTTCATTCTTTTTCGCGGTTTCCTTTTTTTTTTCTATAAAGCATTACTTGCTGTTGTCATTTTTTATTAATAAAATTTTGTCATTCCCAAATCATTGTGCAATTCTGTTTTGAGACAGTTATTCTAAAGGATTTAAAATTGATAAATCATGGAGTCTAAAGCTTCCGTAAACATGGAAGGTACATATTATCTTTTTCTTCTATTTTGTTGATAAATAAATAAGAGTCCCAAGTTAGACATAAACTCTTTTGACTTGTTTTGCTGAAGTGAATAAGGTACTAAAGCAACTATTTTTTTTTCCATCTTCTTCATTCGGATTATAACACTTCAGTTCCGAGGATTGTCTAATAAAGGAGGAATCCGTCCGTTGCTTGCAACAGTAGCCATCTAGTTATTTCTATAATTTCATGATGAAAAGAGACTCTTAAACAGAAAATGAAATTCACCTTAAGTTTGAATAAATTCGCACTATTGACGTAATTGGTTTCTTCCTTAAATATTTCTATGTGAAAAAAAATAGTTCACAGTTTACATTGAACTCTCTGGGAAATAGGTAATTTATCATGAAATGTCAACAGACTAATTGGACATCAAATGTCGATTGGTCAATATATTCTACAATATTTATTTCATCATATTTCTCTGCAAGGATCTCTGAAACACTCGGCTGCAGCACCCACAGCAAAACACCAAAACACCCCATGCAAAAGCACAGAACAGACACACAGAGCAAGAGATGCAAAAGGGACAAGGAACACCAAAACAACACAGAAACATCAAACACAAAAGAACACACATAAGGACGGCCATCTGATATGTCAGTCGCAGATGGTATGATTATCTGATTTACGTGCGCATAACCCTCCATTTCCGGTTACCAGACATTTTTCACTGTGTCTAGACAGGCAATGGAATATTTTATCTTGTATTCTAAGGTAGCTCAGGTTTAAAGTGCTTATGTATATCCTCTATTCGATCATGTTACGGAATTATCAATGTTAAACGTCTTTAAATTCAATAGCATAATTGAAAACCTGACAAATTTACAGCATGGACCAGACATGCACGTTTCGGGTACTAAACCCTCGTCAGTGATCCTCAGTCTAAACAATGTAACATGGTAAAAAAGTATGAAATATATTATATCCAAAAATGTACCAAAGGACGTAACAGAATATGTGGGATATGATGCTACAGGACCCACGTTTAAGAAATTTCAAGAAATTTTGTAACAGAAATTTTCAAATGCGTTGAAGAGACAGACGATCAACCGAAGTTGATCGAACTTGGCTACATGTGCCCTCGGGGACTTTTGGTCCACCAGCAGTGACACTCACCAAGTAGTTCAAATGTTAAACGTCTTTAAATTCAATAGCATCATTTAAAACCTGATAAATTTACAGCATAGACCACACATGCACGTTTCGGGTACTAAACCCTCGGCAGTTGTCCTCAGTCTAAACAATGTAATATGGCCAAAAAGTATGAAAATTATTATATCCAAAAATGTACCAAAAGACGTAGCAGAATAGCTGGGATATGATGCCACAGGACCCACATTTTAGAAATTTCAAGAAATTTTGTAACAGAAATTTACAAATGCGTTGAAGAGACAGACGATCAATCGAAGTTGATCGAACTTGGCTACATCAGCCCTCGGGGACTATTGGTCCAACAGCAGTGACACTCACCAAGTAATTCAAATGTTAAACGTCTTTAAATTCAATAGCATCATTTAAAACCTGATAAATTTACAGCATGGATCAGACATGCACGTTTCGGGTACTAAACCCTCGTCAGTGATCCTCAGTCTAAACAATGTAATATGGCCCAACAGTATGAAAATTATTATATCCAAAAATGTACCAAAAGACGGAGCAGAGTAGGTGGGATATGATGCCACAGGACCCACATTTTAGAAATTTCAAGAAATTTTGTAACAGATAAAAGCTCATGCTTAAAAGACTAAAAGACTTCGGAAAGAAAATAAAACGCATAATAATCGCACACTCTTTAGATGAAAATAAAATAAAACAACGAAAATGTGTACATATGGAGTGCTTCTTGTTACTGTAAACGTTGATGAAATGTTATTTGTTTCTGTTAATTTCCTAGATAAAATGAAGAACTGGAAGCTTTAATCATTTATATATAGTATACAGGCAAAAAATAATTTGATTGCTATTGGTAGAAGAAATTAAAACGATACTTTTATGTGTCGTTTCGTTTTCGATTCACTTTTCAAGGCGGGGTAGATTTTTGGAAATAATGCAAATCACATGTACAATGTAACTGTCTGAACTATTCGACGCCGTCCGGCGTCCGTCCGTTCGCTCGTTGCTAACTTTTAACATTTTGGACATCTCCTCTGCAACCGCTGCACAGAGTTTCATGAAACCTTACAGGAAGAAAGAAATCAAGTTTGTGTTTTTTGTGCCGATCAATCAACAAATATGGCCGCCGAGGGTCCTGATTGGCTGATGCATTTTCGACTACTCTCTGCAGCCGCTGTACAACTTTCAAGTTGATGCACAGAATATCCCAATACCTTATAGGTAGCAAGTAGCCAAGTACTGAAGGGCCTCAACGAAACTGTCTGATATCATTCTTTTGTCTGAGCGATGTGGCCTTCGTTGGCTCCTTATTTCCTATATCTTACTGATTAACTCCTTTCCTCTCCTTCCATTTCAACTATCACATTATGAAATGGACAAAAACAATCCATAGAGTTCATGCAATTAAATTACAACTGGATTTTCCCCTTTAGTTTCGGGTAAGGGGTTGCTAAATATACTGATTACATGTATCAACGACTCGAATTTATCATTCGTTCATCTTCTTGATTCAATACAAATGCATTTTCGACTAATACGTTTAATGTACAAAATAAACATTTTTTGATAACTTCTAGGGGTGTTGACCAACCCTGTTAATAATTGTATTAGTTTCAGGGGCGGTTCCAGTTTTCAGTCAGAGGGCATGTAAAATTGGCGAGAGATCTTGGGACCGCCTAGGTTGTAAATTGGTCAAGTTCTTAACCAAGGATCCGTCTGGTGATAGAAGATCGTGTTATACAGACACACCATACAAAAATATGCCACGGTTATATACAGCCCTTCTGAAATACTTATAACTGAGTGATATTCAGTGCACTAAGTAAAATGCTACTAATTGATATTTTTGTAAATTTTCTTAACAACGGGATCAAGCAGTTGCAGAAATGTTTTGCAAACACCACTTGTTTGCATTTTTTAGGACAAATTCTCCTTTATTAACAATGAATATATAGATTCCAACAAGACTAAAATGACTGTCTCCGCCGCCCACGTGACTTACATAGACGAATAAGATTTCTTTATTCGTCGTATCAATAATACAAGGAATAATTGCCAATATTGAAATATATTGTACATCATAGAATTTCATTGCAGCACCATGTGCGTATCTCAACAAGGTATGTCTAATCGGTGGTGTTCGAGGCCAAAAAACATAAAACATAATCAATATGAAAATATAAAGAGCAAAAGTCTAAACTTGACCTAATATTTCTGCAAAGAATCTGCCAATGCCAGCACTTTGTCGTCAGGGAGATACCAATTATTTTTGAATACTTTTACTACAGTCTGTGACAGAAATCTTTCAAATTTATTTCAACTTAAGTGTCAAAACACTGAGAAACTACATGAAAGAAATCCTCTATGATTTAAAAGATCAACAGCAGAGATACCAACTTAGTGATTGAACTTATCAATATCAAAATACTTGTTACATTATAAAATTACAAATTGCGCATTTCAACAAGTTTTATTGCATATTATTATGAAGTTATGTTCGAGGCCAAAAAAGTCATCCAAATAATATAAAATTATGAAAACTAAAAGCCTGAACTTGTCCTTAAAATTTTGTCGAAGAACGATGATAATTGTTGAATAATCATTTTTTTTTTAAATATAATTCAGCGAAACATATCAACCCCGTGGAAGCTGTTATTTAGATAAAAAAAACGCGATTAACATTGAAGACAACACACTGACAAACAGTAAGACACATAACAAAACATCTCACAACAAAGAAACATTCTGCAAAGAAGTAAAAATTAATCCAAAATGGAGATAAGATAGGAGCCAAGGGAGAGTAAACATCTGCAACCTGCCAGCAAACAATCGTCACTCATGCCGGTGTTTTGGACTATGCCATGTCACATGTCTTCCATTAATTTTCGATAATTTCGCTAATTCTAGCAACTGCTCAACTACAATTTTGTCTAGAAATCTGACGTCAGCAATTATGGCTATAAAGGAACACGTGGTCAAACATTGAGAAACTATTATGAACAGGAATGGTGTAAACTTCTTTTGGTCTATTAAGAATTCAGGAAATGTGATTGACAAAATGAAATCAAGGAATTTTCAAGCAAATACGATTTCTTCATATGAACTTTTCTAATATGTACATCACGCTTCCTCGCGACAAAATTAATTATCAATTTCCAAACTCATTAAATAGTTATTTCATCGAGAGAGGAAAACTTATGTTTGTACATCTAAATCAAAGGGTTTCTTTTCCGCTACAGAATACGAATCATACAAGTCATGGACATATGGTGACCTGTGTATTACCTTGTCCTTCCTCTTGGACAATATTTATGTAAGATTTTGGTGAGAAACTCTACAAGCGGATTGTAGGAATCCCTATGGGTATTAAGTATGCCCCTCTTGTTGCAGATTTATGTTTATACAGGTATGAAAAAGAATTAATCCACAATCTTCAAAAGCAAAGAAAACATGATGGTGTGAAATGTTTCAGTGGCACTTCTAGATACCTGGATGATATTTTTACTATCGACAATCCTGCTTTTGAAAAGTATGAAAATGTTATTTATCCACAGGTATTGACTCTAAACAAGGCAAACGTTACAAACACAGAAACACCGTTTTTGTGTCGCCTGCGAAGCATAGCGACACTTAGGGATCATTTTGTCCGTTGTCCGTCCGTCTGTCCGTCAGTCAGTCCGTCAGTCTGTCTGTCTGTCTGTCTGTCTGTCACACTTTGGTTGTCACAGCCCATAACTTCTGATTGGTAAGTGATAGGGCTTTGATATTTCACATGTAAAGTCCTTGTGACAAAACCTTTCTACACATGCCATAATTTTTGACCTAGTGACCTTGACCTACATATTTGACCTACTTTTCAAAAAAATTAAGAATGGATATATCTTTTGATTGGTAAGGGTTAGGACTTTGATATTTCACACATGCAATCCTTGTGGCATGACCTTTCTACACATACCATAATTTTTGACCTTGTGACTTTGACCTAGATATTTGACCTACTTTTGAAAAAAAAGAAGAGTCACTATATCTTTTGATTGGAATGTGATAGGGCTTTGATATTTTACATGTGTATTCCTTGTAATAACGCCTTTCTACACATACCATAATATTTGACCTATTGACATCGACCTACTTATTTGACCTACGTTTCAAAAATATTAAGATTGTATATATTATTTGATTGGTAAGTGATAGGGCTTTGATATTTCATATGTGTATTCCTTGTGACAAGACCTTTCTACACAGACCATAATATTTGACCTTGTTACCTTAACCTAGATATTTGACCTACTTTTCAAGAAAAGTCAAATTGGCTATATCTTTTGATTGGTAGGTGATAGGGCTTTGCTATTTCACATGTATTTTCCTTGTAACAATGCATTTCTACACATACCATAATTTTTTACCTTTTGACCTTGACCTAACTATTTGACCTTTTTTCTAAGAAATTAAGGTTGTATATATCTTTTAATTGGTAAGTGATAGGTCTTTAATATTTCTTATGATGATACCTTTTCTTTACCAATTTTTACATAGTGACCTTGGCCTAGATGATTGACACTATTTTCTGAAAATTTGAGAATGACCATATCTTTTAATTTGTAATTAAGAGGTCTGATATTTCAAATGAATTTCATTTGACAAAACTTTTCTACTGTTACCAATAATTTTGATCCACTTTCTAGAATAATAATCAAGCCGCTTCGCAGGCGACACAAGCATTCCTTGGATTGCTATTTTTGGACTTATATATCAAACTTGTTAATGGAGAGATTCATACAAGTGTGTATGACAAACGAGATAATTTTGGATTCAACATTGTAAATTTTCCCTGGCTTGACTGTGTTGTTCCGAGATTACCGTCATACATTTCAGAGATCATCCGGTATGCTAGATCGTGTACTGATGTTTTGAATTTTCATAGTAGAAATTTACAAATTACAAAGAAACTTTAAGGTTAAGGTTTTCGCTTTAACAAACTAGTGAAATCTTTCTGGTTCTACAAAAATTACGATAAACTACTTTTGAAATTCGGACCCATACAAGCAACAGAGTATGTTACATTTGGTATTTCACAACCTGCATTTTATGGTGACATAATTGACAAAATAAGGAGGATCAAAGGTAGACAAAATTACAATCGAAATTGTGTCACAAATGTAGAATCATCAAACGCCTTTCACCAGACGGACACTTGGACACTTGGCTTGGTACTGGATCAATGTACAGCCTTGTACCAGCGCATACTTTAGAATTACACTCTGACTGACTGTGAAGACAGGACTCCATGACGGGCCTTGTCCAAAACTCTTTAGACAATACAGGGCCCCGACCACCTGTCCTCTCTGAATTTCAGTCGGACTTCTCGGGTGATCACATACATGAGCTCGCTACAGCCGACAGAGCGCGGACTGTATTTCGTATGCTTTCTGTTTTAATTTACATTTACAAGCCCATCTGTGTGTTTCTTGGGCCCCTGCGTCACTCTGTCTGTTTGTATGTTCATCTTACTGTGAGGAGGTTATTTTACACCACAATTGTGCTTTCTTCGAGACCTCTGGGTAATTGGAAAAGTGGGAGGGTTGTGCTCACGTAATCCGCTCACACCGTCTGCTACTTGCATTGCAGATGGCCGTCCAAAGTCTGCACCGGTTGCCCATTGGTTTTGTTGGTTTATGTGTGGTCTTTTGTGTCTGATGTTTCTGTTGTGAGTTGCTGGTCCCTTTTGCGCCTCCTTCTGTGTGTGTCTGCTCTGTGTATTTGTGTTTGGCGTTCCATGTTGTGTGTTGGTGTTTCTTGTCCCTTTTGCGTCTCTTCTGTGCGTGTATGCTCTGTGTTTTTGCAATGAGTGTCTTGGAGTTTTGCTGTGGGTTCTGCAACCTAGTGTTGTTGGTGATCCCCTCCTTTGTTGGATTCTTCCAACACCTCCCAACACCACTGGCGTTGAACTGTTTATAGTAACTGTAGTTAATTACTTCTTTCCAGCTCTGTCGCCTGAAAGAAGCTTTGTTTTGGCCCTTTGTCAATTTGACATCATATATATATATATAAATATTTAGCTACATGTATTTCAGAATCTTACCATTTCATCGAAATATATCATCGAAATTAAAGGAGGTTAACATCTTAGCAACATCCCTCCAATGCTAATTTGAACTTAGATTTTTGAATATCCTACTGAATCGACCCTACAGGAAATGTTGAGCCGCCCACTCTCTGTAAAGTAAATGTACAAATTGAAATTCTAAAATTAAAACCAGACGGCGCTAGTATAATGACTTTGGGTGCCGTATGGAAAGCCCTTTGGCAGGAAGCATCACTGATGAGAATTTAATATTCGAAACACATGTCTGGTGCATGGAAATTGGTTGGAAATTTTCTTCAAGAAGGTAAAGAGTTGGAACACTTCCGTATTATTACAATCACCCAAAAATGGCGGACAGAGATGTTGGCAGGAACGATATTTCTCTTTTATTTTACTGTTATTCTAGTCTGTCTTACAATTCTGAAGCTATGGAAATTGGAAATGAGGTACTATCATCATCATGAATTTCTTTATCTTGCATTTTCGCGTATCTAACATGGGAACAGTAAAATCTTATGGTTTTATTGGAATATGAAATCAATTCTCTTCAAATCCCTCGCTTCAACTTTTTATTGTATGCCATATAGAGAACAACATTTGAGAAATCGATTTTGTCTATTTTTCTGTCCGCCATATGAGGAAGGTAGTTACACAAGTTACTATCATCAGTTAACGCAATAGAAAACAGAGGACAACCGGACGCCATTATTAGTCCAGTCAATTTTGAGGAAAAAATAGCCAAACCTTGAACAAATTGCAACAGAAATAGTTTTTACTTTTTTTGTCACATAATTATGTAGAGCATAACATATAAAAAATCTAAGACTCAAATATGTGAGGAAATATTATTTTTTGGGGGAAATGTGACTTTTTTAAATAAAAATCACCGAAAATAGGAATTTTGTTTTTACTTTTAATTGAATGATGGTTTTGAAAATTAGAAAATGTGAATGTATAGTATTTTTAAGCGAATAGCTTTAAGAGATCACCTGAATTTTTTCACGCTAGAGAGCCCCGATTCTGTATAATTTGCAGCACGAACCAATCAAATCACAGGAATTCACATCGTGTGACGTATGAAGTCTTCTGAATGTGAAGGGTCACTGCTGCTTTGAATTGTGTAAACGATGTAACTCTGTTCATGTCGTGTTACTTTGAAGCTGGACACACTAGGGATGTTTTTTTACTTCCGCACATACTTCGAAGAGGTAGCATACGGGCAATCTGCCAGATCCAATGACAGCAAGCAAGCTGTCGACGGAAACGGCCGACTGCAAACGAAGATAACGCCATGTTAAATTCTAATTGGAGGATTTGTATATGGATATATTTCTTCTCTCCTTATTTCTTTTTCTTACAATTCGTTCGTTTTCTTTATTTTATTTTTTCCCATCCTGCATATGAGTCCTACTTTTAGGCTCGGTCCATTTGATATTCTGGGGGGCTTGGGTTTTTTTCGAAAAAAATAATTTTGCTCTGAATTTTGATGAAAAAAATAATTTTGCTTATGATGAATCAGAAAAAAATAATCTTGCTCTTACATGTAATCTGAATTTGAAGAATTACCAGAAAATTTTGCTTAAAATTCCTGAAAATTTTCCGGCTCGCTTCGCTCGCCGCAGTTTTCATTTATGTTCCAAAAAAATTTTGGCTCGCTTCGCTCGCCATCGTTTTCTTTATCACAACATGATTCCTTTAATGACATACTTCATATTTGAAAAATATATAGGAATGAAAGTATTATATAAAAAGGCTACCTTAACGGCTTATTAATAAAAATCATCAAAATAATGTATTTATAGATTCGTTTCCAATTTCCAATTCTTAATTTGAAAATTTCTCTGGAAGACCCTCCCCTCAGCCCTCTTACTTGTACCTTATATCAATTATGTTTACTTAGGATTATATTGTTAAATTCTTTTATCTCTCTGTTTATATAAGCGAATTAAATTTTTGCATAAAAATAAAGTAATATTTTAGAGTTTTTAGTAAACATAAAGAATTTCTATTGATAAAACATAAACCTTCTTAGTATATTTTGCATCGCTAATGTTTGAAAACAATTTTCTTGCTCCAACTTTGCAAGAAAAAAATAATTTTGCTCCGGTCTGGGGCGAAAAAAATAATCTTGCTCCGACAAAAAACCCAAGCCCCCCCCCCCCCCCCCCCCCAGAATATCAAATGGACCGTGCCTTAGTGCAAGCTTCCTTTGGCGCGGTAATTAATATGCAGGAATGTTCCATTCATACGTCCAGGGTCATATATAAAAAAAAAACCTATCATACGTCTACTATATACCCCCCCCCCTTCCGCGAAAGAGATTGGTTCCATGCCACCTAAACATGATTGCTGACGCCGGCCGATGACAAGCTTTTTTTAACGTCAGTACTAAGTCTTGTAGAAATCCATCGGGATATAAACACGTGTTGTCTATAAACGTAAGGTAAAAGTAGAACAATGCACATGCGTGGATCCATACGGCGGGGAGGGACCAAAGCAGTATTTTGTCATGTTTCATAACTAATTTTAAGTAGCTGTACTTTTCTGATGGACCGAAAATTGAACATGTGGATGTGAAGTAAGAGAGAAATAGGGAATACAACGACAATTCATCATAAACGAATTTTGTTACGGGAGAGGTCATAATTGCAGAAAAGCCAACGTTAAAAAAATAGAGAAAATTCTTCGTTCATTATTACACCATATCATTTTCTAGAAACTTAATAAAACTGAAAAAATATATATACCCAGGTACATATATTCAAAGAATTACCGACTCATTCCGCTCGCCTGTTTGAAGGATAAAAATGTAATGATTATTTTTGTTTATCATTGTCTTTTAGACACAAGTTAATTATTCTGTATTTTTTTAAATTTTCTAGCTTGTCACCCTTGCTAGTTTTCAGAATATTTTCAGAAAGAAAATGTGAAAAATGAAAATTAGAACCATTTCGCGTTGCATGCACCCATCTCGTCACCCCCATTTCTGCACAGGAAGATACGGCTTATTCCCAGGGATGCAACTAAACACTTAAAAAGTTTCTATGTCTAAAAAAATCGAGAAGATACGGCTTAGTTGTTTATATCAAAAAGCTCTTTCAGGTGTTGAACATTACGACTACCGGTCCCCACGACGTGCGTTTGCGTATACTTTTAAAATTTACATTTATTTATTGAACATCGCCCATTTCTAGGCATTGAGGCATTCCAAACCACACTGAAGAATATGTATAGGTTTTCAGGTTTTAGATTTGAAATGGAAGAAGAATTTTGGCGTGTTAGACATTATCAAGGACGTACAAACATGATGAAAATTTAGGCCTTGATGATGTTCCAAGATTACCGTCATACGGCATTTACATATCACAGCTCATCCGGTACGCGAGAGCATGTACTGGTATTTTGGATTTTCACAGTAGAAATTTACAAATTACCAAAAAACTTTTAGGTCAAGGTTTCCGCTTTCATAAACTAGTTAAGACTTTCTGGAAATTTTACAAAAATTACAGTCAACTTCTTTTAAAATTCGGATCTATACATGCAACAGAGTACATTACTATGGGTATTACACAACCTGTCTTTTATGGTGATATGATAAACAAAATACAAAGGATCAAAGGTAGGCAGCATAACCATCGAAAATGCGTCAGAATCATCAAACGCCTTTTATACCGTGGATATGGTCCTAATGTCACCAGACGGACACTAGGCTTGGTACTTGACCAATCTACAGTCTTGTACAAGCGCATCCTTGAGACTTGCACTCTAACTGACTGTGACGACGGGACTCCATGACGGGTTCTGTCCAAACCTCTTTAGAGAAGACAGGGCCCCGACCACCTGTCCTCTCTGAATGTCAGTCGGACTCCTCGGGTGATTACATACATGAGCTCGCTACAGCCGGCAGAGCACGGACTGTATTACGCATGCCCTCTTTTTATATCCATTTACATATTCATCTGTGTCTCTGGGGCCTCTGTGTTTCGCGGTCTTGTTTGTGTGATGTCATCTTACAGTGAGGAGGTTGTTTTACACCACAATTGTACGTTCTTCGAGACCTCTGGGTAATTGGAGAAGTGAGAGGGTTGTGCGCACGTAATCCAGGATAACCACACCATTTGCTTCTTGCGTGACAAATGGCCGTCCAAAGTCGGCACCGGTTACCCATTGGTCTCGTCGGTTTATGTGTAGTCTTTTGTGTTTGATGTTTACATGTCGTGTGTCTCTTTTCCGTCTCGTGCTGTACTCGTCTTTTGTGTTTTTGCATCGGGTGTTTTGGTGTTTTACTGTTGATGCCGCAACGGGGTCTTGTTGGAGATCTCCTCCCTTCTTTTTCCTTGAATGCATTTTAATCTTTTTAGAAATTGAACTCATTACACTGCCGGTTTATAATCTCTCTCTCTCTCTCTCTCTCTCTCTCTCTCTCTCTCTCTCTCTCTCTCTCTCTCTCTCCATGATCTGCCAGTCCAGGGTGTATATATTTCTGCATAGGGGCGAGTCCCGCCCCGGGTCCATGGCAGCCGCTGATATATTTCTGCATAGGGCTCTAATCCTCCTTTAATTATCCAGTTATGTATTGAACGAGAAATCCTGATAACACTAAGGAACCAGAAACTGGAAGCCTTTTCAATGAAAGGCAATTTATTTATTCATTTGATCTTTGGAAAATTCAAGGAGTATTAATTTAACGGAAGATACTAGTATTTGTTAAAGACTGTCTCAGATTGCTCAACAACCCACTACCCCTTCCACTAGACTTACCTGCCCTGTTCCATTAGTCAACCCTCTGGGTCGGCCACTAGTAGTATTGACTCTTTGGAAAATGCAAGTTCGAGAACTGTGTTCTTCTAATTCTAATGAAATCCTTATGGATTTGCATTTCAGTATTATTGTTTATTTGCATAAACTTGTCTACGAAGGAAAGGTTGATTACATACATAATAAATGATACATATAGTGATATTTAAGCTATTCGCTTTCAGTACCTTCAGTGCTTTGATTTATACTCTTTCGGATGAAATAAGTTATAAGTTCCAATTCCTATTTTTATTGCGTGTTTTGGGGTAAAAAAGTAGATTTTTTGCCAAATTTCACAGAATTTAGAGGAAGTTTTAACTTCTTCTTGCTTCTCAGTTCCGCATTATTGCACACATTTGTTCAGTGATGTTTTTAAAAATATCTTGAAAGTTTTCTCTTTCAAAAGACATTTATTTCATATTCTTAAATATTCGCAAAATTCTCGAAATTGTCGTTTTTAACAAAAACCTGCGTTTTCATTCAGAAATCTCTGATTTCTGTATATCAATTTAAAAATCCCTTATCCATTATGAAATCAATGATTGAAGGCTATTTTCTAGTGTACCCTTTCATGCTTTTTCAGATTATATATGTTTTACTAATATTTAATCCATAACTGAAGTGTTTTTAGGGAAAAAAGGTATTTTTCATTCAAAAATCACTGATTTCTGGAGAATAATTATTGAATCTATTGGATTTGTTTTAAATTATAACAGGAATGTATTTTCTTCTGTAATTGTTAAGATTCATTCATAAATTACATATTTGAAACAAAAAGGGTATATTTTCTACTTTATTTTGGGCAAAATACCTGTTTTCTCTTAAAAAATAACAGATTTCTGGACAAATTCTATAGATTTATTATCTAAGCTTAAATTAAAGACTTAAAGCTATTTTCATATTGAAAATTAGTAATCTTATCAAATAAATGTAAAAAGAGTGTAATGATTCATTAAAATCAGCATTTTGGGTGAAAATTTGTGTTTTTTTTGTTCAAAAACCACTTATTTTGAGAAAATAATTACTATTTCATTTAATCTACCCGAATTGACACGTGTTAGCTTTGATAGGATGCTGTTTCTTGTTATAAAGGGATAGGAATGTCATGTGAGAACTGAAATTCAATTTATATGCTATTTTTGGGCAAAAAAACAATTTTTTGTGCAAAAATCACTTATTTCTTAAAACGATTTCTAAAATTTATATATTTTAGTAAATCAAAGCAGGAAAGGTTTCCTATGATTTAGTGGCATTCAAATTATCAAGTGAAATGAGCTAGAAGAGATTGGTTTGATTATTTTGCTATTTTGGGGGGAATGCCTGAATTTTAATTCAAAAATCGCCTATTTGTGGAAAATCTTTATTACTATGAAATGTTATTTTATTTATTATATTCAAAAGTGTAATCTTGGATATATATATCATAATTTGTCCTTGTAAGATATATCAGTTTTAGGTATCCTTTGTTAATTTGTTTGAATTTTGGGGCAAAAAAGATGTTTTATATAAAGACATAGAAAAAGGGTAGGGGCAAAAGTGACAATTTTTTGCCCTGATCAAAAGTTTTGAAATATCATATTTTCTCATTCAGCATGCTTCGTGTAAACAAAAAAGCACATTATCATGTGGTTTCTCCAAAACCCTACCTTTTAGAGCAAAACGGTTGAAAGTTTAGGTCTATGTCTTCACAATAGAAATTCATATTTTGCGGCAAGGGGCATACATACCTACCATTGTAGGCCCTAGAGCAAGGGCATGTAACAGGTTCAAACTCACATGAGACATTACTTTCAATATTCTAGATGTACATGAAAAGTATGACTTTGTCACACGTGCTTGCTCTATATATACTTTAAAAAGTATGATGTTGATAGGAAATCTTGTTAATATTTTATCATTAATTTTGGTAATAGTGAGTAACACTTTATACATTTACACTATCATTTTTCTATTCAATTTTAATAAACATCAATATGAAAATAGCAAAAAAGGGGCCAAAAACAGCAGATTTTACCCCTACCTCTTTATTATAGAAAGTCTCATTTTTCAAATTACAACTATTATTACATTGTATCTTTATTTGCTATTTAACAGTTTGTTCTTTATACTTATTCATCATTTTACTTCAATTTTGTGTAATATTGTTATATCTGGGGTAAAATACATTACATCAAAGTACATATTAGCAAGCATTTATCTTTAGAAATCTTGCAACATATAACTTCTAAATATGTTTATTGCATTTTCAGTTAAGTGCTTGCTTTTTCCATTTGGTTTTATATTTTTATCACAAATATAACAATACTTCACAAGATTTGAATATGTTGTAAATACCATGTACCGGTACCATGTACAACTTGTGAGAATAAAGAAATTGAATTGAATTGAATATATTGATAGGTAAACCAAGAAAAGATAAACAATTTGACAGGAAATCAATTTTGTAAAATAAAACTTTCTGTAGTAATTTTCTTGATTTTAGCTTTTTCTTTAAATAAACATACGTTTTGCCAAAATATCAAACAAATGAACGAATAATACCATCAAGAACACATAACATTACATCACTTAGAATGACAAACTACATGTATGATATTACATCAACTCTTCTGAATATCATAGATAATGTAGCATTTTATAGAAATAAAGATTTTCCAGAAATCGGCGATTTTTAAATAAAAATTCACGCATTCCCCCCAAAATAGCAAAATAATCAAAACAATCTCTCCTGAATTATTTCACTTGATCATTTAAATGCCATCAAATTACAGGAAACCTCTCCTGCTTTGATTTAATAATATATATAAATTTTACAAATTGTTCACAGAAATAAGTGATTTTAACACAAAAATTAGTTTTCTTGCCCAAAAATAGCATATAAATAAAATTTCAATTCTCAGATGACATTCCTATCCACTTTTAATAAGAAAAAGCACTCCATCAAAGCTAAAATGTGTCATATTAAGTAGACTAGAAGAAATAATAATTATTTTCTAAAATAAGTGGTTTTTGCACGAAAAATACAAATTTACACCCAAAATCCTGATTTTAATGAATTATCTCATTCTTTTACCTTTATTTGATAAGATTACTATTTTTCATATGAAAGTAGCATTGACTCTATAATTCTAGCTAAGATAATGAATTTATAGATTTTGTCCAGAAATCTGTTATTTTTAAACAGAAAACAAGCATTTTGCCCAAAATAAAGTAGAAAATATACCCTTTTTGTTTCAAATATTTAATATATGAATGAATCTAAACAATTACAGTTGAAAATACATCCCTGCCATCATTTTAAATAAATCCAATAGATTCAATAAATATTATCCAGAAATCAGTGATTTTTAATGAAAAAATTACGTTTTCCCCCCCAAAAACACCTCAGTTATGGATTAAATACCAGTAAAACATATATAATATGAAAAAGTGTGAAAAAATACGCTAGAAAATATCTTTCAATCATTGATTTCATAATGGATAGGGTTTGCTGAAATTGATATACAGAAATCTCAGACTTTTAATTTAAAACACAGATTTTTGTATTAAAACGACAATTTCAAGTATTTTGAAAACAATTAAGAATATAAAATATATGTCATTTGAAAGAAGATACCTTAAAGATATCCTTAAATCATCATTGCATGAATGTTTGCAGTACTGGGGAACTGAGAAGCAGAGAGTAATTAAAATTTCCTCAAATTTCCATGAAATTTTACAAAAATTTGACTTTTTTACCCCAAAACACACAGTTAAAGTAGGATTTGAAACTTGAAATTTATGTCATCTGAAAGAGCACCTAAAATACTATATATTCACATTTTCTTATTTTAAAAATCATTCTCCATGTTAAAGTTACAAATTTTTTCCTATTTCCAGCGATTTTTGCACAAAAAGATATCTTTTTCTCAACAAAAAGTATTTCCCCTCATTAGATTTTCTTAGATTTTTTATATGTCATTAAGTACATATCATTTTATCATTTACAACAAAAATTATTTCTGTTGCAATTTTTTCAGGGTTAAATTGAAATTTGACTGGACTATATGTCCAACACATCAAAGTACAATGAAGCAGCGTAACCGGGTTTTTTTTTCATTTCTATGGCGATGACAAAAACCTCGTCAAAATAGAGAGCCATCTAAGCCACAATTAAGCGTAAAGCGGAATGCAATGAGACTCTAAGTGCACTGAGAAATGTTATATTCCATAATCTGAACTTAGATCACTGATGTCACTAAAATCGTCGTTGCGGGGCGACTTTAGTATTTTCACGTTTCTTGTTGTTCCATCCATTGTCTATGCATTTCCGTGCCAACATACAGATAAGTTACAAAATATACTAGTATCGATCCGAAGATATCAATTGGGAGATTCATCTTTATACATCTTAACACTTTAGCTATAAAAACGTAACAGTCCAGGAACTCTCTCGCTTTTGTTACACTAGTAACGAAGTTGTGAACAATGGATTCATAGGCGTATCGAGAACAAGCTATAGTTATTTCGTCGTCATGTCCCTGCAATTATTTTTTATTTTCGATTTAATTCATGTATATTTCAGATTGCTCCAAAGGTTTCGCAGACACATTCACACTATTCGATGGTTTCGAGCTAATTGTAGATCAAATAGGATTAATTGGCATCGACGAAGTAACAACACTTGAAGAATTAAGAACAGTATGCAATAACTTGTGCAGGGATAACCAATTTTGCAGGGCCTATGTTATCGACACTGATAATTTCGAATGTGGTTTCTTCCTGGTATCAAAGGATGACACTGGACTTAGAGCCAAAAACAATTTTGAATTGTATGAGCGAGATTGCATTGATGAGATGTCTTAAAAGGCCTTTGCTGTTTGAAAAATCTCTTTATGAAATAAAATCTTCATTTGAATGCACAAACATTTCTTGTTGGGAATAGCCAATATAATATTACACTTTAATTTTGAATTGGACAGTCGCATAATTTTCTTTAAAGTTGAAATATGACGATGTTGACATCAGTCTGACAGGTAATTTTAAATCACGAACTGGCAATTTATGGAGTACGTCAAATTCTAGCAACTGTTCCACTACAATTTTATCTTGAAATCTGACGTCAGCACAGAAAGTAAGGGATCTCCAATAAGGCTCGGTTGCAGCCTTCAGTCCGCGCGGCTCACTTCGGAAACTGGATAAACGCGATTTTGATACCTTTGTCATGCAAAAAATAAAATAAAATCTATATCATTGAATAGATCTCGCTTAGTCGTAAATATTGATATATCTTAATTACATGGTCGAATGTTTATGCAATCAAATTATACAGAAAATATAAATTTCAGATGGGACGTTTTCAATGTTAAATTTCAGCATGACGTCGCCAAGTTTGACATTGAGCCTGTGGACAGCGTTACGACGTCTCGGGAAACATTAGCATGGGAAATGGCCCATCTAAAATTTGTTTTGTCTATCAATTTTGATTGCGTGCACTGACTATCTTATAACTTAAACCAAAATTTACGACTAAGCGAGATCTACAGAATGATATCAATTTTAGTCAAACTTCTGCATGATGAAATAGTCAAAATCGCGTTTATCCAGTTTCCGAAGTGAGCCGCGCGGACAGTAAGTGAAAACACAAAGAAGACATACACAGCAAGAGACGCAATTGGGACAAATAAGTTAAAGGAACACCATATACCAATGTGCAACCATTGGCGACTCAGGATGGCCATATGCTACTACGTTAGTAGCAAAAAATGTGGTTAACAAGATTACATGCGCACAAAAAATGTGTAAAATATATATACATAAGATATTGTGAAACTGTTATAAACAGGAATGATGTAAACTTCTTTTGGTCTTTCAAAAAATAAGGGAATGTCATTGACAAAATGAAATCTTGGAATTTCCAAGCCAAAACGATTTCTTCATACGAATTTTCTAATACGTACACCTCGATTCCTCGCGTCAAAATTATTAAGTGATAGCCTTTACTCATTAAATTGTGTTCTGATGGAGAGGAAGGAAACTTATTTTGTATATCTGAATCAAAAGGATTCATTTCCACAGCAGACTACAATCATATAAATCATGGACATCAGGCATGTAGTGACCTGTGTAATGCCTTGTCCTGCCTCCTGGACATTTTTTATGTTAGATTTGGTAAGAATCTACACAAATAGGTTATAGGGATACCTGTGGGTACTAAATGTGTACCTCTTTTTGTAGATTTTTATACACTCATGAAAAAGAATATATCCAAAATCTTCAAAAGCAAATAGAATTTGATAATTTGAAATGTTTCAATGACAGATATGGTTAATGACCATATCCATTTATATAGCACAAAATCGATAATTCAGAAAATCAGAAACCGAAGACATACAAAATCAGGATAAAACAGAAACCAAAGCAAACAAACAAAAACCTCCACCATATGAAAAGAAGCGGACTCCCGATATGAGAGTGAGACCAGGTGCCCAGGAAGAGTAAGCATCTCCTGGTTGCATGCAACACCCGCCACTTCAATTTGGTAGAACTGTTACATCCGGTGACTTCCTTTTCGGAAGACATAGAGTACAATCTGCACTGAAAATGGAAATTTCAAAATGTAAATTTGAAAAAAATTTCAGTAGAAATATCAACTAACTAAATGCATATCTAAATCTTATATATGAATGAACAAATTATCAATAACAATACCGATATTTGGGTTAAAATGTGCGTTTTTTTCTATAAAAATAAACGGAAAAGTTTTCTACAACATTGTTCCACCCCGAGTTACAAAATGCCACATTTACCAAAGTTGTATATTATTAATTCCAATTTTCTGACAACGTGTGGTTCAGTAACTCGGGGTGGAACAATGTCCCACAGACGAAAAACGAAAAAGGGGGGATGGACTATTTTTTAAGAATCTGACTTAAAAGCGGTTAGATAGATAAAAAGTGTCCATTTCTTCTTGTTATACAATGGAACAATCTATTCTTAGTGGACACTTAATTTTGTGCTCTATTGTGAGTGCTGTTGAGATTATCGTCAGGATCTTCTTTAACTTATTCTGATGAAATATATAACATACACGAATGAAAAAAAAACGATATAAAGATGTCTATTTCTACACAGTGTGTATTTCGCGCCTGAAAGCTTACGATGTGGCTGTTTAGTACAAAATAAAACGGTTTTTAGTCTCCGGATTGCGTATTTTACCGATTACATTGACATACTGGTTTCGATGTTATCTTTTTCTTTTTCATTTTTAAATAAGAGGGGATTCAAACATAAAACACTTAAAATTTATGTAAAAAATGCATGTTTTGTATATTTTCTTTCGCAATTTGACGTTTTCAGACATTGTTACCCTCTACCTATTAAAGTCGTAATTATCAAATCTTACATCAATTTTTGGCCGGATTGCGAAGCAAAATCCGGTCTATGAAATGGCGAAGTCCGTCTGTCTGTCCGTCCTTCTGTCTGTCTGTCCGTCAGTGAGTCAACATTTTGGTTAAAGTGTTGCGTTTAAGTCCGTTTAGAGAAAACTTTTAGGAGGAGCAACTTGAAACTTGACAAGGTGATAGACCATAATGAGACATATTAAATACAGCAACAAAATTTGACCTCGTGACCTTGACCTTGGAGTTTGACCTACTTTTGAAAAACTTTAAC